>CM024757.1:26358884-26446329 GCA_014218235.1 Colocasia esculenta | reverse complement strand
GTGTTGTCTTGAAAATGTGGAGGCATTATCTGTATGGCGAGAGATTTGAGATCTTTACAGATCATAAAAGTTTGAAGTATATTTTCTCGCAAAAAGATTTGAACCTTCGCCAGCGCAGATGGATTGAATATTTAAAGGATTATGATTTCAGTTTGGCTTACCATCCGGGTAAGGCCAATGTTGTAGCTGATGCCTTGAGCAGAAAGGCAAATGTAAGTTTAATGATGATTAAAGAATGGAAGTTGTATGAAGAGGTAGTGGAGAACTCCTTATATGTGCCCAGTAGTCAGCGACGGGCAGTACTAGCTACTAGTGCTGTAGAGCCGTCTTTGTATTGGCAGATTATTGAAGCTCAGAGAGCATATATAAGTTTAGCTGAAATTGTGAAAATGGAAGGAGTTACCATTGATGATAATTGTGTGGTCAGGCTCAGAGGCAGGTTGTTTGTTCCAGCTGAAAGAGAGGTAAAGCAGCGAGTGTTGGAAGAGGCTCATAAATCTAGGTACACTATTCATCCAAGTAGTACTAAAATGTACCATGATTTGAGAAAGCATTTCTGGTGGCCTCATATGAAAAAGGAAATAGCAGAGTTTGTTGCAAGGTGTGCTATCTGTCAGCAAATTAAAGTAGAACATCAGAAGCCTGGAGGTTTGTTGCAACCGTTGCCCATCCCACAATGGAAATGGGATGATATTGCTATGGACTTGTGGTAGGTTTACCAAGATCGAGTTCCGGGCATAATGGAATATGGATATTTGTTGACAGATTAACCAAGGTGTGCAGATTAGTGGCAGTAAGTAAGTATGTCTGGACAGTGGACAGATTAGCAAATATTTATGTTGAAAGAATTGTTCCACTGCATGGTATTCCGAAGACTTGTGTCTGATAGAGATCCAAGATTTACTTCTGGTTTTTGGAGAAGTCTGCAGAAGTAATTGGTACTGAGCTGAGATATAGCTCCGCTTATCATCCCCAGACAGATGGTCAGACAGAAAGGACTATCCAGACGATTGAAGATATGTTGCGGGCTTGTTGTTTAGTTTGGGGAGGTAGCTGGGAGCATCATTTGGGAATGGTTGAGTTTGCCTATAATAATAGTTATCATCAGTCTTGGGATGGCACCGTATGAAGCTTTATATGGAAGGCCATGTAGAACCCCATTGAACTGGCATGAAGTGGGAGAAAGGCAATTAGTGGGTCCTGAATTGATTCAGCAAACCACAGAAATAGTGAAGCTTATTAAAGAAAAATTGCAGGCAGCTCAAAGCAGGCAAAAGAGTTATGCAGATATCCGGAGGAGACCACTTCAGTTTGAAGTGGGAGATTTTGTTTTCTTGAGAGTTTCCCCGAGTAAAGGTATTATGAGGTTTGGTAAGACTGGAAAATTGAGTCCAAGGTATGTGGGACCCTTTCAAGTGTTAGAAAGGATTGGGGAAAAACACTTATAGGCTAGATTTGCCAGCATATTTTGCAGATGTTCATGATATTTTCATGTCTCTATGTTAAGAAAGTGCATTGAAGATCCAACTCAAATAATCAATATCCAGGTGGTGACTTAAGACCGGATATGACTATGCCAGAGTATCCGGTGCAGATCACAGATCGAAAGATAAAGAAATGAGAAATAAAGAAATTGAGCTAGTTAAAGTGAGATGGGAAAATAGGCGGTGGTGAAGATACCTGGGAGTTAGCCGAGGAGATGGCTAAAGGGTATCCCTATCTGTTTGAATAAGCCTTTGTATTTCTTTTTAGATGATAGTGCTTGTAAAGGTGTGTATGTTTAAGTTGTTTAACTTTGAGTTGTGTTATGAATTTGAGGTCGAAATTTCTTTTTAGATGATAGTAATGTAACGTCGCGTGCTTTTCGGATCCATGCGGATCATGTGTGTAATGGTTGTGATGGCCGTTGTGAGGCCAGTGTGAGTTGGTTGTGTGGAATGTGTGGTTGGATGTGTGGTTTGTTCAAGTGAGAAGCAGGTTGGTCCTGAAATGAAATAGGACTGCTGCAGTTGAGTTGGAGTTGGCGGCCAGGGGTGGCCGTTGACTTGTTGGCGTCCAAGTAGGGTGTGTTGACTGCATGAACTTGGCGGCATATGATGTGGACGTTGATGGTGGCGGTTGCCCTAGGCGGCAGAGGGGTTGACGCCAACCTGTGAATTCTGCAGGTTATAGGGTCACCCGAGAGCAGGTTTCCACCTGTTTCTCTCTCCCTTGCCCCAGCTTCATGCCCCCGTGTCCCTAAAGCTTCCAAAGGTACAGGAGAGTGGTTGGATGATCGTGGGACGTGTGGCGTTGCCGAATCGCGCGGGGAAACGCCGTGGCGTGGTGCAATTGCCGTGGGAGCTCGCGGAGGGTTCGGTGTGAACCGGGAGAATTCGGAGGTTTGAGCGTGTTCTGAGGTAGGGAACGAACCCTGTTAGCTCCGTAGGATCATTAAAATACGACGTAACCACCTGAATCAGCATGTTTAATGCATTTTCGGATTAAGTTGCACCATGCGGGGATAATGGGTGGTTTGATGAATTCAAGTAGAAAGCATGCTGTTATAGTAAATTATAGTGTATGGATGTTAGAGGAACTATTTCTGCATGTCTTTCCGTGTTTTAACGATTGTAAAACCTGTGGGATCAGTTTAGGGTTTCTACAGGAATAGAGGCTGAAGATATTGGCGTCAACATCGTTTGTTGCCAAGATCATCAGCTGGGATACAGACGGCCATATCCCTTGTCGTCTACTTCATAAGCGGCAGTCGATGTTGCCGCCAACCTGTGTATAAGCAGAATAACCATTTATGGTATTTGTCAATAATGTATGGTGCGTTGGCACCTGTGGTGCACTGACTGCACATAGTTTTCGTGTTTAGCATATAAGATATGCAGTTAGTTACTCACCTTCGAGGTTGCGTGTTGTTCACGCGAGTACAGTTGGGTTCACATGGTGGACCGTTGTTACCTGAGGTTTACGTGAGGTTTCACGTGGTTTGTGTGTAACGTGCACGTGGTTTTATGTATGTGGCGAGTAGTACGACGCCTACCGTGGTTACCTCTCCAGTTGGGTGCCCCAGGTTCTTTGTGAGCCAGGCTGTTAGTTCGAGGCTTTGTCCCGGTACTTGTGTTGTACCGTCGAGGTCTGTGTCGTCTGACCTGGACACCCTCACTCCTGTGTTTGAGTTGCACGTCCGGATGAGGGAAGACGACAGTGTGACAGTGACACTTGTGTTTGTCTTTAGTCACTTGTAGCGCGCTCGTAGTTGGGGGCATGGACACCAGTAGACGTACTGGACCCCAGCTAGTCCTTTTCAGTGCCTTACTCTAGAGAGTTCCAGGCCAGGATCTCTAGAGGTGCCAGGCATGGGCCTGTGACCGTGTGGTCCACAAAGGGTGTGTTTGGTTGGTCTCCACAGTTACTTGACCTTTTCACGTGGACGGCAGCTGGACCTTTCGTCCGTGGCTGCGAGACTGAGAGGTAGACCGTGTTGCTTGTTCGAGTCAGATACTGGTGTCGCGAACCAGTCATGTGGCTCGTGTTTGGCTGTCTCTACTTAACTTGTACACCTGTACTGGTTTGCCATTTATTACAGTTGTTTTTCGTAGTCGACAGACGGTGAGTACTTTTACAGTTTTATATCCTGCTTAGTTGTTCTATAAATTGTTGGTACTGTTTATGCTTGTGTACCTGTGGTTTTGGTTTGCTCGGTTTTGGGGGAGTTCCCTACTGAGCACAGTGACTAGCGAGGCTCACCCACCCCCACAGGTGAGAGCGAGGAGGACGTTTCACGACCGTCATCCAGTTCAGAGCCGCGCCGTAGCGGTGCAGGGTCGGTACCTCCAGCTGTGTAGTAGCAGCTCCAGCAGTGTAGTATAGTTAGTTGTTTATTTTCTTCAGTTGTACCTCGGGGTATGCCCCAGGCTTTTGTACTTCTTTTTAGTTTTGTGGAAATATGGTAATGTTATGTGATATATATATAAAATGTGGTGTGTTCCTTTGTGTTACACGGACTGTGGTTTGTATCCCTTGCGAGGCTTCGGCCCATTCGCAGGAGGCGGACTCGGATCAAGTACTTTATCAGTTTAACGGGCTTGGCCGAGGCGTTCCGCCACACATAATGTGGGTAAAATTTGCAGTAGCATGACAGGAAATACCAAGGTAATGAGAGGGTAACTCTCTTGGCTTTTAGGGTAAAGTTTAAGCAAGGATCATACATGAAAAGTTGCTGAAATACAAGTCAAGGTGGTAGTTGTCGACAGCTAGGGAGGGGCTGTCGACAGATGGCAGCAGACAGAGCTTGGTTTTCTTTGGTTCTGTGGGTATCTGTCGACAGCAAGGGGCTGGATGTCGACAGCTAGCCACAGTCTAGAGATCTGAAGTTTCAGGAAAACTTGCGCCTGTCGACAGCTATGGCTGGCTGTCGACAGATAGCAGTGTCCTTCCAAAAATGACTTTAAATCCATCCTAAACACCCTAATTATAGAAATTATAAACCAAGGCATGTTTTATATCAAATAGAAGAATCGAATTGTAGTTCTTACAGGGTTTATAAGCTAACAGGAGATGAAAGTGGAGGTTTGCAATTCAACTTGTCTTGTTTGAAGCTCAACATAGTTTATTGCTAGTAGTAGAACCTTGATAGCAATGGTTCAATGTAATTCCTCCTACATGATGAACACTAAACCCAAAATGTTTCATGGATCTAATCAAAACTTGAGTCCCAAACAACTGAACCGAAGTCTTCATACTATTCTAAATATATTGAGACTTCTACAAAACTCTAGAGCATGAACATGGATCAAGGGTGGAAGAAGAAGATAGAAATAGTCTTTAGAGTGGAACAAGGTTGTTCTTCTCCCATTATGAACGTGTTTACCAAAACTGAAAGAAAAAGAATAGATTCAGGTAGTCATCTTGTATGCTTATCAGAGGATTTCTTATCATGTGGGGAGGACAGAACCGAATCAATGGAATGAATCCTACAAGATGGACACTAAATCTCAAAGGATTTTAATGATCTAAATAAAGACTTGAAGTATCAACTATTTAACAGAAATCGTCACACTGTTCTAGGGATATTTAGACTTCTAACAGAATTCTCTATCGTGAACATGAATCAAGGTGGGGAAGAAGATAGAAATCATTTTTAGAGAGTAGAGCAAGTTGATCCTCTTCCTACAAGAATAATCTTATCATGATTGGAAGAAAAAAACAGAAGACCACAGGTATAGCAAATGGATTACTCAAGAATCCTTGTCATGTGTGGAGAAGACAGGACTGAATCAGAGGGAAATGAAAATTCTTCTTGGTAACTACATGATTCCAAGGTAAATTGGGGAATCAAACAAAGAATTTGAGGTTACAACCACATATATAACTTACCCAAAGTTGGTTAACCCCAGCTTAAAGGCAACTTGAATAAGGCTATGATCTTTCTAACAAGAACAGAGGGTAAGGATTTGACAGAGAATAGGAACCTACATGACTTCAGATCACGAAATCCTTCCTTCTCTAATAATAGTATCTTTCGTCCGACTAGGAAGACAATGGTAGCTACAGCAAGGATGATAGCTACAGCAGCAACCCGAGCAGAAGCTAAGTAGTGTTGCAAGCAGTGGAGCTAGCAATTCCAGCAGCTCCTCCAGCAGTAGTTCCAGCAGTAAGTAGCAAGGAAAATAGGATCAAGAACAAAGGGGGTTTGGAAAGGTGCGTACGAAGGGAGAGTAGTGCCTTTTATACCCAGCTTCCACTCCATGCACAATGACACCTCCTATGTTCAGGTGTAACAATAAAACCCCTTGGTTTTTACTGTTTACACATGGCCCATGCGCCCATCTCTTACCCACACCTTAGCCACCATCGTGTAGGAGTTTTAACTTATAGTGACATGGGCTGACGTTGCCCATACTACGTAAGCATGCATAAATTCCCAAAAAATGGTTTCCGTAAATATGCAATAAATCAGCTGCCTAATTAAGCTTATGTTTGGGTGTTCATATAATGTCCAATCAAGCTGTAATTTCAACCATAAGCTAATGTAACGGTTTTACAATTATGGTGATTTTAGTTTAATTTTAAAATTTATTTTCCACTAGTGAAAAAATCCCCGAAAATAGTTGCGTCAGTTTAATCTCAAAATCCGTACGCCAAAAAGTTCGGATATTACATATTTGATATCACCACATTTTTCTAAAAATTATGGTGTTTCTCGAATTTTATTTTGTTATAGTTTTCCCGGTGTCGCCCTGTGGGAGCAGGCACCTCTAATACGTTACTAGAATAGCATTTACTAATATAAATTAATCCTAAATTAGTGTTAATTACATATCATGATAGTGTTTATCATTTAATAATCTAATTATTTATAGTTTTCTAATAAATAGAATTTTAGGGTGTTACAATGAACAAGATCCAAGGTGCTAGAATCGCCTAGGCATTAAGGATGGTATTTACATCTATTTAGTAACCTCTAGAGAGCAGTGATGCCTGTCAAGTTCGTTTCCAATCAAGTTATGGTCTGAATTCTGAAAGACAAATATGACTCTTATTCTGTAATTTGTTTGAGCTCATTATGAAATCAATTGAGTTATATGTTTCTGTTAATATGAATTCATGAGCAAATGTGTTTTGATCCATATATGTTTACTTTCACCTACTGAGTCCTTCCGACTCATGTCTTTGTTTCCTCCAACCCTTTCAGATTGAAGGTGAAGGTAACCTCAGCTACAAATGATTCGAAATTCCACTGCTGAAGAAGAAAAGAAGAAAGAATAACATAGTTTAATGACTATTTAGAGATTTTGTTGTACTATTAAAGTCTAAATAGAAAGTTTGGTTTTGTGTAAATAATGGGTGTTGATACTAAGTTACTTTGTTGAGGTATAAATGTCCAAGATGCCTTTGTGAATAGTTTGCTAGTCTTAGGCACACACAATTTGTCAGCCCATAACGAAGTTTGTTAGTGTACCCCTCTTCCGATTAAGAACTATGTGATATGTGATATGTATATATGTGTGCGTGCGGTCGGAGGCGGGTGTTACAGAGGTGGTATCAGCGAAAAGTCAATTGAGGATCCAAATACTATAGAGTTTATGGTCTTCACATCCTGTAGTGACTGTGAGGATGGGTAAAACCTGAGATTAAGCTAGATAAGTAGAATCAGATATAGATTATCTTGTGTATAAATGAATTTCTAGAGATTGGTGAATAGGTATTGATCAATTAAAACTTAAGAGGCCAATACTATGATCAATCAAATGAAACAATGTAGTTATTTCACATCAAACCACATAACCACAAAAAAATTTTAAGGTAGTTCAATTCTTGTATGGAATTCAATCTTGGATGGAGATAACCCGGATCCACTAAATTTGTCAACCATTTTGGAATTATATGAACACATAGAATAGTCTTCTAAGATGTTGTAATACAAATTCTGGAAGTTCAACCTATAACTGTCGATAGATAGAACCCATCTGTTGACAGTATCATACTTCCAGAACCCAGAAATGTAGAACTGACAGTAGCTGTCGACAGATACCCTTGATCTGTCGACAAATGGCCTTCACCTGTCGACATGCCGACTCTGGTCTGTCGCAGATAGTGTCAGACCCCAGAAATTGGTTTTGGGAGGACAGTATCTGTCGACAACACACTTCCTAGCTGTCGACACATACCAGTCTGTGATGAATTGATCCTTCTTCAATCAGAAGTGTCAGCAGGTTCAGTCAGAAGTGTCAGCAGGAACCTGTAAAACTAGAACTCATACCTTATTTACATTCCATATCATTTGATGTTTCATTTACTTAAGATATTACATGTAAATAAGGAAGTACCCCCCATTGAATCCAATAAAAATGTCAGAAAAATTATATATCTTACCAATAAAAAGTCAACTCTCCCACCGAAGAAGAAAAACGCGATTTTGGCGATTCCATCAAATAGCGTCTTTCTAATTTCTCACAATTTGGCCTACCTGAAAGTCTCATAATTCAAATAAACCTAGTAGAATGCTAAGAATCCAAGTCCGGTGAAAAATGATAAACACACATATGACATCTCCAAGGGAGCCCTCTCCCACTGAAGGAAAAGTCAAACCTGATCATCCCTTATTTTACATTATATGACTTTTACATTGATATGTTATTATCTCCAACTCTAAATAAGAATTAGCAAATGAATGGTTCAACCGATCATATAGATTTCATGACTGTCCTCATGATGTATCTTCTGTTGACTTTCCCATTTTCTTGGATTCTAAATTATTATACCACTAAGATGAATCATTTAATCATGGAGGTTAATGTATCAAGTAACTAGGTGCACACAATAACAGTTGTATTAATAGTATGAATTAGAAAAGTTGAGATTTAAATTACATGATTGATTAACCAATTTAAATTTTGTTTGCTCAACCCGCGTGATAGGAGAAGAACCACGTTGAGAGAGATGCAATGAACAACTTTGCTCAATCCTTAAGCGAGTAGTTCCAGTTGGTAATCAAAGGAAAATGAAACTGTATTAAAATTTGAGAAATACAAATCTCCAAGAAATAGTGAGTATTAAATATCTATATGGAAAAAACAGTTCCCTCCAATAAAAAAGAAACACTGATAAAAAGATGGTGAAGCTGATAAGATCAAGAAGACCATAAGCAAGAGAATGTCAAGGCACAACCTAAGAAGTTTGTGCATATTGTCACAAACCGGGCCATGTCAAAAAAAAAGACTGTTGGCAAAGACTAAGAGCATATTGGAGTGTGGAGTCTAAAGCACCGAATCTCAGAATGTCTTATACACTCTCAAAACAATGACAAAAGTTCAGAAGACCCTAATCCATAAGGGAATGGATTGAAGTTATTAGAAGTAATTTTTTATGTATAAGTCATAGGACTAGAATATAGTGAGAAACACTTGAGTTTAGTTTTTATAACACATCAAAGCTTAGTAAATGTAATTTGGTAAGGGTGAATTATAGAATTTTGTACTAAAAACTTTATGAGACAATAAAATCTTTGTTGATTATCATCATATTCTCATACTCATCATTCTCGTCATGCCTTATTACCCCTTTTCCAAGAGAATATGTATTCATATACTCTCTAAAGATTAAGGTTATTCCTTAGTGGGAGACTTAAGTATTATGCTATTAACCAGGATCACACTCAGCTCATACATATACCCTATTACCAGAAATAAAGAATATAGTGAAGGTTGCATCTAATTGAACCTATGGTCACAACTGGCTCTTTGATAACTAGAAATGCTAATATTCATATCCCCATCACTGACAATGTCATAATAACAAATGATATAGAGGGTATATACATCATATAGCAAAGTAAACATGACAAGATTGGTGAGACCAATTTGAATAAATAAGATTTAAAAGGTTGAAAACTTAAATTTTGGGATCCATCCCAAACTACTCAGAGTTTGAGGACCAAACTCTTTTTAGTGGGGGAGAATTGTAACACCCCGAAAATCTATTAACTAGAAACTATGAATAATTAGATTATTAATATAACCACTATCATGATATTAATTAACACTAATTTAGGATTAATTTATATTAGTAAATGCTATTCTAGTAACGTATTAGAGGTGCGCGCTCCCACAGGGCGACACCGAAAACTATAACAAAAAAAAAATCCGAGAACACCATAATTTTTAGAAAAATGTGGTGATATCAAATATGTAAATATCCGAACTTTTTGGCGTACGGATTTTAAGATTAAGCTGATGCAACTATTTTCTGTGTGATTTTTCACCCAGTGGAAAATAATTTTAAAACTTAAACTAAATCACCATAATTTGTAAAACCATTACATTAGCTTATGGTTGAAATTACAGCTTGATTGGACATTATATAGACACCCAAACATAAGCTTAATTAGGCCAGCTGATTTATTGCCCATTTACGGAAGCCATTTTTTAGGAATTTATGCATGCTTACGTAGCATCGGCAACGTCAGCCCATGTCACTATAAGTTAACTCCTTAAACGATGGTGGCTGAGGTGTGGGTGTGAGATTGGGTGCATGGGCCATGTGTAAACAGTAAAAACCAAGGGGTTTTACTGTTTACACCCGCGCATAAGAGGTGTCATCGTGCATGGAGTGGAAGTTGGGTTAAAAGGCACTCCTCTCCCTTCGTATGCACCTTTCCAACCCCCTTTGCTCTTGCTCCTGTTTTCCCTGCTCCTTGCTGCTGGAACTACTGCTGGGAGGAGCTGCTGGAATTGCTAGCTCCACTGCCTTGCAACTACTTCTGCTTCTGCTCGGCTGCTGCTGTAGCTATCATCCTTGCTGCAGCTACCATTGTCTTCCTAGTCGGACGAAAGATACTCTTATTTGGAGAGGAAGGATTTCGTTGATCTTGAAGTCATGTAGGTTCCTATTCTCTTTTCAAATCCTTACCCTCTGTTCTTGTTAGAAGATCATAGCCTTATTCAAGTTGCCTTAAGCTAGTTAACCAACTTTGGTTAAGTCTATATATGTGGTTGTAACCTCAGATTCTTTTGTTTGATTCCCCTAATTACCTTGGAATCATGTAGTTACCAAGAAGAATTTTCATTTCCCTCTGATTCAGTCCTGTTCTTCACACATGGCAAAGAATTCTTGAGTAATCCATTTGCTATACTTGTGGTTCTTCTGTTTTTTCTTCTAGTCATGATAAGATTATTCTTGTAGGAAGAGGATCAACCTTGCTCTACTCTATAACTGATTTCTATCTTCTTCCTCCACCCTTGATTCATGTTCACGATATAGAATTCTGTTAGAAGTCTAATATCCCTAGAACAGTGTGACGATTTCTGTTTAAATAGTTGATACTTCAAGTCTTAATTTAGATCCATAAAATCCTTTGAGATTTAGTGTCCATCTTGTAGGATTCATTTCCCATTGATTCGGTTCTATCCTCCCCACATGATAAGAAAATCCTCTTGATAAGCATACAAGATGATATACCTGAAGCTATTCTATTTTTCTTTCAGTTTTGGTAAACACGTTCTTAATGGGAGAAGAACACCCTGTTCCACTCTAAAGACTATTTTCTATCTTCTTCTTCCACCCTTGATCCATGTTCATGCTATAGAGTTTTGTAGAAGTCTCAATTATCTTTAGAATATATGAGACTTCGGTTCAGTTGTTTGGTAATTCAAGTTTTGATTTAGATCCATGAAACATTTTGTGTTTAGTGTTCATCATGTAGGAATCTTACATTGAACCATTGCTATCAAGGCTCTACTACTAACACTAAACTTTGTTTAGCTTCAAACAAGACAAGTTTGAATTGCAAACCTCCACTTTCATCTCTTGTTTAGATTATAACCCCTGTAAGAACTATAATTCGATTCTTCTATTTGATATAAACATGCCTTGGTTTTAAGTTCTATAATTATGGTGTTTAGGATGGATTGAAAGTCATTTTTGGAAGGACTACTGCTATCTGTCGACAGCCAGCCCATAGCTGTCGACAGGCACACGTTTTCCTGAAACTTCAGATCTCTGGACTGTGGCTAGCTGTCGACAGCCAGCCCCTTGCTGTCGACAGATACCCACAGAACCAGAAAAAACCAAGCTCTGTCTGCTGCCATCTGTTGACAGCCCCTCCCTAACTGTCGACAACTACCACCCTGACTTGTATTTCAGCAACTTTTCATGTATGAATCCTTGCTTAAACTTTACCCTAAAAGCTAAGAAAGTTACCCTCTCATTTACCTTGGTATTTCCAGTCATACTACTGCAAAGTTTACCCACATTATGTACCTTACCTCTCTTAAGATATTCTTAAAGTTGGCAATTACGAACAGTACTCCGATGAGTCTATTCTCCAGTATTCGGTAACTGAGTCTATAAGACCTGATCACCTGAGAGTTCATATGTTTGAACACCTTATGATATGTGAATAACTTGTGATGACAATTGTGGATCTTCATCTTCTTGGGTTCTTATGTGATTTCAATCTTCCGAAGTTATTGGCTTTGAATCATAACCCTGTCTCAACCAATATATTATTGAACTCCGAGCAACTTTGTCACCAAGATATCTGTATTAATTATCAATCAAAACTACCTTTGGATTTTCAATTTCTGTTATGCTCATGAAAAGAAATTTATGATATGAAGACAGTGCTCTCTTCAAAAGAGGGTTTAGGATCACTTGTGGTAGCACCAGCCACTTGTGATCAGCTGAGGGCGACAGTTTGTAGGTAAATCCAAGTCAATGGACTGACGATGGTGGGTAATAACCCCGTTCTTGCACAATGAACAAGATCCAAGGTGCTGGAATCGCCTAGATACTGAGGATATATTTACGTCTATTTAGTAACCTCTTGAGAGCAGTGATGCCTGTCAAGTTCGTTTCCAATCAAGTTATGGTCTGAATTCTGAAAGACGAATATGACTCTTATTCTATAATTTGTTGAGCTCATTATGAAATCAATTTGAGTTATGTTTCTGTTAAGTATGAAATTCATGAGCAAATGTTTTTTGATCCATATATGTTTACTTTCACCTACTGAGTCTTTCCGACTCATGCCTTTGTTTCCTCCAACCCTTTCAGATTGAAGGTGAAGGTAACCTCAGCTACAAATGATTCGAAATTCCACTGCTGAAGAAGAAAGGAAGAAAGAATAGCATAGTTTAATGACTCTTTAGAGATTTTGTTGTACTATTAAAGGTCTAGAAGAGAAAGTTTGGTTTTTGTGTAAATTATGGGTGTTGATACTAAGTTACTTTGTTGAGGTATAAAATGTCCAAAGATGCCTTTGTGGATAGTTTTGCTTGTCTTGGGCACTACACAGATTGTCAACCATAACGAAGTTTGTTAGTGTAACCCCTCTTCCGATCAAGAACTATGTGATATGTATATATGTGTGTGTGCGGTCGGAGGAGGGTGTTACACACACTGCCTCGCTTCTATCCTCCCTAAAGGTGTTATTTGTTTGCTTGATAAAGCCTGCACATCCTTTTTGTGGAATGGTGTTGATGGTGTTCACAGACGGCATTGGTTACCCTGGATTGTTATCCAACATCCCATTCAAGAGGGTAGGCTGGGGGTTCGTAGCTTATGGCATGTTCAGTTAACTTGGCTACTAAACTTCTTTGGAACATGCATCATGGTACCTCTCTATGGGCCCGTTATGCGAGAATACTCTCTCTTCCACTGCAGGGACTTTTGAAGAATATATTTACCATTGCTAATGCGTTGATCATTGAAAATACTAGATGGTTATTGGGAAATGGTAGGAATGGGGACTTCTTTTATGATTCTTGGGCTGGTAAAAACACCCCTGCATTTTATTTTGTGTGACCCTACCAATGCTCCACATGCCATGGTTAGTGATGTCCTGCGGGATGCCCATCATCATGTCTGGCAGTTGGTTCCGGGTATTCAGATCTTAGGAAGTATTCATCTCTCAGATGAGGAGGATATTTGTATTTGGTGTCCTACCAATGGTGGCTCCTTTACATCCAAATCGGCTTACAATTTGCAGAGACCTCGTGGTGTTCACAGACTTGCTCTGACTAAAATTTGGCATCATCTTTTCCTTAGAAAAGCATCCCTCTTCTGCTGGAAGGTGATCACAGGGCAGTCCCAGTTGACTCTAGAATTTCAGATCAAGATATTTATCTGGCTTCAAGATGTTCTTGCTGTCGTAGTCCTCAGTATGAAGACATCGATCACCGGTTTAGTAACGGTGATCTTGCTGTTAGTTTAAGTCGCGTGAATAATATCAAAATTTGTATTAGTGACGTACCATTTTATAATACATGATATTTTAAAATTTATGTCACGTGAATAATGTCAAATATTTGTATTAAATGAATGTGTTACTAAACTATTTTTCTGTTTATATTGATGTGTGGCGGGAGGAAAAGAGGAGAGAGTTTTTGTAACTTTACCTGTCAATAGCTCTTGCTACCTAGGTCATATTAAACTTCAGTCTTCGTGTCTGTCCTCCAACAAATAGAAAGACTACTTCCTCCTGTACTTTTATTTTATTGTATTCTATTCTATTCTTTTTTTATGTGAGATCAGAGCGTCGATCTTCTCACAATTCTTTTGTTAGATGAACCAGATGAATTACCATATATACATGTGTATCAAGCTGATACTTTCGGTTGGAAGATAGTGAAGCATGAAAAATTGAAGTTAATCCAAAGTGCAATCGACATTAATTTGTCCTGCATGTTCCTCAAGCTTTTACGACTGAAGGTAATTATTACAGACTTACAACTACTTGTCTAGACCAAAGTAATCATTCACCTGTTCCTCGCCAAATCTATATAGCTTTTAACCGCTGAGTTTACTTAGTATCTGGGCTTTCGGTGCAACTTAAAAATCAATGCAAGTCCTGAACGGGAACGCATTTTTTAGTTTGTGAGGCGACAACGCTTCACATTGAAGTTACGTACGGAAATACTCTTATCATATGTATGAAAAGATTCTCTCTTCGTAATTGTTTACTAACACTTACGGTCAAAATAATTCGTCGTACACATGTCAGTCATGTTAAAGAGTACTGCACATATATATAGCTGCATGCATGTGTACAGATAATTGAAATCTCTATCCCTCGTGCTTCCTAGCAATACGATACGTAGATTCTTTTCTCCCTTTCAGACTAGCTGTAAGGAACGGGACTTAATTGGTTTCTAGACTCCTGCATATGCGAATTAGTCTATGGTCAGCTCCAACATCACATGCCCATAACTGCCAGTGTGCATGTAAAACAAAATCGACAGATCATGTTTAAAATTTAAAGCGTTCTGGCAGCAGATGGGAACGCGCGGTTTCTTTACTCACCGGCGTGCACGGGTTCGGAGAGGGGCAGAAAGTTGTCTCAGTCTAGCTAGATCTCCAAAGAAATGAAGAAGAGCTGTATACATCGTCTGACCTGAAATTTTCCAGTGAGTCATCTTGTCAGTTTCCTCATCCTCCCAGTGATTTGTATACATGGTGTGGGCTAGGGCTGTCAATGTGTCTAAATGAGTCTACTATATATGTTCATACCCAATTAGGACCTAGTAGTGTTAAGCTAGGTATATACCCATATCCCTATAACTCGGCACTGTGGGCAGATCAAAGACTCATAGCTCCACTTGAAGCTGTAGATTACCAGAAATGTAAAGGTCAAGTTATAGAATTTAAACTACATTCTTATATATACTGCCTTTTTGTGAAACATGTAGCATGGGATTTCACCCGAACCATACGGTGGCTTATGTTAAACCTAAACATGTGTAGATCAGCTCCTTTATTGAGCTGAGTGTCAATGATCTTTAGATTACATATATGGGCCGGCCATACGTCAAATCTTGCATATCGAACATCATCGGGGTTAGGTCCACACTGCACCGACTTTAAATTGCTTACGGAACAACTTGGAGGAGCTGGAGCTTCCGAGGCCACTTATAAGATCGAAGAAAACAAGTAGTATAGTAGTATTGCTTCCAACTATTACATCCACCAGCGATACACGTCTCGTGTTCTAGAAAGACGTCATGTAGTTCTTTTTTTTTTTTTGACATTTAGAAATTAAGTCTTCTAGTTTTCTTCTTTTTTTTTGACCAGAAGAAGTCTTGTAGGTGCACGTATAAGTTCAAATGTCGATGTATTCGATCCAGATAATTAAGAACTGCCCGCATTAATTTCTTAATCGAAGGGAAAAAAAACAGGAAATTCTCCTGTTACGTTTCTTCCTCAAAAAAGGTCAATGCTTGTGATGACTGACATTTGCCATCTTGAATCTTGATCGTCTGAAGCCTGAAGGGTCTGTGAGGCCAACATGTTCAATGTTCACATTTGAACAACATGTCTTTTTCTTTCTTTTTTGGGAAAAGTCTCATACAGCGCACATTTCATCGGACTCTGTGTGTTTGCCTCCATATTATATTATCCATCACGTTGACGTGATGGACGGTTAGGGCGACATTGTGCATGAATACCCCTCCATCCAATGTGCACCAAATGCTTCTCTTTTCTTTTATGTCTTTTTTTGTCACGGGGGAAGATGGAATTAGGTCTTTCTTTTATGATATGAGACATGATCTCCTCAATATAAGGGAGGAGGAGATCCATTAATATAGAAAGGAGGAAGGAATTTTTTTTTTATTTCGATCCCTACAACAACTTAAAAAAAATCTCACGGACAAGATCAAGTGTAGAAAATCACAACCCTTTTTATACTGGCAATATCCCCTCCTTCAATCTCTATCGATATATATATTCACCGAAAGCAACAACGTGCACCCCAGGTGTTTTTACATATCCGAGATTACTCACATGACATCATCAGGTGTCGCCATCAGAGGCATACGTTCAACTAACTTAAAGTGTTATAAATGATTGATAAACAATTATATTAGTTAAAAGAGATAGTCTTAACCAACAAAATTATTTATGATAATCTAATTATTTTTATAGCCCTTTATTTCTCGTGAACCATAAATATAAATCCATCTTCTAAGAGAAATGTTTCGCCCACGCTCGCTAGTGCGTACAAAGTTCTCTCTCCCCCTATCTCTATTCCAAATTTGAATGTCTTAGGTGATCAGCTCCTCGGAGTTGGGCACTTATAAGTGGTACACACTACAACAAAGTGGATAACACTTACGTCGGAAAATCGTAAGTGTAAGTGTCAAAACCGTAAGAACAGACGTATACTTACGAAACTTCCTACGGTTCATTTTCGTAACTACAGCAAGCGTGCTATAGCTTACTTACGGTTACAATACGTAATAAACATTCGTTATAACCGTAATAATATAGACTTGGCCTACTTTTATAAAGCGTAAGTATACATATGAAAGACCGTAAGAAATATCCAATAGAAATGACATACGAAATTAATCACTACGTTAGAAACCGTAGCTATTATCTGTAGTTACACATTCTGAACCGTAAAAACTCCCAGTGCAAATATTATAATCCATAATTCGACTAAAATATAACCTGCATATTTACATACATCCACACACACATAGCACACAACCTGTATATTTACATACATACACACCACATTTTTTGCACACCACCAATATATGACATTTAATACGACCAACTTTCTCAAATTTACATTACACAACATACATTGTTTGAAAAGAAACATTCACATAATTACAACACCGCCAAAAAAGTGCATATAACACCAATTTATATCATACCACAAATCTACAACATAAATTTAAACATCACATACACATCATTTTTATTCCGAAGATAACAATCATAATTGTTTTTGGTCATAACATAAATCCAATGACCATAATTGTTTCATAAATCATAAGGTGAGAGTGGACAATGTTAGTCTTCTGCTTAAGGAGGAAGCAGTTCTGTTGGCACAATAAAACTTCAAGTGTCATCTAACTCACCTGCAAAATAAAAATAATTCAATTACAAGTTCATTTATTTTTCAAAATAATTCTACAAAATAAAACTTTAGGTGTCATAAACTTACAAAGTCTCTGAACCACACAATGTGACTTCCAATAGCATCTTGGATGGTTTTTCATTCATTATCTTTCGCAAATAGAGGTGCATTGGATTTGTCAGCAAACAAATAGCTATCTCATAATACTCCTCGCCCAAACTCTTACCCATAACCATCTTAGATTTATCTAATGACAAGATTATGGCATTGGCTACCAAGTGTCCTTCCATGTTACACAACTTCACTTTCTTGTCCAACATCAAAGTCTGTTATCAATTCATTTTATAGAGCACACATCAAGACACATTGATTTCTAATGAGAATATAGACATAATGAGATATGAACATATTTACCTCTTTTCCTTTAGGTTCTATTACACTTGCAGATGATTGCACACATCTTCCATATTGGGAGTACTTTCTACCTGTTTTGACTGTCAAGAAAGAATATTATAAGGAAAAAAAATATTTCACAAAGAAGACTTCATAAGCACAAGCCAGGAGTTTATTTATACTCTGCTAGGCTTCAATTAGATTCTATGGCTTCAGTTTCATATGCCCTTGTCATCTTCTTCCAGTAGTACATTTGGTGCGTATGAAAACTGTAACGTCGCTTATTTCGGATCCTTTTTGGATCGTGTGTTGTGGTGGTGATGGCTGTTGTAAGGCCAGTTGGTGTAGGCGCGTGGTGTGTGTAGGTGTGGTGCAGGTTAGGTCCCGAAATGAAATAGGACCTGCTGCAGTTGAGTAGGAGTTGGCGGCCAGGGGTGGTCGTTGACCTGTTGGCGTCTAGGTAGGTTGCCGTTGACTGGATGATCTTGGCGGCATTAGATGTGGACGTTTAGGGTGGCGGTTGTCCTTGGCGGCAAGGGGGTTGACGCCAACCTGAGAATATGCAGGTTATAGGGTCACCCGAGAGCAGGTTTCCCACCATCTCTCTCTTCCCCTTGCCAGCTTCGCGTCCGGTTTTCTAAAGCTTCCAACAGGTACTGAAGGGCGGTTGGAGGATCGTGGTGTGTGTGGCGTTGCCGAATCGGACGAGGAAACGCGTTTGGCGTGGTGTAATTCCCGTGGGAGTTCGCAGAGGGTTCGTGTGAACCAGGAGATTGCGGAGGTTTGAGCGTGTTCTGAGGTAGGGACGAACCCTGTTAGCTTGTTAGAAACATTAAACACGACTTAACCACCTGAATCAACGTTTTTAATGTATTTCGGATTTTATTGCACCGTGTGGGGATAATGGGTGGTTTGATGTTTTATGTAGTAAAGCATGCTGTTTTAGTTTAATTATAATGCATGGGAGTTAGAGGAACTGTTTCCTCCTATCTTCTTGATGTTTCGGGATCAGGAATGCATGTGGGATCGTTAGGTTTCTGCAGGGAAAGAGCTGAAGAACTTGCGTCAACAACATCGCTTGTCGCCAAGCTCATCAGCCGAGATATAGACGGCTAGATCGCTTGCCGTCTACTTCCTATAAGCGGCAGTCGATGTTGCCGCCACTTGTGCATGTACCATGCAGTGTGGTTTACGTAGCTTTTCTGGTTATGAATATTGCGTGTTTGTGTGTGCATGGCGATGACCGGTGTGAGCCAGTGCACTTGTATGCTCTTGGAGCATACTGCTCATGTAATGGGCATGTTTTACGTGAATGATGGTGATGTACGTAATTGCTTTACGCATATGTGTGGTGCGTTGGCACCCGTGGCACTCTTGGAGTGCGTTGTCCATGTGTTGGACATGTGGTTTACGTGAAGACGTGTGGTACACCATCCAGGGTGTAATATACACGTGTTTGTCTACGTGGTTTGAGTGTGTGTATACTACACACTTTGTTGTAATGTATTCTTATGATTTGTCGTAGTAACTGGGCAGTGAGGTTCCTGTGTGAGCCTAGCCATGACTTTGTGGTGTTTGGGCAGTGAAGGTCCATACCGACCTAGCCCTGGTCCGTTGTTGTCTTTCGAATAATATTTTTAGATTTATGTATTAAGTGGTGTGTGTGTGCCACGGAGGTCACCTCATGACCAATGATAGGCAAGTTTGTGGTTCAGGTATGTGTTGGTGTGGGATAGCTTTGGGGTCATATGGTGACCGATGTTAAGCTAATCCTAACACTTGTATATTGTAAATTATAAGTAAAGGCTATATGTGTAAGTATCGTGGTTTGTGCTAGCCGAGTGTGGTGGTCCCGCCTATTCCGGAATGCCTCTCTAGTCGGGTACCCCAGGTTCTTTGTGAGACAGGCACGTGTGTTTGTTGTGCTCGGGGTTTTGTCCCGGTACTGGTGTTGTACCGTCGAGGTGTGTCGTCTTCCTGGACACCCTCACTCCTGAGTTTGAGTTGTACGTCCGGCTGAGGGAAAGACGGCAGTGGGACATCGACTTCCCAGAGTTTGTTCTTTTGTCGCTTGTAGCGCGCTCGTAGTTGGGAGTACGGACACTAGTAGACATCACTGGTCCCCAGCTAGTCCTGTTTTCCAGTGCCTCACTTTAGGGTGCTCGCCGCTAGAGACCCTAGAGGTGCCAGGCATGGGCCTGCAGCTGTGTGTCTGCAGGTGTGGTGTGGTTGGTCTCCACAGTTGTTTGACTTCTTCCCTTGTAGAGCGGCAGTTGGACCTTACGTCCGTGACTGCGAGGCTGAGAGGTTGTTCTTGTGTTGTGTTGTCTGGGTTGGATATTGCCTGATCAGCTAGTAGTCCGTTCCTGTGGTGGCGTCGTTCTTCTTCTGACTCGTGCTTTGCCTACTGGCTGTGGTTTGTAAGTTTATAACTCGTGGTCGAGGTTTGACCAGTTCGAGGTGTGCCCTGGTGTTGGCACAATTGTGACTGAGTTGTGGTTTGTGTGACTTGTCGGTTGAGGTTTTACTTGTAATGTTGTATCTAAGTGAAGGCACAATATAATTATGGTTCAGTGTGGTGTTTATCACCTACTTATACCCTTGTTCGGGTGTTTGTGTTGTGGTACCTCAGAGTAGCAGGTACATGTACCCTTCATGGGTTATTTTTAGTTTTGTGGTGGTACATTGTGTACCAACCTTTTCAGGCTCTCGTGTGTTGTGGAGGTCTTGTGGTTGACCTGCCACTTGTTGTATCATAACTATTTTAAGTAGATCTTTGTTTATATTTATTGTGGATTAGTTTGTGATTATTAAGACGTTACCTTTGTGGGTAATGGCCGATGAGGCTTGTGCCTAGCATATTGTGTTTAGTAGAGCTGTGCTCCGTGGAGGCCGTGTGAGACCTTCCACTTGTTGAGTTTTACTCTTCTTGGGTATGATTCCAATTATAGTTTTAGTGTGTTATGGATTGGCTTTGTGGTAGCCAGTTCTGTTACCTTGTATGTAGTTTCCGATGTAGTGTGTTTTGGAGTATAAGGACCAACTCTTTGTTAGCAGTCCTGTTACTTAAGTGTTCGAGATTTGCTTGTGAAGCTTGCAGCTTAGGCAGTGACCTGACTGTGTGGCTTAGAGTTTAGGCAACCAGTTATTGTAACAGTGCCAGTGAGACTGTGGTTTAGGCACTTTAGTAGTAGTTGAGCTGACTAATGATTTTATGTTAGTCCTGTGGCCCTACTTTCCTTCTGAGGACTTTGTGTTTATTATCATGAGTATTTTAATTGTTATTTATTGTCATGATGTGAGCATGAAATGGTTTGGCTATTGATGTTGCCAGTGAGACCCATTGGGGTTGAGGTTTGTGTTTACGGTGTTGTTTTGGGTAGCCCCTACTGAGCCAGTGACTTGTTGAGGCTCACTCCCCTACAGTTCTTTTCAGGGCTTGCCGAGTGTTTGGCTTGCAGCGGCGTTTTGTCAGACTTGTACCACCAGCAGTTGTGTAGTAGTTAGTGTTGTGTGAGCTTGTGCTCCCTCGGGGTATGTCCCAGGTAGTTGTACTCTTTTATTGGACATGTATTAATGTAATGGGACAGTTGTAAATTGTTATATGCAGGTATGAGCACATGTACTTTCTTGTGTCTTATACTGTTGTGGTTTGTCTTTTATATTCTTACTGGACAGTTGTGTGAGCTATCCCTTGCGAGACTTCGGTCCGTTCGCGGGAGGCGGATCTGGATATGGAGCCTTAATGGGCATAATACCCCGGTCCGTCACAGTTGGTATCAGAGCAATGTCCATTTAGATATGAAAAGACATTGAAATACAAGTCCCAATACATGGATTAATGTTCACTGCTGGTAGTAAGTCTGAGGTTTTGTGTGATATAAAGTAGTTTTTACGTGACCTTTTGGCACGTAAACTGTGTATTTCTGTTTGTTAGAATGACAGTTGTGAGCAGTTGTTGTGCCACAATGTGGATAGTAGCATAATTGTGTGGTTGTGTCCTGGCACTAGTGTAGTTAAAGCAGTTAAATATATATTAAAAGTTTTCAGTTGCAGAGATTAGAGGAGAAAGGTAAAGTAGTGCCTGAGAGGGATATACCTGTTATGTTAGTAAGTACAGAGTCAGCAGAGACAAGTATAGAGTATTTCTGTGATAGATCAGTTAGTTATTAAAGATTCGCAGTTAAAGGAATTGAAGAGATTAACAAGTTTGGATATGGAATTCAGTAAGTAAGTTATAATGAGATAGAAAGTTGGCAGAGACAGGTGCATGGTAACAGGTGATAAGGATCAGGTCAGTGTGTGTGTGATAAGTTGCAGTTGAGAACCTCAGCAAATATTGTGGTATTAGAGATTTGAGTCAGATATTAAGAAACAGTGTGGATGGAAATGTGATTAGAGTTATGAGGAGTTTGATATGATCAAGAAAGCAGACCAGCTTTAAAGAAGTATCAGTACATAAAAGAGCAGTGATTTATGGCAGATAGATTAATATGCCCGAGATCAGAAATCTGAGAAAAGTGTTATTATGAATATGATGATACAGGAAGTGTGATATGAAGATTTGTATAAATAAGTATAGAAATGATCAGTTGAATAAAGAAAGAGAGAAAAGAAGGATTATGTGCAATAAGAATTTGTGAAAATTGCACAGGAAATATTTAGTTGATGATTGGCAGTTTAGATAAAGAAAAGATATGGATTAGAGAAAGGAAGATTTAGCAAATGATGAAGTGAATAAAATCAGATGAGTCAGGATGTCAGTTAGAGTTTGCATATTGGTGCAAAGAAATGATTTAATTGAGCAGAAAGAAATTGTTATTAAGATATTTCAAATGTCAGTAACAGGAAAGATATATGAAAAGCGCAATTGTCAATAGTGGTTTGGCAGATCAAAATTGCAGTAATTTCTTCAGCATGAATTAATTGAATGGGATGATTTGAAGCAGTTGAAGCCAGAAGAAGTAATTGAAAGTAATAATATGAGCAGAAATTGTGGAATATTTTGCAAAAGTGTTCAGTGTGATCAGAGTAGCGCAGCGAAAGCGGAAGCAAAGAAAGATTTATATTCAGAGATTGTTCAGTTTACTTGAATAAGTAGAAAGTGTAAAGTTTTGCGCAGCCAAATAAGGAAACAAAGTTTATTATGGTCTTTGATCAGAGATTGACTTAAAGCAGTATGAGCAGAATAATATGAAAGAGCAGGAAATTCGAAGATGATGATTGATTTCTTTGAAGAAGTGTCAGTTGTGAATGTGAATGTAGATGAGGCAGGATAACAGCAAGCAGTGATAAATGAAAAAAGAAAATGGTGGCATGAAAGAATATTACAGTGTAAGATATTTAAGAAAGATAACGCGGTCTTGGAAGAAATATTGCAAACACAGCCGAAAATTGTGGAAGCAGGTTCAGTCCAAGGAGATAAAGCACCATTGGCAAGGTAGGATCGCCTACGGTTGAAAGCTAAAGAAAGGCAACGGAATCGACAGAACAGAGTAATTGTGAGATGAATTGAAAGACTGAAGCAGAGAAGAGTATCCTACTTGTTCTCTGTTCGGCTTTATTTGTTTTTAGGTGATAATCCGAATTGTTGTGATTTGTTTTATATGTCGAGGACGACATTTGTTTTTAGGTGATAATAATGTAACGTCGCTTATTTTCGGATCCTTTTTGGATCGTGTGTGTTGTGGTTGTGATGGCTGTTGTAAGGCCAGTGTGGTGTAGGCGCGTGGTGTGTGTAGGTGCGGTGCAGGTTAGGTCCCGAAATGAAATAGGACCTGCTGCAGTTGAGTAGGAGTTGGCGGCCAGGGGTGGTCGTTGACTTGTTGGCATCCAGGTAGGTGGTCGTTGACTGCATGATCTTGGCGGCATTAGATGTGGACGTTTAGAGGTGGCGGTTGTCCTTGGCGGCAAAGGGGTTGACGCCAACCTGAGAATTCTGCAGGTTATAGGGTCACCCGAGAGCAGGTTCCCACCTGCCTCTCTCTCTCCTTGCCCTAGCTTCGCGTCCCCGTGTTTCTAAAGCTTCCAACAGATACTGAAGGGCGGTTGGAGGATCGTGGAGCGTGGGCGTTGCCGAATCGGACGAGGAAACGCTGTGGCGTGGTGCAATTCCCGTGGGAGTTCGCGGAGGGTTCGGTGTGAACCAGAGATTACGGGAGGTTGAGCGTGTTCTGAGGTAGGGGACGAACCCTGTTAGCTTGTTAGAAACATTAAAACACGACTTAACCACTTGAATCAGCGTTTTTAATGTATTTTCGGATTTTATTGCACCGTGTGGGGATAATGGGTGGTTTGATGATTTTATGTAGTAAAGCATGCTGTTTTAGTTTAATTATATATGCATGGGAGTTAGAGGAACTGTTTCCTCCTATCTTCTTGATGATTTCGGGATCAGGAATGCATGTGGGATCGATTAGGGTTTCTGCAGGGAAAGAGCTGAAGAACTTGGCGTCAACATCGCTTGTCGCCAAGCTCATCAGCCGAGATATAGACGGCTAGATCGCTTGCCGTCTACTTCCTATAAGCGGCAGTCGATGTTGCCGCCAACTTGTGCATGTATCCATGCAGTGTGGTTTACGTAGCTTTTCTGGTTATGAATATTGCGTGTTTGTGTGTGCATGGCGATGACCGTGTGAGCCAGTGCACTTGTTATGCTCTTGGAGCATACTGCTCATGTAATGGGCATGTTTTATGTGAATGATATGTGATGTGCATAATTGCTTTACGCAGTATGTGTGGTGCGTTGGCACCCGTGGCACTCTTGGAGTGTGTTGTCCATGTGTTGGACATGTGGTTTACGTGGAAGACGTGTGGTACACCATCCAGGGTGTAATATACACGTGTTGTCTACGTGGTTTGAGTGTGTGTATACTACACACTTTGTTGTAATGTAATTCTTATGATTTGTCGTAGTAACTGGGCAGTGAGGTTTCTGTGTGAGCCTAACATGACTTTGTGGTGTTTGGGCAGTGAAGGTCCATACCGACCTAGCCCTGGTCCGTTGTTGTCTTTCGAATAATATTATTTGATTTATGTATTAAGTGGTGTGTGTGTTGCCCTGGAGGTCACCTCATGACCAATGATAGGCAAGTTTGTGGTTCAGGTATGTGTTGGTGTGGGATAGCTTTGGGGTCATATGGTGACCGATGTTAAGCTAATCCTAACACTTGTATATTGTGAATTATAAGTAAAGGCTATATGTGTAAGTATCGTGGTTTGTGCTAGCCGAGTGTGGTGGTCCGGCGCCTATTCCGGAATGCCTCTCTAGTCGGGTACCCCAGGTCTTTGTGAGCCAGGCACGTGTGTTGTTGTGCTCGGGGTTTTGTCCCAGTACTGGTGTTGTACCGTCGTGGTCTGTGTCATCTTCCTGGACACCCTCACTCCTGAGTTTGAGTTGTACGTCCAGCTGAGGGAAGACGGCAGTGGGACAGCGACTTCCAAGAGTTTGTTCTTTTGTCGCTTGTAGCGTGCTCGTAGTTGTGGGTACGGACACCAGTACGGAGTCCAGTAGCTGTCCCACTGGTCAGCTAGTCCTATTTTCCAGTGCCTCACTTTAGGTGCTCCGGCCAGAGACCCTAGAGGTGCCAGGCATGGGCCTGCAGCTGTGTGTCTGCAGTGTGGTGTTGGTTGGTCTCCACAGTTGTTTGACTTCTTCCTTGTGGAGCGGCAGTTGGACCTTACGTCCGTGACTGCGAGGCTGAGAGGTTGTTCTTGTGTTGTGTTGTCCGGGTTAGATACTGGCCTGATCAGCTAGTAGTCCGTTCCCGTGTGGTGGCGTCGTTCTTTCTGACTCATGCTTTGCCTATTCTGGCTGTGGTTGTAATTTTATAACTCGTGGTCGAGGTTTGACCAGTTCGAGGTGTGCCCTGGTGTTGGCACAATTGTGACTGAGTTGTGGTTTGTGTGACTTGTCAGTTGAGGTTTACTTGTAATGTTGTGTCTAATGAAGGCACAATATAATTATGGTTCAGTGTGGTGTTATCACCTACTTATACCCTTGTTCGGGTGTTTGTGTTGTGGTACCTCATAGTAGCAGGTACCTGTACCCTTCATGGGTTATTTTATTGTTTTGTGGTGGTACATTGTGTACCATCCTTTTCTGGCTCTCGTGTGTTGTGGAGGTCTTGTGGTTTGACCTGCCACTTGTTGTATCCTAACTGTTTTAAGTAGATCTTTGTTTATATTTATTGTGGATTAGTTTGTGATTATTAAATACGTTACCTTTTATGGTAATTGGCCGATGAGGCTTGTGGCCTAGGCATATTGTGGTTTAGTAGAGCTGTGCTCCGTGGAGGCCGTGTAAGACCTTCCACTTGTTGAGTTTTACTCTTCTTGGGTATGATTCCATTATAGTTTTAGTGTGTTATGGATTGGCTTGTGGTAGCCAGTTCTGTTACCTTTATGTATTTTCCGATGTATGTGGTTTGGAGTATAAAGGACCAGCTCTTTGTTAGCAATCCTGTTACTTAAGTGTTCGAGATTTGCTTGTGAAGCTTGCAGCTTAGGCAGTGACCTGACTGTGTGGCTTATTTTAGGCAACCAGTTATTGTAACAGTGTGCCAGTGAGACTGTGGTTTAGGCACTTTAGTAGTTGGAGCTGACTAATGATTTTATGTTAGTCCTGTGGCCCTACTTTTCTTCTGAAGACTTTGTGTTTTTTATCATGAGTATGTTTAATTGTTATTTATTGTCATGATGTGAGCATGAAATGGTTTGGCTATTGATGTTGCCAGTGAGACCCATTGGGGTTGAGGTGTTTGTGGTTATGGTGTTGTTTTGGGTAGCCCCTACTGAGCCAGTGACTTGTTGAGGCTCACTCCCCTACAGTTCTTTTCAGGACTTGCCGAGTGTTTGGCTTGCAGCGGCATTGTGTCAGACTTGTACCACCAGCAGTTTGTAGCAGTGTCGTAGTTAGTGTTGTGTGAGCTTGTGCTCCCTCGGGGTATGCCCAGGTAGTTGTACTCTTTTAATTGGGCATGTATTAATGTAATGGGACAGTTGTAATTGTTATATGCAGGTATGAGCACATGTACTTTCTTGTGTCTTATACTGTTGTGGTTTTTCTTTATATCTTACTAGACAGTTGTGTGAGCTATCCCTTGCGAGACTTCGGTCCGTTCGCGGAGAGCAGAGATCTGGATATGGAGCCTTAATGGGCATAAATACCCCGTCCGTCACAAAACTCTCCTAATGGTGATGTCAATGTGGTCTAGACAAATATAATTTTGTACAGAAAATTCTCCAACATATGTGAGAGATTTAAGTTTTAAATGCTTCTAATCACTAGCTAGAGGAAGCATGTAAATGGCCTACGTTGTTTTACCCATTAAATGATAAGAGGAAGTTACATCTAGTAGTTCTGGAATGAGAGATAGGGCTCTTACTGGTCCATGCATGCTGCTCATTGTAATCTATAGTTCCAATCATGGTGGTTGACATAGCAACTGAAAACTGCTCATTGTAATCTATAATCTCTAGGACAGCAGTATAATTTAAAAGTTGTGACAATTGTATTAGTGTTAAATAAGTGAGAGTGCTGCAAATGTACGTGTTACATAACTACTCTCCTTCACTTCCATCATGGTGCCAAAAACACTTCCAGCATGAACCAACAGACACACCAATAAACACACCAATCTAAAGCTTACTATTTTGCCAATGCCAGAAAGCCAACTAAAAAAGTATTATGCAAATCCATCTAAAGTACTTGCTAATCACATTTTACATAGATGAAATGAAAAAATTTTAGAATTACCTCAACAACGATAAACTCAACTTTACCCAATCTCTCTGCCAATTCTTTACCATAGCATTGAGATGAGCATTTTTTGCTCTTAATTGGGCTTGACATTGTTTGAAGTACCCCACAAACACAGACAAATTTTAGCAAAAAAACATCATGAACATGTCTACAGTAAAATTAAATTTACCTTCTATAAGAATGACATCATGACTCTTGGATCAGGTGCTATTTGTTGCTCATTTTGCTTCAAAGTTGGGTTAAAATATTTGTTTCTCAATTCATATTTCCAAAACCTCCACTTTTGATCCAAGTCCTTCATCACCCACTCTTTCAAATATGCTGGAATATCATATTTTCTCTACAACACATACTCATATAATTAATATATAATAGATTAAGCATAGAAAAGAAACATATGCATTACTCTAGGATAAGTGAAATCACATGGACATACTCCCACACATATAAACAAGTTCCAAGAATATAAAATAGCAGTTAGATCATGTAGCATATATGTCTCTAATCATTTACCGATGGAACTGGAATATCTATAGAAGACATTGCATGAGCAATCATTGTCTTGTTCTTTGTAGCATATATGTCCTTCAAAAATCTTTAAAAAAAATTGCCAATATATTAGAGATAGGGAACCAATATATTACCTATGAATCATAGAGCTATTGTAGCACCAACCCGAACAAGTTTTGTTGGGTCAATACTATGGAGGGAATCAAGAAGCATGATGAATGGCAAATCATCTTCTTTCTCATGACACAAAATTACAAGGCTCCAATGCCCCCTACATAATAGAAATTTTCTAAGGCTCAAATAAAGCATATAACATCAATATCAATACCAAAATTGTATTCAAAAAACCATTACATAAACATTTCAAATAAAATCTCTTACCCATCAATTCCCACCCTTTCCCATGTAACATGAATATCATCTAAATTATTAATATCAGCATCATCACTGCCTAGTATTATGTTTTCCACATCATTCTCAATACTCTCCTCATTTTGCAAATCAAAATAATTTTTTAGCTTTGTCTTCCTCACCACACACCATCCTTGCTCTTTTGGATCATCTATGTACCATACTTGCTCCACTTGTGATGCTAAAACATATAGCTCAGTTGTACGTAACTTATATGTAAAGATGGTATTTTTCACCTTTTCCACCAGTCAGGTGGCACATTCTTTACCTTTTTATGACATCTTCAATTTCCTACAATATTCATAGTAAGCATCTTGAATTTCAAGGATAATAGTAATACACGGGACTTTAACAATTATAATCTGCTAATTCAGAAACTTGCAAGTTTAATTAAAGTAATTTGTGCAAGTTTCTATTTAACTTTTCACTTTTTTAATATATAGAGGATTCACTTACTTGTCATTCCACTCAATCAATGAGTAGATTTTCATTTTTGAAGTTTCTGTTACCTTTCTTTGGGAAGAAGGTGTTCTTTTATTGCAAATCAACACATGCTTACACTAAAATCAAACAGGAAGGAGACAATTTAGTACAATATGTTTATTTCTACCATAGTCCTACCATTGTCCTATAGGAAGTGGGCACATTCTGGTCAAGAGTAACTCCACAACTTGCTCATGATTCGTCTCAATTCTTGAACCTGCAGAGAACAGGGGAAACATAGCAATAAAGAAAGGTCATCAAGTGGTCAAGAGGATAGAAACGTCTAGCTCTTCCTGTAAAAGATTAAAAAATAGAAAGAATCTAACCATTGAAGTCTGACGAAATAACATTCTCCCCTCCATCCCATTTGCCTCCAGTACTAACATTATCAGCTGAAGTCTTCTGATCAATTAAGGGTTCAATGAAGTCCTTATCTTTTAATATCTCTCTTACTGGTTCTTTGAGCCCCTCGCCACCTTCCTAAATAAGAACAACCAGAACCATCACACAGACAGGCCAACTTGAAACATTTGTGAAACATCAGATGCGGCCACACTTACAGCAATTGAGAAAAACCAACCTACCCGATCGAGTTAAGCTGAAAGGTGTCAGAATAGTGCTTCTGCATTCACAAACAAACAACACTCGGAATCAACCCCAGAACAAACAAACACAGTAATCAAAGTTCATCATCATGAAAAAAAGACAAAATAAAACGACACATAATATAAGAGAGAATAGAGAAGCACTCAAATCTGACAATCCAACAATGTAGTACCTCTGCTTACCAGTTGCTTACCAACTGCTTATTATAAGACCCATCACCCTCCCGCCTTTAATCTGACAATCTAACAATGTAGTACCTCACCTGAGATTAGATTATAGAGCTGAGGCTGGCTCTTGCACGGGCAGCTCCACCTCTGACCCACCAGTAGGACTTCCCTACAGCTTCCTCTTCTCTTCGCTCTCTTGCTGCTCCATGGTCTCGTATAGAGGTGCATCCCTGGTCTCCGGCAGCCACACCGTGAGTGCCCCGCTGAACAGGGAAAGGCACCCGAACACCACGAAGAAGAGCTTGGGGCTGACCTGCCCCAGCACGACGAGCTACAGCGCCACCGTCACCCCAAGCATCAGTGCCTGCCGCAGCATGGACACCGCGAAGTTTCTCACGTTTGTGGGGAACAGCTCCATGCAGTACACGTACAGCACGTCGAAGGCCGTGGACACCGCCATGAACCCCACCACCTCCGCTGCCAGTTGTGCCCAGCTTCCCTTGGACCCCTTCCTCCACCCCGAAAACGGGATGCAGAGGAGGCGAGCGGTGCCCGCCAGGGCGGTGGATGAGGAGAAAAGGGTGCGACGGCCCATGGAGCTGAGGAGGACACTACCGAGGATCACTGTCGGGATCTCCATGAGCACGTTCACTGCCATGGAGAGGTAGAGGTTGAAGTTCAGGTTCTCCACGTTGAGCTGGACGTCGTAGTAGACGAACCACACGTCAAAAAATAGGCGTTACTCCAGACAATAAACAAACGCACAACAATTCGCCAGATAGCACACGAAAAGTTGGAGGAAAAAAAAACACAACAAGATAGGAGGATGCAAAGCAGATTTGGGCGAAACGAACACAATAGGGAGACCGCACTAGACGAAGGTGAGACGCACCCGAGCCTGGCAGAGAGGAAGGTGACGGGGGCGAGGACTGGAGGGAGAGCAGCGAGAGGATCAGGATCCTCTGGCATCTAAGGCCCCGTTTCATTTAAAACCACCCGCGGCACCGGCGGCCTAGCTCCCTCATCGCTGTGGCTGCTACTCCCCCTCCCATGGCGGGAGAGTGCATTGGCGGGGTCCAGCCACCGATCGAGCTCGAGCGGGCCACCGTTGTGGCTCCCCCTGCCTCGCTCTCCCCTTCCCTTCTGGTCGTGTTGGAGCAGCCCGAGAAGGAAAGCACGAGAGAGAGAGAGAGAGAGAGAGAGAGAGAGAGAGAGAGAGAGAGAGGAGAGAGAGAGAGAGAGAGAGAGAGAGACGTGAACGCCGGAGGAACAAGACGGAAAGGGAGGGGGAAGGCCGGCAATGTTTCCAGAGGGAAAATGGGGTTTTTGGTACCTCAATCTCACCGGAAGGGATGAACCTTGAATCTCGCCCGTTGTGCGGAAGAATAGTGGGAGAGATGGGGGATGGCAAAGCGCGAGGAGGAGGGTTTTGTTTTGAGAGAGAGATGAACTGTAGCCGATCGGGGGAGGAGGGTTTTTTGGGTTTTATTTTGAGAGAGAGAAAGGCTGAGAAGAGGCGGGATTTGTATAAGAGAACCCCACCAATAAATTTTTTGGGTCTATTCTTACGGTTCTCCAAGTTTTTACGCAGTAGTCAATATTTATTCTTATGGTGTACTTACGGTGTTGGAGATGTAATATTAAAATATTAATAAATTTTCTAACAACCGTAAGTATAGTAGCTAATATCCTTACGAAATAAGAAACTGTAACCAACTTTCTGTAAGTGTTGCCCACTTTTGTTGTAGTGACATATATGAAGACAACAACACTGTAGATGAGCTCTGGCCAAGGTATCCCTGGCCTCCCAAACATTCCATATTTTCAATTTTTGTTTCTAAATTCTCCTTCATTCCTCGTTCACCTCCTCTTATCCTCTAACTCTCGTCTGACGCCCTCGAAGCATTAACCATTCCCTCTCCTCACTTTGTTCTCTCTTTCAATGGCACAACTTTCTCCTTTTCCCGATGCACGTAGGGTAGTTTGTATTTATTTTTTTTAAGTTAGTATGCTTTATTTACTCACCTTAAAAAAAACTCTCTCCTCTTTCCTCACTTTCTCAACAATTAGACGGCGATCCCCATCTTCCCCTCTCCTCCTTCGGATGGCGATCCCGTCTTCCCCTCTCCTTCTTCAGATGGCGATTCTCGTCCTCCCCTTCTCCTTCTTCGGACAACGATCCCCATCTTCCCCCTCTCCTTCATCAAACGGTGATCCCCGTCTTTCCTTTCTCGTCTCCCCTCCTTCTCCCCTTTTAACAGCAACTCTTGTACTCCTTTCCCTGACAGCGATCCCCGTCTCCACTCTTCCTCACACTGCTCCCGGCAGTGATCCCCGTCTTTTTTCTTCTTCCCTTTGATGGTGATCCCTATCACCTCTCTGCATTCACCTCTTTGACGGCGATCCCCATCTCCACTCTTCCCGCTTCTGAGCCTTTCTGACGGCAATCCCCATCACTCTCTTACCTCCCTTCTTCAGTGGCAATCCCCGCCTTTTCCCTTCTTCTCTAATTAGAGCGGCGATCTCTACTCTCTGATGCATGTTGATTACCATGGACTCATTGGGCGAGCGGCCTTCTCTTCCCCTGCACCACGACTCCGCTTCTGGCACCCTGAGATCGGGTGGCCTGCTTCCTCCTTTAGACCCATCAGAGGACCCCTGCAGCTATGCCTCACACCTTTCTTTCCCTTCCAATAAGCCTCTGGACTCTCCACCAAAGTGCCCCTTAGGTTTTAATCTTAGATTAGATTCAAGAGTAGAATCTAGTAAGTCCCCGTCCCCATCTAGGAAGAGCAAGGGTAGTACCATTCTCCGTAGATATCTCTTAGATCTGGCACAAAGATGTGGCACTCTTATGGCTGTCGAAGAGTTCGTCTAGGAAGCAGTCGTTCTGAACATGGAAGCTCAGCATGAAGAAAAGTGGCTGGATGATGGATTTAAAGGTTATGAAATCATGAATGACGATGAACCAGTGGATGAAGAGGACAATGAGGTAGAGGATGGTGCCAAAATGTATGCTAGTGGCATGAGGAGATTTGATGAGCCTACATCGGCAGTGGATGAGCCTACCAAGGAGGTAAACGTGGGGACTGACGAAGATTCCAGGCTTTTTACCATAGCTTACAGCCTCCCTCCTAGGAAGAAGAAGATCTTATAGAAATGTTGAGGGAGTACAAAGACTAATTTGCCTGGTCATATAAGGACATGCTTGGCATTGACCCCGCATTGATAGAACATAGGTTAATCTTGAAGCCAGGGGCAAGAGCCGTTAAACAAAAATTGAGACAATTCCACCCTCATATTGCATTGAAAATGAAAGAGGAGATTGAAAAGGTACACCAAGCTAAGTTCATCTGTGTAGTACTCTATCCCCTGTCGGTGGCCAATATAGTCTCAGTTATGAAGAAGGACAGAAGAGTGCGAGTTTGCATAGACTTTCGGGACTTATATAGAGCATGTCCGAAAGATGACTTCCCATTACCTCACTTGGATGTGTTGATTGATAACACTGTTGGGTTCGAAACTCTTTCATTCATGGATGGTTATTCAGGTTATAATCAGATTTGTCTAGTCCCGGAAGACCAAGCCATGCCCTGGGAAACTTATTGCTACGTGGTTATGTCGTTCGGATTAAAGAATGTCGATGCCACTTATCAAAGGGCAATGTTGGCAATCTTCCACGATATGATTCACATTCACGTCGAGGTTTACGTGGATGATATTGTGGTGAAGTCTCAGACTAGAAGAGAACAATCGTCCGTGCTTGCCAAAGTGTTTCAACGCACACGAGAATATCAATTGAAGATGAATCCGAAGAAGTGCGTATTTGGGTTTCCTAGGGCAAGCTTTTAGGGTTTATAGTTAGCAAGCGGGGGATTCAAATAGACCAGAACAAGGCCAAGGCAATAGGTGAGATGCCTCCTCCTAAGAACATATCTGAACATCGAGGTTTGATCAATCGACTACAGTTCATAAGGAGATTTATTTCTCAACATTCTCAAAGATGTCGTCCCTTCTATGAACTGTTGAAAGGAGGGGTAAAATTTGAATAAAATACTAAGTGCCAAGAAGCCTTCGATGAACTCAAGTGTTATCTAATGAATCTGCCGGTGCTGCAGGCTCCTATCCTAGGAAAACCCCTAATCCTATATCTGTCAACTATTGAGGACTCCATAAGAGCTGTCCTTGCACAGCATGATGAATCTTGCATAGAAAAGATAGTCTATTACTTGTCTAGACTATTCAATCCAGCCGAGCTCAAGCTCACCTCTATGGAGAAAACATGTGCAGCGCTAGTGTGGGTGGTGCAGAAACTGAAGCACTATTTCCTATCCCATCAGGTGAGTTTAATCTCTATGATGGATCCCATTAGATACCTCCTAGAGAAGCCAGCCTCACCGACAGATAAGCATGTGGCAGAGCTTCCTATCTCAGTTCGACATCACTTTTGTGGTCCAGAAGGCTATAAAGGGGTATGCTATTGCCGAGCACCTTGCTCACCTTCCTCTTCCTCATAGTGACATGGTCCTAGAAGACTTTCTTGATGAAAACCTGTCACTCATCTCTTGTGATTCCTTTTGGTCGCTTCATTTCGATGGAGCTCTGAATTCTAGGGGATGGGGCATAGGTGTTGTTCTACTCCACCCAAAAGGAATCACCATTTCCTTGGCATATCAACTTCAGTTCCCTGCCACCAACAACATCTCCGAGTATGAGGCTCTCCTAGCTAGTCTCAAACATGCCTATCTCCTAGGCGCACGTCAACTCAAGATCATAGGAGACTCTCAGCTCGTTCTTCGGCAGATCCTTTCTACTACTGCACTCATGACCCTAAACTCAAGTCTTATCAAGATTTGGTCACAATCCTAGCTAAGAATTCAGCAAACTCATCTATATTAATCACACTCTTCGCTCTTAGAATATCTTGGCCGACGCCTTGGCATCCTTAGCCTCATCCCTCTCCTTCCCTCTCAACCAAAGTGTTGAGACCATCATCGTCCAGAGGTTAGAAGCACCATCAATCAGAATCCTTGGTTCAACAACCTCAGAAACTCTTTAATTGTGAAGGCAGAGAGAAGAGAAGCAAAGGAAGTGATGCTTATGGAGTTCAAAGAGATAATGGAAGAAGAAAGGCCACGGTACCATGAAACTGAGCAATACTGCAAGGATGGTACCTTCTCAGATGAAACATAATCTGAAGATAGGATAGTCATCCGTAGGGCAGCGCTAAGGTATACCATTGTTGGTGAAGTGTTGTACAGACGCACCCTAAAAAGAATACTCCTTAATGCTTGCCTAATGCAAAAGTTTGAAAGGTAGTGGAAGGAGCCCACGCCAGTGAGTGTGGAGGGCATGTGAATAGCCAGATGTTAACTAAGAAGATCCTTAGGCGGGGCTATTACTGGCCAACCTTAGAAGAAGATTGTGCCATCTACGTTCATAGGTGTGTCAAATGACAACTTCATGCTGACAAGATCCATGCTCCATCCTCTTCCTTACATCCACTATCATCCCCTTGGCCCTTCTCCATGTGGATTTTGATATCATTGGACCCCTTGGTGATCCTAATGCTCAAATCAAACAGAAATCGTTCATCCTAACTGCTATCGAGTATTTCATCAAGTGGGCCGAAGCTGAAGCATTTGCAGAAATCAAAGGTTCAATCGTGTGCCGATTCATCATGAAGAACATCATCTCACAGTTTGGAGTGCCAAGTGGCATCGTCACTGACAATGGACCCGAGTTCATATCTCAAGAGCTTCAGGACTTATGTAAGAAATTCAATATTTCTCTACATCATTCGTCTCCGTATTATCCACAGGGCAACGGTCAAGCCGAAGCCACAAATAAAACACTTTTGAAAATTTTAAAGAAAACTTGTGAGTCTCACAAATTTTCTATTGGCCTGAGAAATTGATTGAGGCTCTATGGGCCGACCGTACCTCCATCCGCACGCCCATGGGGCAAACTCCCTTTTCACTTACTTATGGGATGGAGGAGGTAGTTCCGTATGAGATACTCATCCCTTCGCTAAGGGTATAGCTGGACAAAGAACTTAATCTCAATGAGCATCGAGAGGCATTACTTACATAGCTAAAACTCTTAGATGAATGGTGTCTGGCCGCAGCCGATCATATGCTCATATCAAAACATACTCTCAAGATCTTTTCAAAAGAAAGTGATTGAATGTAAATTTCAAGAAGGAGACATGGTTTTGAAAACGAATTTTCATAAAACCTGGAGGTCCTAGGTCCAAATTGCAAGCTAATTGGGAAGGTCCGTATGTAGTCAAAGAAGTGTACCCTAGGAACATTTATAGGCTAGGTGAATGTCGATGGTAAGGAGCTCTCTCACCCGTGGAATGGTTGTATCTTAAAAGGTTCTACCCTTAATAAAAGAGTTTCTATAGAGGCACTACCTTACAAGGAGTACCAGCAGTCTTGGGTTTCTTATCCTTTCATGGTTGTCAAATAATCCCTTTATTCAGCGCGACATACACAACACGGAAACTCACGGTCGAGTGTCCTTTAGACAAATGTGTTCCTTCTCAGCCCATGCGTAGGGGATGTGAAGGTCTATTCTCCTCTTACTCGGATGAGGAGTAGGGGTAGAAGGATCGCTAGTTTGAAAATAGAGAGGGGAGTAGATCATGTGTGAATGAAATCTCAAATAAAGACGGTCCATTAAGCTTGCAAAAGAAAGAAATGATGAAAACATAGAAAAGCAAATGAGTCAAAATAAAGAATAGGGGCATGGCAAAGAATGCCAGTACAATTCCCCGTGGGATGCCCTTGAGCCCGGTCATACGCATGCCCCAAACAAAATCAATGAACAGACAGAATCCACATGAGATACACCCCAACATGTCAATGAAACAACATCCCGAAAATTGACGCTAAGTCTTACCCCCTTTTGTCTTCCTGCCCTCACTGATGGTCAGAACACTCCCTCGTCCGTCTATGTTGGAACACTAACGACTAAGGGCAATTGACCAAAGGGTGGCTAAGGACAAATTACACTGCACTCAGGGATGTCTGATAACAAAAAGAGAGATGAGATTCTTGCTTAATCACACAAATGTAGGTATTCCTCTATAGAAAACCCAAAAATCTAAAAAAATAGAAAACAAAAAAATCCAAAAAAACAAAAAATAGAAAACCCAAAATTTCAAAAAAAAAATAAAAACCCAAATCCAAAAAATAGAAAACTCAAAAATCCAAAAAATAGAAAATTCAAAAAATAGAAAGTCCAAAAAAATCAAAAAAAATTAGGTGTACATATCGTCCTTTAGCATACATTGTTACTTCTATTTTTCTCCTATTAATAAGGCTCAGCTCTTGACTATTATGAAGTTAAGTCAAACCTTGCTTAATACAAGGGGCTGAGCCAAAGAGCAAATCTAACTTTTTTGTTAAGTGTGCAGGGACAGGATGTTTCAAGCAAAGCAACAAAATACTCAATCTCTTTCATCCACTCGTGTCAATCATATTTCAAACATTGGCACAAAAGCAAAAGACCCACTAAATATGAACATCATGTACAAGATAAAGGGGAGGTGGCTCACAAACTCTTCACTGTCCACCACCACTCTCCCCAAATCCCTCGCTCTGCTCCTACTCCTGCTCTGGCTCTGGCTGATCACCATCATGAAGCTCCAAAGCTTGTCGATGCGGATCTGCTGCCTAGACGTCTCGGCACGCAGTCAGGTCAGCTCCGCCTGGTCCACAACGACCCTTGCACTCGCAACGTCGCTAGCTCCCTCGATAGCTTCCCCACCTATGTCACTGTCGTCTCCGCTTGGAGGCGCCACTGGGCTGTCTCCACTGCCGCTGTCTCTGCTTGGAGATGCCACTAACCGGTTGCTACTGTCGTCGCATCAGCCTGCTTACGCCAGTGGCTCGCCTGGCCAATGGCGGTCCTCAGCTCTGCTACCTGCATCAAAGCATGTCAGCACACAACCTCTAATTTAAAAATGATCGGGTTCAAGTTACACTTACCCTCACCTCTAATGCTGCCTCTGCCTCCTCTGCCCTTCTCAAGGCACCCGCTAGCTGATCGGCGAGGTCGGGCTGGGAGTCCCCCGCTGTTGCCTAAAATAAGAACGCACCTGCCTATGATGTCCTCAGCTTCGCCAACTCCGCACGCTGCACATAAAACACTTGTCAACATCGTTAAGCTATAGAAATTGGTATTTACCGAAGTCTAAGTAGGTACTTACCAACTGGTCGGCCTCTCTCCTGGCAATGTCCCAGTCCTGCACGGCGGAGTGCAGCAAGGCCTGGAGCGAAGCAATCTGTCCGGCCACATCCGCCTGCATAACATCAAATCATGTCATATCCATTCAATCCAAAAGGATTTCATAAGGCCGTAGTTCATAGGTATACCAGTCGTCAGGCGCCCCAATAAACCCTCACCCCATACTTCAAGGAGAAGAATTGCAGGTACCCCTCATCCATCTACGCATTGGATGTGACCGGCACCTCGATGCTCCCAGTCTGTGATCTGCTCCTGGGCCCTCTCACGCTAGTTGGTCATGTCATGAAGTCCCTAGAAGCTCCAGCCAGGCCTAGGCGTCCTGCCTCGACTAGGAAACTTCACGGCACTCTGACGTAGGCCGAGTGCCCACTGGGTCAGGTACAGATGTAGAGGAAGCACCAAGTTGAGAGCATGCACCCACGTCGCCCTACCAAAGTAGGGGTGGGCCTACTCTAACCAGGGCTATCCCTCATCTTCCTTCTCCAGGTATGGCTGCCACACCACCTACACAACATGTTGAGCAACTATCCTTAAAAATATTGCTAAACATTTAATCATAATATTTTTGTTATGACAACACCTTTTAATATCTTCTAAATCAATTTATTGACTTATACTACAATTTATGAAATTTAATATGACAATACAAAGGCTCTCATATAATATTGTACTATATCTTAGCCAAAATATATGCACACACAAAATCTAAGTATCAACATATTGTCACACGAAATTTCTCTAAGTCCACAGCGTATACTGCATATCATACTGACTCTGACTTCAGACTCCGACTTTTGAAAAGTCAAAGTATTATACCAATTGATGAACAAATGGCTAGTACTCCGACTTTGGAAAAGTCGAAGTCTGGCTTGACTCTGACTCCCTAAAAGTCGAAGTCCTTATACTGATTGCTTATCAACTAAACCTTACTCTGACTCTTCAACAGTCGAAGTCAGACTTTACTCCGACTCTTGAAAAGTCGAAGTCTTGCTGTCTGGACCTTACTATGACTCCCCAAAAGTCAAAGTCTAATATCTCACTGCGACTTCCATACAGTTGAAGAACTTCACTCTGACTCCTTGTAAGTCAAAGTCTATTGCTTGTTTGCTTTGCACTCTGACTACCTAAAAGTCAAAGTATGACATCGATTGATGAACAAACTTATATCACTCCGACTCTCAAAAAGTTGAAGTCCATTATCAATCAATGTCTCACTACGACTTATATATAGTCGAAGATCTGTTTAATCTGTTATCTTTGACACCGACTTCTTGTAAATTGAAGTATCACATATCGACTTCTGCATACTTGTACTTAAATAATATTTGTGTAATCTGTCATTCCACGGAATCCATGAAATCATAATCTTGGTTATTTCATGGGTTTTCATTATTCCTATGGAATCCTTTACAAAATGAATGACACTTATATGTCTTATAGAATAATGTTCTTCTTACTATCACCATTTAAATATTCTGTTAGGCATAAAAAATATATGTATTCAAAATAACCACTTATAAAAATATCTTTTGAAGATTTGAAATAATGAGGTCTCTTGTTTGCTGCTAGAAAGATAGTTCTGTCTCTGTTCGAAGATGGACAAGAATTTAATGGTGGTAGGTATAAGTAGCATGGGTTATCTGTCAGAGCTCACCTACCACTGTCAGAACTCCATGACTTTCAGGAAAAGTCCTTATATTCCCCATACAACTATTTGTTTATCTTTAAATGCTCTGAACTTCTGTCTGTCTGAACTCCTGCTTGCTTTATATATTTTTATCTCACCTACCTCCGAAAGTATGGAGGTATCTATGTCTTTCTTGTCCTCCCAGGCTTGCAGAACATTAATAAAGCTTGCTTAGCTTTCAGTCTTGAGCATGGAGTTTACATAACATTAATGAAGCTATCTATCAAACCATGAAGCTACCTACATACCCTGAAGATGTTGGGACTCTAAGAACTGAAGGACTGATGGTTATAACAAAAGTATCAAGGTGTCAACATCCAAGGATCAACGGCTATCCTTCAAACGGCTAGTTCTAATAGTTAGCTTCAAACGGGAAGATCAAGTCTCTGAAGCTGATATATAGAAGCTGAAGTTTGAATCAGAAGCAACCAACTAGTTACACTGAACTCCAATCAGAAATTGCAAGCAACAAGAGTCACCACAAGCTTACCTCTTGAAAAGAGAAGAGAGCTGCTATTTCAATCCTTGACTTCCAAGCTCTCTTGTTTTAGAAGTCTTTTCTTCTTGGGTGGCATTCTGTAATTGTAGATCTTCTTAGTCCACCCACTCAGATTCAGAAAGATCTAAAGTTCAAAGTCCTACTTGTAACTCTTTCTGATTCTCTGTGTTTACTCATTCTTCTGTGCAGACACACAAGTGTTTTCATTTCTATGTTAGATAACCTGCAGAGGGTTTGTTCCTTGCAGTGCCCCTCTTATGAAGGGAAGACCTACTGGTGTAGGTAGTCTTTGTACCCCTTGGTAAAGGGAAGACTTGCTTGGATGCAAGTGGGTTTGTAATACCTCTCAGGTTGAGAGAAGGCCCAGTGTTTTGGCAATTTAGTGAAATCCCAAGAGGTTACTTGGGGACTGAATGTAGGACTTCCATGTGGGAGGGGCCGAACTAGGATAAAATCTCTTGTGCAATTGTGTGATTGTTTCCGCCAAGTTTTACTTGTTCACACACACCACACTAAGTACTAACAACTCTATTTAGTGTTATCTATTTTCAGATAAATTTTAAAAGCGCAAGAAGTCCTATTCACCCCCCTCTAGGACATCTAAAGAGCCATCCCGATCCAACACAACACAGAGTACATCTTGTCAGTGTCCAAAACATTTAAGGAAATCAGCTAAAAACTAAGAAGCGGATTGTACTTACATCCAGCTAAGGGTAGACGTCAATCGCAACTTGGATGGCCGCCAGCTACTCCTCTAGGGGGTGTGTGTCTCGGCACGGCACCCAACACCTCACCAAAGGCAGTAGGCATGGACGCTCCAAAGTCCCCCGCCCAGGCCTGGGAGGTGAAGGTAGGTCAAGACCTGCAAAAGAAGCACATGGTTAGACCATATATATCCAAAATTGGAATTTATGAATGAGATAGGAGAAAGAGAGTGAAGTACCTAGAGGAAGGGGAAGAACCCGCTGGTCATAGTCTACTGGTCGGAGGCCCCTAGGCTATCAAACTAATGCGCCAAAAGGCAGCACCCCAGGCATACTCCCTACCGGTCTAGGTCCTCCAACAATGGCAGGAAGTGGTAGTGGACCGCGTCGCCCCACGTGGCAAACAATAGTCTACAAGGAAGAAAGTAAGGAAGCAACGCAAATCCAGGTCCACTTGAGCGCTAGGATCGCTAGCTAGGGTCTCCCTACACCCTCTCACTAGCTGATCTAGCTGCTCATCTACAGTCTCCCCTACCTCCCTACCCATCTAGATCAGCCCTAGGCTCTCCTACAGATCTACCCTAGGAACTAAGGAAGACCTACGCCCAACTATCAGTCCTAGGAGCCTCTGGGCAATCTCCCTATAGCACGGGTAGGTAAACCCACTAACCGAGCGGCCGTATACCATTAGCCCGGTGATCCTACTCACATCCTCGAGGTCAGGGATCATATGACCCCATGGGAACACAAAGGCGGTCGCCTCTGCATCCCACCTGCTCCTCAACTCCTGGGTCAGGGGAGCATCTGCCCTCATCCTCTCCATACGGAGGACCTCCCCGAATCCCATCTCCTCCAGTCTCTCCCTCTGATATCTTGGGAGCGCCAGATACACCGCAAGCACGAGCAACCAAGAGACCCTAGCCCTCATCTCGCCCTACAAACACAAGAAGAAGCAACTAGTTAGGGCTGAGGTTGGGTCGACTCATTGGGTCGTGACCTTGTCGTGACGCCCCGATGCATCGTGACCTTGTCACGACGCTTAGGTGGGCCGCGATGCTTAGGTGGGCCGTAACCTTGTCACGACGGCCCATGATCGTCATGACAGTGTCGCGACCCCTGACCCCATTGCGACAGACCCTACCACGATAGGGCAGGCCGTTGCGTTCTCAGTTAGTCAGCCGACCAGAGCCTTCCTCCTCTCCGGCAGCGTTTCTCTTGGGCCTTTCGCCCTACATATGCCTCTATGGGCCTTCCACACCATCCATCCACACAAAATTAAAGATCTAGGGCAATGAGGACCTACCTTTTTCATGGCCTCCTCACTGGCCGTCGTCGCCGCTTCCATGTCGATGGCTGGCACATCCTCCTCTGCCATTTCGACCTCCGGCACCTCTTCAGTTGTCGAAGGTGCCTCCTCCCGCCGTCGGGGCTTTCTTGCCGTCAGCCTCTTCATTCGCTCACAGTTGGGGGAGCCACCGCCATTTCTGCCGCCTTCCATCACCATGAAGAGGGTGAAAGAGAGAGAGAGTGGGAGAGCAAAGAGAGGGAAAGTGAGAGTGAGGGAGGGATCGCCAGAGAGAAGGAATCACCAGAGAAGAAAGGTTTTGAGCACGAAAAGGGGGAAAGAAGGGGCCACTGCATTTTTGAACTCTTTGTTAGAGTCATGACCGATATAGATGTTGCGTTAGGGCCGCGACGGCCTACCTGTCTGTGGCATGGTCGCGACCTGGGTAGCCATTGAGACATTAAAATGATGTTTGTAGTTGTTGAGACATGACCTGATGCACACAACAGTGAATAAAAGTTTGATTTGATTGATCAAAATTGTCAAATATAGATTCCAATCATGTCAGTGATCAATTAAATCATCTTTTCATGCCCTACCTACCACTTAATAAATTCCTAATCCCTCAAGCCTGTCTTGCACCTTGTGCAGCCTCTACCATGCCGCGATCTCCTCGTGGTCAGATCCTCCTCAGCGCCTGTAGGTACTTGATAGACGTCATCATCCTTCGCTACCTCTGTTGAGATGAGGCCCGTAGCGCACACCTCCCAATGTATAATGACGCTCCTCACATCACACTCGTCCTGTGCATTGTCCATCTTCCTCACTTGAATAAGTGGGTAGTGGGAGAGAGCTGATACAACCGTGCGTGGCACACCGAGCTGAAGGTAACACCGGTGTGGGTGTAGAGGACTAGTGCTTCGTTCCCTACCAACTGTAGGTCCAGACCGATGCGCTGAGGTAGACGGATGATCTTGTTGTGGAGGAAGGTCGACCGCATTTCAAATTGCTCTACTTGCAGGGTGTTCAAATATAGCCTCCATTCTTTCAACCCCTTGACTGTCGCGGCCTTGCACCATGCTTGGCTAGTCATGTGTATGGAGCACCAACGAAGGAGAGAGGATGATGGGTCATGCTCATGCACTTGACAGAGATGTTGTTCGTCACCTTGTAGAAGATACGCATGCCCATTCAGCATTCCAGGGTGATCACTAAGCCAAATATGATAGGATCGGATATTCAGTGATGGCAAAGCTAGAAGGGGGGGTTGAATAGATTTGCAGCAGAAACTTAAACAATTTAAAAATTACTTCAAATTAATAAATCTACTCAATTCAAAACCACTGATCTTATGTGATTAAGTGCACAAAGTGTGTGAGACAATTGAACAATCAGATTATGTGAACCAATGTGTGAATGTTAAGAGTTTAATCGAACCCTTATGCATGAATCTGACGATGAGACAATATCAAACACTGCGCAGAGATTTTTAGGTGGTTCGGAAATCACACCATGTGACTCTACATCTACCCCTCACACTGTGAGGCACACACTACTCAAGAACTGAGTACAACACACACACACTTGAGCACGACAACTCAATCACACACACACATGCTAGATCAAGTCCACAATAGATCAGATCCTCTAGCCTTGATCTGATCAACACCACACACACAGAGAAACTGCTTATTAAGCGAGTTCAGCCCTACAATCACACACATGCATGTTGTCTGATGCAAACACGCAACCAGAACAACAATCCACATGTGGATCAAGCACAAGGAATGCTTAAACCACTACCACACACACAGAGATATGAAAAGTAGAACAGAGGAAGAGTTCTGAGTTGAGGATCAAATCCAAGATGTGAACTCTTCAGTGAGTTCATCCAAAAGACTTCAAACTTCACATCGTTGATGACCACGTGATAAAGACGAAGCTTGAACCGAGGATGAACAGACTTCAACTCCGCTCGTGAGAGATCTTCCACGAATAGGATGGAGGGTTGAAGCAGAGCAGCAGGGAGAAGCTTTTCTCTTGGGTTTTGCTTAGGGATTTGGTCTGGTGGCTTCTTGCTGCGAAAATACCTTCATATCTATACTATTATAATAAAACTCAGTCTTAGAAGTACACGTGGCAGCACAAGAATTTTTTTTTTCCGCCAGACTGAGATATCTCAGTCTTGGTGCTGCCACGTGGCAGCACCAGAAGACTCTTTTTCCACCCAAAAAATTCACACAACACATGCTACAGTCGGTTCTATTTATTTATAAAAGATTCTTTGGCAATACATAAAAAAATATATTTTTTTTCCTAACCCGAACATTACCTTCCTCAAAACAACAATTTCTTTTTTTATGTATCTCCTCCATCCGACCTCTCCCTGCACAATCTCTCTGTCTCCCTAGCGGCACTTCCAAATTTAAAATTTTCTCTTTTCTACACCCTCCGAAAAACTTCCCACAAGATATGCTGTAGTCAGTTCTATTCATTTAAAAAATATTCTTGATGCTGCACTCGATCTGTTTGTCATTTAAAATTCAAAAATATTTCTTTTTTTTACTTGATCAAAAAAAAACTTTCTTTCTTTACTCACACACTAACTTTTGTCCTTCCTACTATAATTATTAAAAATCACCTACTAATTTTTGTCTTCTTCAATTGACTCATTTTTAGGTATTGTAAGAACTTCATCACCGCCTTCTTTCTCCAGTCCGCCACCCTCACCTCTACGATTCTTATTCTTGGTACTGCCCGTCTCCTTCTTACGCTCTATTTATGTATTCTTATTTATGAGGTATGTTCATCGCTCTATTTATGTATTTTTTCTTAAAAAAAACTTTGATTACTCCTCTCGACTTCCCCGGCTCCCTCCGGGACCTCGCCCAGAGCCCTGCCGCCACCTCCGATTGGGTCCGCGACAACGTTCTCGCCTACTGGCCCGACGTCCGCTTCAGCTACGTCACCGTCGGAAATGAGGTCATCTTCGACAAAGGGGTGGCCCAGTACATCCTCCCGGCCATGCACAACATCTACCGGGCCCTCGCCGCCGCCGGCCTACGAGACTAGATCAAGGTGTCGACGTCCGTGCAGTACGGCGTCATGGGAGAGTCCTACCCGCCATCCATCGGCGAGTTCAGCTCCCAGGTGTGGCCAGTGATGAGGCCCATCGTGGAGTTCCTGCGCAGTACGGGGGCGCCCCTCCTGGTGAACGTCTACCCCTACTTCAGCCACACGGGTGTCCCCCAGAACGTCGACCTCGACTAAGCCCAGTTCACCGCGCCGGACATCGTCGTGGTGGACGGCTACAACGCCTCAAGTACCACAACCTGTTCGACGCCATGGTGGATGTTGTGTATGCGGTGCTGGACAGGGTGGGGGCTGGCAGCGTCGATGTTGTCGTGTCAGAGACTGGCTGGCCGTCGGCCGGTTGGGTTCGCAGCCACCATAGAGAACGCCCGGAAAGCCCAAGAAGCGGTGGAGGCGTACATCTTCGCCATGGTTGATGTTGACCACTTTGTGGCCTCCTCGATGGCGACCAGTAACAGTACGAACAACGCAGTGAAGGCTTAATACATTTTCCTTTTCTTTATTACACAGTACGCAGTTTGGTACCTGTTGTAAGCTTGAAATGATCGAGAGAAGATGCATGGCGATGATATCCGAGGATCTTTCTGATGAAAACCTCACGTTCATGGAAAGGATTGAGCATGGCTCCAACATCGTGGACACTAACATCACCATCAGCACCATCTTCGACGTCTGGCAAGGCAACAAATCCACCAGCGTGATAAGCAGGGACCAAGTCGCCCTCGCGATGGGCATCTACAGTTCTCACACCGCCTACATCATTGCCCTCAGAGAGTGCCCAGGAACACATGAATTCCTTCTGCTGGATGAAGGTTGCCCTCCCGTCGGCGTCTGATGAGATCAACCCCCACCACAACACCGCCGTTGCTAACACACAAGTTAGCACTAATGCCTGTATGTAGCATCTATGTTAGCAATTCTGTTTAGTTTTTACACAATAAGGTACACTAGCGACTTTGACATGCCAAGTCTCTGTTAGCAACAAGTAAAAATATGGCCCCAACAAAACAGCAAATGGGATGAAGGGAGATGCGGCTAAGATGGTTTTTGCTCAGGGCCCGCCGTGCACAGTGCAGTACTGCTCCAGTCGTTGACTCTGCTACTTTTAGTAGCCATTAGTTCTGTTGCTCCTTTGCCGTCATGGTGCCCACTCCCGGAGCCGACAGTACCAACCAGGGCAGAATTTTTAATAAAAAATCTGCCTAAATATTAATCTATATATGCAGCGGAAAACAGGGATCGGACGATCGATGGGATTGAATCGGTCGGCCTAATAAATTAACAGTACGTAAGTTGTTTTCAAAGAATTAAAACCAGTCGATCTAATTCCGAACTCAGTGAACGTCCATTATTTGACAGAACAATTAACACAGCGGATATGCCATGTCTCTGTTAGCAACAAGTAAAATTATGTCCCTATTGAACTCTGCAGACAATGACGCCCGAGCGCATAGCTTCAAAAGTTTTCAGATAAATGAGGAATGTCTCCAACCTCGACGATATCAATAGGCACAGAAACATCACCACAACCTGCAAACCATCTACCAATCTCAGCCTTCCAATGTGCACCCACCCCGGTAGGCTACAGCTCCAAGACCATCAGCAAGAAACCTCGCATCGAGATCAAGATCAGTTGAGAATTTCCCACCTTGCACCCCGCTCCATCTTCTTCTATTTTCTATTTCCCTACGCTTCCGAGGGCGACTTCCACATTTTTTTCTTATTTTAATCAACTCCACTTCCTTACTTCACGTAGCTTTGCCAATTATTTTATTTTTTTATACATCCTGCCCATGCAATCCTCTCTCTCTCTCTCTCATTCTCACCAGCCACTCTCTCTCTCTCCAAATTTTTCCATATTATATATTTTTGTGATTAACAGATGAGTTCTTTTGTTTACAAATTGTGAAGATCCATTTTATTGTGAACTTACATCTACATCGATTATCAGACAATTCCTGTCGAACTGTTTTGACTACATGTAGAGTCAGATTATATAGTATTTATTTTAAATTTTTTATAGTCAAATAATTTGTATTTGTTCTTACAATTTCACTGAATATATTGATACTATTAAAATATGTTACCAGAATCACCCACTATTATGTATCAGAAACTCTGTCTACCGCTTTATCTTTTATGTAAATACATTTAGATATATTTAACTTATTCCAAATCTCCTATTCTTTAGTAAAACATTTCCTATTCGCGTGAATAATTGTAAAATTTATATTGACTCTCAAAATTGACTAAGCTGAGCTAAAGATAGACTTAATGTGAACAATGCAATACCAATGACTTACAAATCTAAACTATTATAGTAAAAATTATTATATAATATAGATAGCTTATTTACATAATTACTAACAAAATAGTCATTGTGTTGAATTTATTTTTTTTTACTTTATATTACTGATGTTGTGATATTATCGAATATATAATTTATTTTTAATAATTAAACATGTATCTAAATAAATAAATTTATTTAATATTTAATATATATTAATATCTAAAATATTCTCGTGCATAGCACGGGCATAGAACTAGTGATCTATATATAAGGGTGTCCAAGTATGGAGAGTTGTGCTTGAAGGGATCACCCCAATATAGAACATATCCTGACCATTGGATCTGATTTTTCTCTTCGTCTGTCAACTGGCACTTCATAGCTGTCGACAACTACTACTCAGATCTGGTTTCCATAACCATGGTGTTGCTGGAAGGCCTTATCTGTCGACAAGCGATTTGCTGGCTGTCGACAGTCAACTTGTATCTGTCGACAGGTACATTTCATGTGTCGACAGCTACTGCTTAGATTGTGCTTCCAGTAGCTTGTTTGTTCTGGATGGGTCTATCTGTCGATAGGGAACTTCCTGGCTGTCGACACATGACCACTTGAAGTCTTTTTCTTGTTCTTTTGCACTTGGATCTTGTAGCTTGTCTTGTGTGTCTTCACACCTACATCAAAAGACATTATAAGTGAGATACAGTGAATACATAGGTGTTCATCAAAGCATTTACATACTTGATCATTTCATTCATGTCTTTGTCATATTTATCATGTTTCCAACATGAAGACAATATCAATTATGTCGCACATCATCAAAAACATTTATGCACATGTCCTCATACACATTGTACCCAACATTCTCCCCCCTTTTTGATGACGACAAAATTTGCAATTGATGTTTCTCCCCCTTTTGACAACATTCAAAAGATAGTTCATGCACACATGGATAAGAATGAAGCAAAGAACTGTGTTTTCATTCATTGAACTTTAAGTACACACAGTGACAACAAGGACATCCATTACATGAAATAAATAAAAGCAAAAGAAGGATATGACATAACTGACTGAACTAACAAACTCATTAACCAATCCTAGTGAAAAAAAAAAAAACAACAAAACAAACAGACAACCCCACAAATCCTAGACTCTCTAAACATCGTCATTCCCAGGAGCAGGGAGATGACGGAACTCATGAAACTCAGTAGAGAGCCGAGTGAGCCGATGCTGAATGTGAACGTAAGAATCAGCAAGGGCATCCATTCTGATGTTGACATGCTCTTGCAGCTGATCAAAGCGGGCATTGAGATGATCAAAGCCAATAGTGATGCTTTACTGCATTTGGGCCATCTGACTAGCTGGAAAATCCCAAAAAGATGGTGCTTGAGCCGGTGGTGCTTGATCTTCAAGAGCATCTTCATCACCTCCCTGAGCATCCATGGGCTCTGCTTGGGAGTCTTCATCATCTTCAGCATCTTCAGTTGACTCTTCCTCAATATCCTGATCCTTGCCCTTGAGAGTCCTGGTGACTCTCTCATCAACAAGTTTGTAACCCATCCTATGGCCGTAGTAAAATCAAAGGCACTACGGGACTTGAGAGTGATACACTCAGCATCAGAAATAGGAATGCTAATGAAGGATAAGAGTGAGGTAATGGGGCAGGCATATGGCATAGACCTTTTAGGATTGGTGAAGCATTGTTTGATGAGGTCTACCATGAGTTGAGGAATTTAAGTGGGGAATGAGTGTTCAAATGGGATTTTAAGGTTGAGAATAGTTTTATACTCATTACAAAGTGACATAAACACAAGTATGAGACATAAAAATTCTACAATGGTTAAGAGATAATACTCCGGGAATCTTAAGTTATGGCATTTAGAAGACACCGTTCAAAAACATATAAACTAAGATACCCCTTTGAATAAAAACATTGAAGAAAATCATATACCTTAGTGGGTGATGTTCAGTTGGTAAATGAAGGCTATGTCTACATGAACAATTGACAATAGACAACCTATTGCCCTTGATTTCAAATAATGGAGGCTTCACTCTTTTCTAGCATTGAACAATTTCTTTTATCAAGTTAAAGTGGGAAAAGTGGTAATTAGGATCATTTTCACCTTTTGACGTGAAGGTAGACATTTGTGATGCCTGTACCCCCAGTTACTCAGTGTGAGTGACCATCATACCATTGTGTAGAGATAATGAAGGACTTTTTGATGCGAAGACAGACATTTGTGATGCCTATGTCCCCGGTTACTCAGTGATGCTCAGCATTGCTCTGCCTTTATCCCATTTCATATAATTTTTGTTTGAACTTTTAAGTTTAGAATAGGTAGATTTTCTTATTTTTTTATTTAAAATTGAAAATCAAGTTCAAAGGGTTATTTAAGGTCAAAGGCCGATGGAAAAACATTAAGTTCATAACCTTCTTACTTGTCAATCCATTTAGAAACATGATCATCCACAGGTAGTTATTTAAGTGAGTTAGGTTATAGTCATTAGATTTGTTCAACATTTTCTAGATGACACAACCTAGACTCAAGCACAAAATATTATATCAAAATCATTGTGATTAAGGCAATATCTTTGATACTATGTGAGTATGAAAGGTGTAATGAATTAAGTTCCCAAGTCTCTCCTTGCATCAATAATATGAACATTCTCATGAAGAAGGGATGAAGAATTCATAGAAAGTGTATCTATCGAAAGCAAGTTTGTGCCTGTTGACAGGTACTAAGAGCCAGTAAGATCAAGGTTTTGGGAGAGGCTATTTGTCGATAGGTAGAATGGGTTTGTCGACAGATACAGAATTTTACTAGAAAAGCAGTTCTGGGAAAGCTTGGCTGTCGACAGCTGAGATTCTGGCTGTCGACAGGTACTTGAAAACTCAGTTCTAGACTTTGAATTGAGAGATTTGAACCATATGATTGAGGGATAAAGACATATTGAATATGAAGGGTATCCCTTATGAATTTCACTCACCTAGTCTTAACTTACTCCCCCATAGTGTGTGCATATGATGACTCATCATTCAAGCAAATCAATAATGAAATACACAAACATACCAAGCATTGCACACAGAATAAACATCCATTAGCATTTGGGTACCAAAATTCATTCTTTTAAAGAGATAAATGTGGCAAGATTGATGTGAAAGAATATCCCTCAAACAACTCACTCAAAAACTCTTTTTGACGTCTAATGTACGCATGGTATTGAAATGAACATTCAGGCAATTCACACATGTTCATGCCAAGCAATTTGCACAAAGAGAGTATAAACATGATCAATTGAAGTTTTTGAGATTATGATTTTTTTTTTATAATCTTATATAGTAGAAGACTATTGATACTTGGCGGAGATATTTCTCATGCATAAAATAGTCACTACATAAAAGATCAATTTCAATGAATTTTAAAGAATATTTTTGTACTTTTTCAAATTTACTCCCCTTAACATGTGTATGAACTGAGAATGGTTGGCAAGCAATTCATTATTATGCACACAGAATCATGGACACCGCGAAGCAAGTATAGTACAAATATGATTTCAATTGTTAAGAGGCATTGACATTTGGGGATAGCATCAAAACACATTTTTCATTGCTCAAATAAAATTAAAATCCCTTTTCAATTCTAGCAGTTCAAATATGAAGTGATAAGGATATTTTATCTGAACAGTCTTCAATCACAGTCTCAAACATTTTACCTTTATTCTCCAATCATTTCTTGCCTTGCACAGCCAATGTCATGAATCTATTTACACTGTATGGCTGCAAGACATCTCAACTTGTTGATCAAGTTGGTTTGAGACCCACACTTGCTTGGGTCCTACAATGACATTAATGTTATGATTTAACAATGATTTCAGAATACAAAATGATTTTATTTTTGGAATATATGTATTTCTTTCATTAATGGAACTATGAGCAGCATTAGTTCCATACTCTTTGATGATCAGTTTATCCCCATGTATTTAAATGAATTACATATTTATTTTGGTGATTAACAAAACTCAAATAAGTTTGATCTAACAAGTCTTCTATGAAGATTAAACACAGGAATAAGAAGGAAAATCATGCAAAACTTGGTAAGTATTTTTTTCCTCTAGCATTTGAAGTACAAAGCTTGTACTTCTTCTAAGTACACATCGATTTCATTAAGCCATAACGATTCCCTACTTATATTATTTTAATCTTCATAAGGATTCGGTAAGTGTCATACCGTGATTTGGTTTCATAACGATTTCATAAGTGTTGCATCGATTTTGATCTCACAAAGATTTATTAAGTGAGCACAACGATTTCAATCTCACAATGATTCGCTAAGTGAGTATAACGATTTCGATCTCACAACGATTCGGTAAGTGATTATAACGATTTTGTTTCACATCAATTTTGATCTCATAACGATTTGTTAAGTGAGAACAACGATTTGCTCTCACAACGATTTGTAAGTGAGAACAACGATTTGCTCTCACAACAATTTGTTAAGTGAGAACAACGATTTGCTCTCACAATGATTTGTTAAGTGAGAACAACGATTTTCTCTCACACACGATTTGCTCTTATAACGATTTTGTTTCACATCGATTTTGATCTCACAACGATTCGCTAAGTGAGTAACACGATTTCGATCTCACAATGATTCGGTAAGTGAGTATAATGATTTCGTTTCACATCGATTTCGATCTCACAACGATTTGTTTAGTGAGAACAACGATTTGTACTCACAATGATTTGTTAAGTGAGAACAACGATTTGCTCTCACAACGACTTGTTAAGTGAGAACAACGATTTGGTCTCATAACAATTTACTTTCATACGACTCACTAAGTTACATAACGACTTGGTCGCCGTAACGATTCGATAAGTTACACAACGATCTGGTTGCTGTAACGATTCGACAAGTCACAACAACGACTTGGTCAGTGTAATGATTCGATAAAGGAAACAACAATTTGATCACTACATCGACTCGATAAGTGAAACAACGATTTGGTTATAACAACTCATTCATAACGACTTACTTATAACGACTTGCTCATACTCTCATAACGATTTGTCTCTACAACGATTTGGTTATGAATGTATAACGATTTGTGTTCACATCGATTTGTTTATACATGTGCATTGATTTACAAAAATATCGACTCATTCACACAACGATTTCATAAGTCCTCCAACGTGGGTATCATGTGACCCCAAGGCATGATGAATGCCTTGCAGTCCTCCTCCCATCTCTCCCTAAGGGCCTCTAAATATGGAACATCCACGTGAAAAGGACGTACCGACAGGAGATGCCCGAACCCCATCCTGGCGATCCGGGTCTGTTGGGCCTCCGGTAGCGCCCTATACCACGCCCAACATAGGTCCCATGTAACCCTGCTCCTCATTCGGCCATTGCCCTGCAGAAAACACAGAAAATTTGCGTCAGCATCAATTGCCGTTAACCACAAATTGGCGGCAAGGTGTCTGTCATTTACACACAGTCAGTGTCAAGGGTGTGGCCGTCTAGTTCCTATGTTGGCGTCCAACCCGTTGCCGTCAAGTTCATGTCAACGGCAAGAGGTTGGCCGTTGATAGGAACTCGACGTCCACCGATGTGGACGTCAAGTTCCTGTCAAAACCAATAGAACCTCCCCTGTTTTCCCTCTTTCCACAACTTACAACCACACATTCCACAGAGTTTTGAGGGTTCTAGGGGCCTACCTTGGGCCGTCGGGGTGCTTCCGCTTCCGTCTCATCCCCTCCTCCGTCATCTCTGGCGGTATCCTCAGCCTCCGGTGCATCACCCGCCGCCGCCACCTCTTCCTCTTCCTCCGCCATGCTCGTCTCCATCTCCTCCTCTTCCTCCTTCGGTTGATGGCGACTCCGGAGAACACTCTGTTTCCCTCTCATCCTCATCACGGTGGAGGTCAAATGTCAAAATCCCGAGCAAAGGTTAGAAAGTGAGTAGGTAGTCAATGGAAAGTGAAGATTTAAATATTTAAAGATTTGAGTGGGTTGGAGAGTGTAGAGAGAAAAGAGGAAAGCTTGGAGAAGGTGAAATGGCGCCGGGAGAAGGTGTCGGTTGGAAAAAGCTGTTTTCTGATTTGACGTCAAGCTTGGGCCGTTTACCTTTTCCTGACGTCAAGCCTTGGCCGCTGACATACCCTTAACGACCCGGGTGTGGACGCCAACGTCCCTTCAATATCAGACCTCGGAGTTGATGACTACAAATTTTTTCGTGTTAAAATTCATACATACAGTTAACTTTAGACCGTCTTTGTCCATAAATAATGCGCAATTTGATTTTAATTCTCATTTTCATCCATTAATAGGTTTTCGAGCATATTAGTTAAATAATTTCGGTAAAATACACTTGTTAGATTTTCATTTAATAAAGACGATGTCTTTTAGTTTAACTAATAAAAGTAGGTACAACGTAAATAAATAATTTTTGGTCTTATTATCTTTTAATAATTTTTGTAGAAATTAGTTTATAAATAAATCAAATTTAAATAAATTTTAGTTAAATAAAACTTTCATATCCAATCCCATCATACCCCACCCCACTCCACCCCATTAAATAAATAATATCCCAACTAAACTAACTGCCATAATCCATTCCCATTTTTAACCAATTTTTTTTATCCGATATTATCCTAACTTTTTTTCCATTTCTATTTCTTTGTCTCATCCATTGGAAGCTTCACAAAGAAGCTGGAAGCAACTATGGACCTGCTGGAGGTGTGTGCAAGGTGCCATGGGCCGGCTGGGTCTTGTGGATGGCGCAGGCTGCTGGTGAGCATGGCGGATGCAGCTGCTCCTGGCGATGGCGCTGTGCTGGAGATGGCAGAGCCCTGGCCGGTTGTGCAGGGCCGGATCTGGAGCTTGCAGCGGCCAGAGGTGCAGTGGTGCAGGCGGTTGGCCCTGCTGCTGGTTCGATGGGGCTGTGTGACGCAGGTGTGGAGGCGCCCAGGTCTGTTCGCTGGCGATGGCAGGCTACTGTGTATGAGAGGCACCCCTGTGCGTGGCGATGGAAGCTGATCTGGGCGGCCAGCGCCCAGGTGAACCAGATGGGGGCGGCATGGCTGGCGTGGCCCGATATGCTGGGTGCGCAGCGGGTTGGTGTGGCATCTGGCTGAGGTGGACGGCTGGTCAGGAGGTATTCAAGGCGATGGTGCTGAGCTAGATGGCGGTGCCTGTGCGATGGAGCCCAGGCGGTGCAGACCTGGGCCATGGAGCTGGGATGAGGCAGGTCAGGAGGTGAGGTGGCGCCCGATTTGGTGTTGTGCGCTGGTGCACAAGTGTAGAGGCTGGTGTGCATGAAGCTGGCTGGCGGTGCTGTGTAAGGGAGGACCTGGCGTTGGAGCTCCGGTGCGCTGGAGACAGTTTGCTGTTGGCGATTTGGGTTGTGCATCTTGGCGCCGTGCAAGCTAGCAACTGAAGCGCCCAGATCTGCTGTGGGTGGTCCTGTGTGTGCTGAGGCAGATGGGCGGAGCTGGGCTGCTGCGTATGGCCCAGCTGTGTGTGGCGCCTGGAGATGCAGAGCTGGAGGCTGTGCTGGCCAGATCCCGTGTGAAGCGCCCTTCTGAGCTGGAGCTGGTCGTGCAGAGGCGGGAAGAAGGCGATGGAAGCAGAGCTCCGATGGAGCTTATAAAAGGACCCCAAGGTCCAGGGGTGGAAGCGGTTCGAATTTTAGCATTTCTTAGCTTTATTTTTTCTTTTCTTTTCTTTCAGAGATCAGAGCTTTAAGAGTTTTTAGCATCTGTAGGGGGCTCTGCTCGTCTGGGGCTTCACATCTGGTTTTTGGGTTCGAGAAGGGAGAGTTTTAGTTTCTTTTGCATTTCTTTTAGTTCAGATGTTTTAGGGGCTGCTGAGATCAATTGTTTTTTCCTTTTCTCTGTACAAAATTTCTTAGATTGATTCCTTCTATGCAATTGTTGAGATAAACTGTTCTCCATTTCTCTTATGTATTTTCGCTTTGAGCAATTGAGATGGGTCTCCTATGAGCATTTCTTTTTTTGGGATTTGTTCTTGTTGCCGGTTCATATTTCAGATTGTTCTGCTGTCTGTGATGGTTTCGCTTCAGAATTTTGGGAAATTTTATTGCCATTTTTGTCTTTATTACATCTATTCTTGGTTCAGATCTTGTAGGTGTTCTTCCATCTGTGCTCTGCAAGCAATTGGGCAGGGTTGGATGACTTATTCTTCACTGTTGATGCTGCTGTGAGATTGTTCTTCTTTTGGGAGTCCTGCAACTATGAAGATTGGTGGCGGCAGGCATTTGCACCTGAGGAATTCTGGTGGCATGTGCAGCAGAGAAGTCACATAGTGACCAGGAACACTTCCCTTTCTTGGTTAGTTCTGGTCTATCCAGTGTCTGGGGTCTGAGGTCTGAGGTCTGTGCATCCGAGAGCTTCCGGAGTAGCAGAGAGCAAGTAGAAATTGAGAGATCACTTGTCTTGCTATTCTATCTTCTTTTTTTTTGAAGATTTCTATTTCGTCAGTATTAATATTTCTTTTTTTTATAGAAGATGATGTTGTAGTGCTATATTTCTGTGGGTATCTTCTTGCCGATTCATCATGCTGAGAGGGTATAGAGTTTAATTGTGTTTTTTTTCTTTTTGTTCTGAAGTTTAGTGCATTCTATTTCTCGTTTGTTCTTCATCCCTCAACAATGAGGGTACATTTCTATATTTCATATTGTTCTTAGTTTAAATTTCCTTTTGAGTTCTTCTTCATATTGTGCTTTTGGTTTGGTAATAATAAATTCTATTTTTTGAATTTTCTGTTCAATTCTTGAGTTGTGAGGATATTTGGTTGATGTTTATGGAGAGCTACTTTTGTTGACTATTCATCCCCTGAGCCGTAGGGGTAAATTGGTTCGTTAATTTCTAGTTAAGCTTTTTGTTTGCTTGTTTGATCCCTCGAGCTGTGATGGTACAGTGATACCAAGTTTCTTTAATTTCATTCCACTTGTTTTTCCATTAAGTTTGATCTGTCAAGATTGTGAAGGATTTGATCGGTGCTATTTACTCATTCACTTTTAATGCATTATCGATAAAGGTTTCAAGTCAAAGTAGTTTAATTCAAATTCTATTCAGTCTCCCTATGGAATGACTTGTTCTCACCACTATATGAGTTCATCTTTGTGTTTTAATTTTGTGAGACAGTTTAGAGGAAGTGCGCATATTGACTTGTGCGAGGAACTCTGGACAATGAAAATGCATAGTCAACAACGTCGCGCGTTCATCTTGGCGCCGTTGCCGGGGAGGCATTAGAGTTTGATTTAGATTTGCTTTCATTTGATTTCATTTGCACTTGCTTTCATTGACTTTTTATTGGGCTTTTATTTCAGATTTGCACATAAGGAGGAACTTGGAGATTGGGCTTGGCATTTGAAGCCCATTGGAGGAGCTTGCTGATTTCTTTTCCCATTTGTTTTTAATTCAGTCTTTTAGATAGGGGAGTGTGAGAGAAATTTGTAGTGAGGTTTTGATGTACTCTCTGTACATGAACAGAGATTTCTTTTCAGTTGGCATGTAATAATTGGACTTTTGTGGTTTGTGTGGTTTGAGAACTAGTTTATAGTAACACCTTATATTTTCTTAGTTTTATTTCATTTATTCAAAAAACCAAATAAAAATTAAAAAATCTAAAATCTAAAAAAAAATTCCAATCGCTCTTTCATGTTAGCCATTTGTTTTGAAATAAAAATTTCATTTCTCAAGATTAGAATCTCATTTTAGGATATCATCATCTTAATGTCATTTTAATTGTCATATCTTTTCATGCATTGAAGAGTGCGGGGAAAGGTAAGGTTTCTATTTCTTGTTTCATGCATTAGACTTAGCATTAGAAAATCCATTGTTCAAACTTGTTTGTTACACTTCACATTTTTAAATGGGACTGCTTAAGGGCTTCACCCATTAGAAAAAAAAGATAAGGTGAGGGATTTCATCACCCTTTCCTTTGCCCAAAAATCACAAAAAAAAAAATTTCACATTCTTGCATTGTCCTAAACTTTCAATAAAAACCAGTAAACTTGGCCTAGTGTTCATAATAGATTTGTTCTTTCTTAATTCTAAGACTTCTTTTTGAGTCTGGTGTTTAGGATTAGAGGTTAAAAAGCTTACGCTTAAGTGAGTTAGAGGTTATTTAATTGGGTCCTTGCGAAAGCAAGGGGGCCTCTCTCTACTCCACCTCTTACCTGGCCGGTACAAGAAGAGTTAGGATTGGATTTAAGCAAGCATGAATCTGATTTTGAGAACAATAACATAAGTCCAATGAACACTTAGAGTTTAGGTTAATTTGTTTTGAAAGTGTTTGCTTGTTTGTGTTTTGTTCATAAAAATTCAAAAATCAATAAAAATTCAAAAAAATCATAAATAGAAGGCTTTTCATCTGTGCATGCTTGGTAGACGCTCCCGAACTTAGATTTGGCTCAACCTATAGACGAGATTGAAAGATTCTTTCATAGGATGGCCAAACAAAACCAGAACCAAGTTGCTAGAAATTTAGAAGAGGCTGCACCCAAACAGATGAAGGAATACTTTATTCCTTCTAACTATCACCTGCTACTTGTATCAGGCCGGAAATTCCGACAAATCATTTTGAGATCAAACCTGGAACCATTCAGATGTTGCCATCCTTTTATGGCAATCCCAATGAAGATCCTTATAGGCATATAGATGAGTTCCTAGAGATCTGTTCCACTGTAAGGATAAAAAACTTCACTGAAAATGCCTTAAGATTGACCTCATTCCCATTCTCCTTGAAAGACAAGGCCAAACATTAGTTACGGACCATAGGGAGAACCATTACAACTTGGCCAGAAATGCAGCAAGAGTTTTTGAAGAAATTCTATCCCATTGCCGCACCAATACAATGAGAAGAGCAATAACCAGATTCTCCCAACACCCGGGAGAATTAATGCATGAATCATGGGAAAGACTAAAAGAGTTGCTTAGAAAATGACCACATCATGGTCTGTCGAGGTGGCAAATAGTCCAAGCTTTTTATGAAGGACTGGCTGAATCAATAGGCAGATGGTCGATGCCTTCATGGGAGGAGCATTTATGACTAAGAGCGAGGATGAGGCATATAATATTTTTGATACATTGAGTGAGAATTCTATCAATCATGCCTCACTCTACTCTTACGAGAGAGCACTAGGACCTATAAAGAAGGCAGGATGTATGAAGTAAAAAGAGAGAAGAATCAGATTCTAGGGTAGAAGATCTGATAGCTAAACTTGATCAGAGATTGAAGCAGAAGTTGGAACAAAAATTCGATCAATTGCTATCTTTGACTGGGCAAGCCACACCTAAATTTTTCTCAACAACCTGAAACTTGTGCTATGTGTGCTAGCCCAGCTCATCCCACCAGTGCTTATCCCACTACTGCCCAGTTACCTCCTTTCATTCAGGAACAAGTCCAAGCTGCTCAAGGCTTCTACAAACCCTCCTATGATCCATACTCTAACACATACAACCCTGGTTGGAGAAACCATCCAAACTTTTCATGGAAAAATCAATCTGAACAAGTTTCCCAACCTACCTTCAAGCAATCCATGTACGGTCAATCCTATCCCAATCAGAATTCGGGATTTGGCCAATCTTCTAACTCAAAACCTCCACAATTCCAAGGAAGTCAAAATTCCAATCAATTTGCTCATACAAATTTCCAACAACCTTCATATCACCACCACCTCCTCAACCTAATTGGGATGATAAAATGCCAACTCCAAAACATGATGGCGACTCTATGCCAAACTGTGCAAGAACAACAAACTCAAAATCAAAGTTTTCAACAAATTTGGCAAGGATAGAGTCCCAAATCGCTAATGTATGTCAAAGGAGGAGTCCGGTCAGCTGCCCAGTCAAGCTGTAGCAACCCTCCCGGATTCTATCAGAACCAGCAATACCATCAGACCCAGGGTACAAACCACCTGCTAGACAAAATGCCCCTCCACCACAAAACACACAACAAGCTTTTGTCCAGAACATTCCTGCTCCACAAAATCAAAATTAACCTATACAACAGGATCCTCTCCTGCCCAAGCTAGGGGCCCGTAAGTAGAGAATGCAAAAACTGTGTCTACCTTAAGAAGTGGAAGAATCAGAACAAATCCTCACCCACACATGTCAACATTGAATGAGGATAAAGAAAAGAAATTGAAATTGAAATTGAAGAGAGAGTGAAGAAAATGTTGAAAAAAATTCCAAGGGAAAGAGAAAATAATTGAAGAACCTCTAGACAACACCAAGATGAGTGAAGACCCAAGCTGTTACATTCCAAGGTCCCTTTTTTCCTGAAGCTTTAAAGGCAAAATCCAAAAATAAACCACTGGTAATGAAGAACTCTTGGAACTGTTTAAGCAAGTTCACATCAACATTCCTCTCCTTGATGCTATCAAGCATGTGCCTGCCTATGCCAAATTCCTAAAAGAAATGTGTACTCCAAAACGTGAAGTGAGAAACAAAACTGAAACAAATTCTTCCAGAAATTGTGAGTTCCATTGTCTTAAACCAACTCCCTAAAAAGCTTAAAGATCCAGACACTCCACTAATTCCTTGCACCATCGGTGGAGTCACTTTTGAGAGCGGCCTTTTAGATTTGGGAGCCAGTGTCAATCTCCTACCTTCTGCTATTTTTGAGAAATTCAAGCTAGGAGAGTTGAAACCCACTTCTGTTGTCCTTCAAATAGCCAATCGTTCTGTCACCACTCCTAAAGGCTTAGTTGAAGATGTTATTGTGAGAATTAACGATTGTTACTTCCCGACCGATTTCATCATTTGACATGAACACTCCTCAAGATTTGACTCAGTCCACCATTATCCTTGGTAGACCTTTTTTGGCCACAGCTAGAGCCAATATTGACTGTACTACCGGGATGATGATATATCATTTGGAGATAGGCGGGTTAGTATCAACATTTTTAGGGCATCTAGGCACCATGACCTAGGAGAAAGTTGTCTAGTGGTAGATACCTTGGAAGAATCTTGCGTGGAAGAAATGGTAGACCAAACTTGTGCTCTAGGGTTTGAGGGAGAGGAGGACAATTTAACTCTTTATTTCAGGATAGTGATCCATCAATTCCATCTGAGTGTCTTCCTAAGGTTGAGCTAAAACCACTCCCTGCTAATTTAAAGTACATCTTTCTTGGAGAGAACGAGACTTGGCCCGTCATAATTGCTAGTGATCTTGAGGAAGGGCAGGAGAGAAATTGATTGAAATTTTGAAAAGTCATAGGAAAGCTATAGGTTGGACAATTGATGATCTGAGAGGGATAAGTCCTTCAGTGTGCACACATCGCATATACTTAGAAGAGAATGCTAAAAAGTTCAATAGAAATGCAAAGAAGGCTTAATCCCAACATGAAAGAAGTTGTTAAAAGGAGATTGTCAAATGGCTGGATGCTGAATTCATTTATCCCATCTCTGATAGCCAGTGGGTTAGTCCAATTCAAGTTGTGCCTAAAAAGTCTGACTAACTGTGATTCAAACTGAAAAGGGTGAGCTCATTCCCACTAGGCTGGCTACAGGATGGAGAGTGTGCATTGACTATCGCAAATTGAATGTGATGACCAAGAAAAACCATTTCCCCTTGCCTTTCATTGACCAAATCTTAGAGAAACTTGCAGGCCAAAAATTCTTTTGTTTCTTGATGGATATTCAGGGTATAACAAGTGGCTATTCATCCTGAGGACCAAGAAAAGACCACTTTCACATGTCCATTTGGAACCTTTGCCTTTAGACGCATGCCCTTCGGGCTGTGCAATGCCCCTGCAACTTTTCAACGTTGCATGATGTCTATTTTCTCAGACATGGTTGGGGATTACTTAGAAGTCTTCATGGATGATTTCTATGTGTTTGGAAATGACTTTGAATCCTGCCTCGACCATTTGACTGAAGTGCTCAAAAGATGCATTAATGCCAATCTTGTCTTAAGTTGGGAAAAGAGCCACTTCATGGTTAAGGAGGGGATTGTCTTAGGGCATATTGTCTCAGAGAGAGGGATAGAGGTAGATAAAGCCAAGGTAAATCTCATTTCCGAATTGCCTCCTCCCCCAACTCTGTCAAACAAATTCGATCCTTCCTTGGTCATGCTGGATTCTATAGGAGGTTCATCAAAGACTTTTCCAAAATTGCAAGGCCATTGACTTCTTTGTTGAAAGACACTCCTTTCATTTTTGATGAAGCTTGTCATAAATCTTTTGAGGACTTAAAAGATATTTTGACCAAGCTCCAATTCTACAATCTCCAGACTGGTCATTACCATTTGAGATAATGTGTGATGCTTCAGACTTTGCTGTAGGTGCCATTTTGGGACAAAAACTGATAAAGGATCTGTGGTGATTTATTATGCAAGCAGAACATTGAATGACACCCAGATTCGATACACAACCACTGAGAAAGAGCTCCTAGCTGTTGTCTTTGCCTTAGAGAAGTTCAGATCCTATCTGTTAGGAGCTAAAATCATTGTTTTCACTGACCATGCTGCCTTGAGGCATTTGCTTGCCAAAAATGATGCTAAGCCTAGGTTGATCAAATGGATCCTCTTGTTACAGGAGTTTGATCTGGAAATTCATGATAAGAAAGGGTCCAAGAACGTGGTAGCTGACCATTTGTCCAGAATAGTTGCCCCAGACTCTATACCTATTAGAGATGCTTTCCCGGATGAGCACATTTTAGCTGTCTCCAATATTTCATCTCCATGGTATGCTCACATTGTGAATTACAAAGTCATTGGACGAGTGCCTGGAGATTGGACCAAAAATGAAAGAGAGAGATTCTTTGCTAGGGACAAGTATTATATTTGGGAGGATCCGGAGCTATTTTTTATTGGACCAGACCAAGTGATAAGAAGATGCGTCCTTGAGAGTGAGCATCAAAGTGTCCTCAAGTTTTGCCATTCTCTAGCTTGTGGTGGGCATTTTTCAGGAAAGAAGACCACTGCTAAGGTCTTAGACGCTGGTTTCTACTGGCCCACATTGTTTAAGGATGCCCACCAATTTTGTAAGGCCTGTCCTAGATGTCAAACAATGGGAAATATTTCTAAGAAGGATATGATGCCTCTTAACCCCATTCTGGTTGTAGAAATTTTTGATGTATGGGGATAGATTTTATGGGACCTTTTCCACCGTCCTTTGGATACACGTACATTCTAGTTGCTGTTGATTATGTGTCCAAATGGATAGAGGCCATTGCCACAAAGACCAATGATCATAAGTGGTTATCAAATTTGTTCAGAAAAATATCTTTTCTAGATTTGGTGGCCCAAAGCAATCATTAGTGATGGAGGACCTCATTTCATTAACACTCAGTTTAGGACTCTCCTAAGGAAGTATGGGATCACCCATAAGCTGGCAACACCTTACCATCCGCAAACTAGTGGCCAAGTGGAAGTATCAAACAGGGAGATTAAAAACATTCTTCAAAAGTCGGTTAGGCCTGATAGGAAAGACTGGTCAGAAAGGTTAGATGATGCATTGTGGGCCTACCGAACTGCTTTCAAAACTCCCATTGGAATGTCCCCTTACCGGCTTGTCTTTGGAAAATCTTGTCATCTGCCGGTAGAACTTGAGCATAGAGCCTATTGGGCTATCAAACAGGTAAATCTTGATTTAGCCCAAGCTGGTCAACAAAGGACCCTACATCTGAATGAACTAGAAGAGCTCAGAAATGAAGCCTATGAAAGTTCCAAGATTTATAAAGCCAAGGCCAAAGCATTCCGTGATAACACATTCATAGAAAACTTTTCAAGTACATGATAAGGTTTGGTTGTTTAATTCTAAGCTTCATCTGTTTCTGGGAAAATTGAAGTCCCGTGGGATGGTCCTTACACTGTTGTCAAAGCTTACGACAATGGTGCTGTCATCATTCTTGACCCTAAAACAAGACAATCATTCACTGTTAATGGGCAGAGGTTAAAACATTTCTTTGAAAGCCCATCTTCTGTAAAATTGAATTTACCAAGCTAGCTGAGCCAATGAAGTCTAATGGCGTCCGGCTGAAGACGGTAAACTTAGCGCTTCTTGGGAGGCAACCCAAGTGTACAGATTTTCTTTATCAGGTAATTCTCTATCTTACTTTCTTTTTCTGTCAATAAGTAGGGGGGAGAGGTAGAATACATGCATTCATAGTCCTCACCCAACCATTGCTTCATTTTTTTTCTTGAGCTTGTACATATGCAATAAAAATTTCACAATGTTTCATCTTTGAATAAAAATGTGTGGCTTTGCGCATCCCAGACTAGGTGTATGATCTTTAACCATTAAAATTTTGTGTTATCACACTCCTTTGCAAACATCCATGTTAGGTAGCCTCTAGTAAAGGATTACATGTACTCCTTGTCTACCTTATGTAAGGATTTATGGCAAGAAGTTTTCATACACACACTACACAGTCACTTAGACTAGCTAAACCTAATGTAGCAAATTTGTCAAGGCTAGTAGGAGAGGTGATTGGTTTTCTCCCCTCCCCTTAAGTGAATTGTGAAGGAAGTGGAGGCGTGTGATCAAGGAACCTGACTGTCCATCCTTCCTTTAAGAGGAAAAGAAAAGAAAAGTAAAAAGCAAAAAAGCAAAAGCAAAGAAATATATATCCATGAAAAATGCCCCGATCTGAGTAAAGTTGGACTCGCTACTCTTGAAATGTGATAGGTTATGCAGCATTATGGATGAAAAAGAAAAAATTCTGAGTGCACAAGTGCAAATAAAGAGGCAAAGTCCTCAACTCAGAGAAATAATCCTCAAGGAAGTTGGGCAGAATGGAACTGAGAGAAACAACCCAATCTGACTGAACAAGGATCTTACTCCACAATTCTTTTCTTCTCCCTCGAATCAATCTAATCTAAGTACTAACTGAGATAGAGGAGCTCCAGGAGGGCTGATGTGAACTCTAAGTGAGCTACCTTTTGTGCACAAATTTCTTGCCATAAGCCTTTACATTAGGAAAAACATGTCTTTACATTAATCTTTTACATGGTGATTATTTAACATGAGGACATTACATTTCTAGTCTTACATTTGGAATAATTTCATTGCTAAGGGACTAGCAATGTTGAAGTAGAGGAGGAGTGATGACTACAATTTTTTCGTGTTAAAATTCATATCATACAGTTAACTTTAGACCGTCGTTGTCCATAAATAATGCGCAATTTGATTTTAATTCTCATTTTCAATCCATTAATAGGATTCGAGGCATATTAGTTAAATAATTTTGGTAAAATACACTTGTTAGATTTTCATTTAATAAAGACGATGTCTTTTAGTTTAACTAATAAAAGTAGGTACAACGTAAATAATAATTTTTTATCTTATTATTTTTTAATATTTTTTGTAGAAATTAGTTTATAAATAAATCAAATTTAAATAAATTTTAGTTTAAATAAAACTTCCATATCCAATCCCATCATACCCACCACCCCACTCCACCCCATTAAATAAATAATATCCCAACTAAACTGACTGTCATAATCCATTCCCATTTTTTCCAACATTTTTTTTATCCGATATTATCCAAACTTTTTTTTCCATTTCTATTTCTTTGTCTCATCCATTGGAAGCTTCATGAAGAAGATGGAAGCAACTATGGACTTGCTGGAGGTGTGTGCAGGTGCCATGCGTCGGCGTGGTCTTGGGGATGGCGCAGGCTGCTGGTGAGCATGGCGGATGCAGCTGCTCCTGGGAGATGGCGCTGTGCTGGAGATGGCGAGCCCTGGCCGGTTGTGCAGGGCCGGATCTGGAGCTTGCAGCGGCCAAAGGTGCAGTGGTGCAGGCGGCTGGCCCTGTTGCTGGTCCGATGGGGCTGTGCGACGCAGTGTGGTGGAGGCGCCCAGGTCTGTGAGCTGGCGATGGCAAGCTGCTGTGTATGAGAGGCGCCCCTGTGCGTGGCGATGGAAGTTGTGATACTGGTTGCCGGGCAGGGCCATGCACCCAGGTGAACCAGATGGGGGCGGCATGGCTGGTGTGGCCCGATCTGCTGGGTGCGCAGCGGGTTGGTGTGGCATCTGGCTGAGGTGGATGGCTGGTCAGGAGGATTCAAGGCGATGGTGCTGAGCTGGATGGCGGTGCTGGTGCGATGGAGCCCAGGCGGTGCAGACCTGGGCCATGGAGCTGGGATGCGGCTGGTCAGGAGGTGAGGTGGCGCCCGGTTTGGTGCTGTGCGCTGGTGCGCAGGTGTAGAGGCTGGTGTGCACAAAGCTGGCTGGCGGTGCTGTGCAAGGGAGGACCTGGCGTTGGAGCTCTGGTGCGCTGGAGACAGTTTGCTACTGGCGATTTGGGCTGTGCATCTTGGCGCCGTGCAAGCAGCAACTAAAGCGCCCAGATCTGCTGTGGGCAGACCTGTGTGTGCTGAGGCAGATGGGCGGAGCTGGGCTGCTGCGTATGGCCCGCTATGTGTGGCGCCTGAAGATGCAGAGCTGGAGGCTGTGCTGGCCAGATCCCGTGTGAAGGCGCCCTGAAGCTGGTGCTGGTCGTGCGGAGGTGGGAAGAAGGTGATGGAAGCAGAGCTCCGATGGAGCTTATAAAAGGGACCCCAAGGTCCAGAGGTGGAAGCGGTTCGAATTTTAGCATTTCTTAGCTTTTTTTTTTTCTTTTCTTCCAGAGATCAGAACTTGAGAGTTTTTAGCATCTGTAGGAGGGCTCTGCTCGTCTGGGGCTTCACATCTGGTTTTTTTTCAGAGGGGAGAGTTTGTTTTTGTTTCGAGAGGGGAGAGTTTTAGTTTCTTTTGCATTTCTTTTAGTTCATGTTTTTAGGGTGCTTTGAGATCAATTGTTCTTCCTTTTCTCTGTACAAAATTTCTAGATTGATTCCTTCTGTGCAATTTGTTGAGATCAATTGTCTTCCATTTCTCTTCTGTATTTTCACTTTGAGCAATTGAGATGGGCTCCCTATGAGCATTTCTTTTTTTGGGATTGTTCTTGTTGCCGGTTCATATTTCAGATTGTTTACTGTCTGTGACGGTTTTGCTTCAGAATTTTGGAAATTTTACTGCCATTTTTGCTTTATTACATCTATTCTTGGTTCAGATCTTGGAGGTGTTCTTCCATCTGTGCTCTGCAAGCAATGGGCAGGGTTGGAGACTTATTCTTCACTGTTGATGCTGCTGTGAGATTGTTCTTCTTGGGAGTCCTACAATGTGAGAGATTGGTGGCGGCAGGCATTTGCACCTGAGGAATTCTGGCGGCATGTGCAGCAGAGAAGTCACATAGTGACCAGGAACACTTCCCTTTCTTGGTTAGTTCTGGTCTATCCTGGGTCCGGTGTCTGGGGTCTGAGGTCTGAGGTCTGTGCATCCGGAGCTTCCGAGAGTAGCAGAGAGCAAGTAGAAATTGAGAGATCACTGTCTTGCTGTTCTATCTTCTTTTCTTTGAAGATTTCTATTTCGTCAGTATTAATATTTCTTTTTTTTTATAGAAGAGATGATGTTATAGTGCTATATTTCTGTGGGTATCTCTTGCCGATTCATCATGCTGAGAGGGTATAGAGTTTAATTGTGTTCTTTTTCTTTTTGTTCTGAAGTTTAGTGCATTCTATTTCTCGTTTGTTCTTCATCCCTCAACAAGAGGGTACCATTTCTATATTCATATTGTTCTTAGTTTAAATTTCCTTTGAGTTCTTCTTCATATTGTGCTTTTGGTTTGGTAATAATAAATTCTGTTTTTGAATGTTCCTGTTCAATTCTTGAGTTGTGAGGATATTTGGTTGATGTTGATGGAGAGCTACTTTTGTTGACTATTCATCCCCTGAGCCGTAGGGGTAAATTGGTTCGTTAATTTCTAGTTAACTTTTGTTTGCTTGTTGATCCCTCGAGCTGTGAGGGTACAGTGATACCAAGTTTCTTTAATTCATTCCACTTGTTTTTCCATTAAGGTTGATCTGTCAAGATGTGAAGGATTTGATCGGTGCTATTTACTCATTCACTTTTAATGCATTATCGATAAAGGTTTCAAGTCAAAGTAGTTTAATTCAAATTGTATTTAGTCTCCCTGGAAATGACTTGTTCTCACCACTATATGAGTTCATCTTTGTTGTTAATTTTGTGAGACAGTTTAGAGGAACTGCGCATATTGACTTATGCGAGGAACTCTGGACAACGAAAATGCACAGTCAACAATGTCGCGCGTTCAGGAGTATGGTCAACGGCCAGGTTGGGACGTCAACTTTGAGGTAGGCGGCCATCGTTATAGACGTCTACCCCTCTGTCTCCTGATTGGCGACCAGCGTCTGGACGTCGATCAGTGTTGGCGGCCATCGATATGGATGCCAATCCTCCCGCACTCAGCCCTCACAGCACAATCAATTGAACACATTTGAAGCCCATTGATACTCCATTGCTCATTCCACACAATTCAAGCCATCAAACACAAATGCAAACAACTTTTATTTCATCTAATTTTGTGTACATTTATTAGAAATTGGGAAAACACATCATTTTGCCCTATGGGCCATATAAAAATCACAAGAAATGGGACGAATGGTGTCGTTGAATTCTTCATATTCCAGATGTCTTCCCGTTTCTCCTGAACCGCCAGTCCCACCTTCTTGCTCATTGTGTATCTTGCCCAAGTCTTCATGACCTTCTTCATTAGCTTCTCGTTCCTCTCGGTGACAATCATGTCCGTGTAGTTGGATGAAGTTGGAATGCTCCGTGGAATTCCAAGCTGACAATGGCACTGATGTGGCTGGTAAACCACCATCCTATCAGCCCCAATCAGCCACAAATCTTTGTTCCCTGGTCGAACTCTGAATTCAATACTCCTCATAAAAAGCGGCCTCACAATGAAGTCCTCCATTACCAGGTAGGCCAAATGATCACGCCAAGCATCTCTACCCTTCAAGTGCACTGTCACGCACTTGATCTCATTCTCTGGCTCATACCATGCCCGCTGCAGTACACCGAGCTCCGAAGGAAGACTCTGGAGGGAGTACGTTGTGCTTCAGCAAAATCAAACTTCAAGTGAGCCTCCATCCATACCTGAAGCAGGAACAAGCTCCCGCATGTACGTCCGCCTAGGCTCATTGTGGTGAGCGAACTATGCAGGTGTGTGCCAGCACTGCAGGGGCAAGTGACTGTCCGCGCCACAACAAAGAAAGAACTCCCACGTGCTCGTAAGAAAGGAAGTCGCCGCTAGTGGGGAACAGGAAGACTCCAGCTAGGCAAAGTGTCAGTCCTCGTGTCGCCCTCTCTCCGCCAATTTCCTTCGCATGCTGGATCAGCCACCAGGCCAGTCGGTCTAGGAAGATTCTGTGCTTGTTCTTCATCCTCAATACTTCCTTCTTGTCCCGTACGATGTCCGCGAGAATCTCCTCCCATGGAAGGAGAGGAGTCGCCGCGTCGTACTCCATGCACCGCCTCCATCCAAAAACAATTCCACTTCCTCCGTAGCACGCTAGCCTCAAATGCCTGGAACACGAAGGTGTGGTGTGTGGGTGTCATCTTTCCACCAGCGCTCCAAGTGCTTCAAATCCCCACCACATCTCCTTCATGTTTTTTGCCAGCACCACCATGAAGCTCAGATTCCACATTCCGATGAAGCCTCGCATGTCCAGCGTGATGGCATTCATCAGGTTCAACGTGATGGCATTCATCAGGTTCACGAGCCAGGTGAAGGCCCGTACCTGGCCTTGGCTCGGGAACGCGGGCACTTCCTGCATCAAGGTGGGCTGTAAGAGAAGAGTTTTGGGGCATTTTTAACCCAAATAGGAGCAGAATGAGCGTAGCTTACCTCCCCGTTGGCCAGTCTGGTGCTCAGGTGCCCCGGAACTTCGCTCAGAATTCCTGGTTCATTCCTGTGGATTGTCCGGTCAAAGAGGAGGTCATTTCGTTGCTCTTCTTCATCTCCCAGCCCTCTGGTTCACAGCGGGAGCAGGGGAGACGGAGGTGGAAGATGAGATAGTCCCCATGGACTCTCTTCACCTATATTTTCGACCTCATCCGCTGGCCAGTAGGCATCCATATCGGTGACGTCAGTGTCTGGTTAGCGGCCATATCTGTTGCCGTTAACTGGAGCTAGCGGCCATCGATGTGGACGTTTATTCCTCTGGACATTTTCAAAATTCTATTATTCATATGGAATTATATTTTATCTGTTCTTCAAGTTGTTTTGCAGATATCCAAGCACAAGTTGCGCTTTAAAGTTCGGAACGCTAACGCGACCTTGAGCGTTACAGGTATGTCTAACATAGGACCCCACCAGAGGTGAATAATTTGGCGACCGTGAACCCTGAGTTCCCCTTACCAAAAACCATGATGGGTTTGCTATCTCTCAGTTATTCGTATGGCCTTTTAGAATTTTCCTCTAGTGCTAACTTGCATTTTAGATAGGCAACCCACACCAGCATGCATTAGTGGTTCACTGCTAACTTTCTCTTACTAACACTCAAAAAACAAATGGTGATTTTCCTCAATCATTTGATTGCTCCATGGTTCCCCCAGCTTAGGTGGCCTACCGGGTCGCCCTTCTTGAATATCAGGTCTTTGTTGCCCCCCTTCTCCACTTGTCCCACTGTGCATATCACAAATAATCATTCCAGCCTTATTGAGTTCATCTGAACCTTCGCCAGTCGCGAGCTTAATTCTGGAATTCAGGCTTTTCGAACATTGATTCCAATTAGAATCTTTTGATAATCCTTTGAGAGATCAACCAACTCCTTGTCTCCACGACCTCCTAAATTCAGGATAGACGTCCTGATTAGGCCAGCGAGCCCACGAGCTCCGGTTATGAGACCCTCCTGATTCAACCGTCATATTACAACTCCTTTGACTCAGACATGCCGGAAACTAGTCAAAGTCCAACACGGCCACGCCAGGGACCCTACGTTGGGTTGCAGTTGTAGTTACATGGGTAGATCACTCCTCTTCTTACCCACATTTGTCTCTCAGACGATACGTCATCTTTTTCTAGCCTAACTCATTTGTTTGGCTCGCTAGAATTCCTATCCTCGGAGATGGCCTTCATCAAATCTCCGCGTCCTTTGTTTACTGAGACACCAACCTTTCAGTCCGCTCTGCTCCCTTGCAAGACCGGATTTCTGGGACGGGCATTTGTAGACGCGAGATTTGGCCCATCCCCGCGTGGTTCTTTGGCCCATTAAGCCTCGTTTGACCATTTGTTGACCTACCTCGGATGCCATGTAGACGGCAGCATCGATGGCCGCCAACTACTGGTTGACGGCAAGCATCCTTGACGTTGACCCATACAGACGTCCACATCCCTGGACATCTGCATTGCGGTTGGCGGCAGGATCGCTGGACGTTAACATGGTTTACCTGGTCTGCACAACAACCCCGAGAATATAGCCCACTTGCGCCTTTCTCTCATCCATGCACCGCATGGGGCCGTTCCCAACGGGCATATGGGCCACCTTGGCACCCCCTTGACTCAGTAAAAAGCCTACTTGGCCTCCCCCCATTGGTTGGAGCTTTAATACATGGATTGCCATGTGTGCAAGTGTGTTTCTTCACACTTAGCATCCTAGGCATTCTAACCCCGAGCTCCATTGTCTATATAACCTTCCCTTGAGCCCTCTGAGACATGGGAGAGAGGCTGGACGTCCACATGCTGATGCTTTGAGAGAGGAGAGAGAAGTTGCAACCAAGCTTCCACAACTCCAACTTTCTCCTCTCAACACTTGGGACGTTCAGGAGGCTTCTTTTGGAGCTGGAGGAGCCTTGCAAGGAAGCTACATCGCTGCAAATGAGGATTAACTCCCCCTCTTCCTCTCATTCACTTCTTCTTTCCTTAATAGTTGCATGTTGCACACACCTTCCCATACACTCTAGGCACGTAGGTCACTTCCCTACACACCTAGAAAGGGGTTTCCCAACCAAAAACGGAGGGAAGAAGGGTGGTCATAGCACTTGGCCACCCCCTCTCTCAAGTCCGCAACCGGTACGGGACTCACCTTTGTTTTGGTTGTCTCTTCCATTTTAAGCATTTACTACTCTTCCTTTAGACTTATAGAGTGTCTCTTTGTGGCAGGAACAATTCGCAGAAGACCGCGGAGCTCTTCTTCTTTGGCCGGCCGAAGGAGAAGAAGTTGAGGCCCAATCTCGTCGTGCGTGATTGCGTGCGCCGTTGCGTGAACGTGATCAACACTTCCTTGGGCACAGGTAAGGCCCTGGCGATCACAAAACTCCCCCTCTTTCTTCTGGTTTTCCTTGTTCTCTTCAGTCAAACTAGTCAACTAAGGAGTCAACGGGGTCAACTAGAGATCCACTCATGGCCATCGAGGGACGCCAGCGACGTTCGTCACTTCCAGAGGACTCCCCGACGCCCACGGTTGTCCGAGGAGCCACGGGAAACGGATCATCCACAGCTCTTTCTGGCGATCACGGTGGGACAGCTTCTGCTACTGTGGTCTCACTGCGGCAGGTAGACGGCAAGCGATCTTGTCGTTTACCCAGGTAAACATCCATCTTTCCTGCCGTTTATGTTCTGTTAGCATCAAGTTTTGTTGTCGTCTACTTATTGTTAGCGTCAGTCGATCATGTCGTTTACCTGTTTCTGATGAACTGTGCATCAACCCCTGTGTCGTTTAGTTTCACAGAAGCATGTTTTTTCACTATTTTTTGATTATTTTGCTTTGATTTTCTTTTCTGTTCGCTTACTGTTTGTCGTGACGGTCCTCAGTCACCAGGGGGTCACTCTTCTCACCTTTTCTAGCCTTCCCTCACATTCTAGGATCACCCTTCTTTGGTTTTCAACCTCTTACTCGGGGATTCCCTCTCGGGTAAATCGGGTTGGCTCCAAAGAAAACTCTATAAGTCCCTAAATTCTGTGGATTCCCTCACGGTACGGGGCAGGAGGACCTTTACCCTCCCAGTCTAGTTCGCCTATTCACCCGGGTTGAGTCACATTTGAGAGAATCGGCCTTTTGCGAGTCTAATTAACACACGGCTTTAACATTTAAAATCCTGGGGATGTTGTTTGATAACATTGCTTGGTAGAAACCCCAAATTTTTGCTAAAAGATAGTGAAGTTAATCAACTTTAACCATTCTAAAATCAGTAGGTTGTGTGCTAATGGATGCTTGGTTAAATTCTCTAAATATGATTGGCAATCGGCTTTTGAATATGAGGACGATGTCCATGAGTTTGTAGGGATGGTTGACACACATAACCAACCCGAAGAGTCAGTCCATTCTTCTTCCTCCTCTCAAGCTAACAATGAGGGGAGCGTGAGTTTAAGGGTCAATCCAGCTTATGCCCAAGACACTCAAGAGGACCCTGAATCTCTAAACTCCTCTCCCGTTACTCGCCCGAGGACATCATCACCATGTTGTCCAAACACATCGTCCGGGCTGCTACCTCTCCCTCCACTCCATCCCCTTCTCCCTTCCATGCCTCCTCATCTAGGCCCATTACCTCTTCGCGAATTCCTGTCTCTCCCATTCCAACTCCCACTCCGATTCCTCCCACCCCTACCGACTCCAACCCCAACTCCTTCTTCTCTATCCACCCACATTCAGCCCGTACCCCCCACTCAATCCGAATCCGTCCCCCGTTCGAAGGTGGAGGGACTTGTTAGGAAACTTTGGCTGAATCCATGTCCCTCTCAAAGCCTCATTCCCTCCAGAACTACTGCAAGCTTCCTAATGCTTATTTCCCTCGGGTTTCAAGCCCCGAAGTACCGCAAGTACGACGGGACCTCTGATCCCCAATTCCATCTTGCCGGATTCACCATGGACTCCCACCGATGGTTGTACGATCGGGTTCTTTTAGTTCACCTCTTCCAACAATCGTTAGAAGGGGAGCTTTGAGATGGTTCACCTTCTTACCCGCATCGGATCTCGTAATTTCGACATCGTCTCCGAGTGATTCATCTCCCACTTCTCATATATGGCCACCCAAGTCCCTACACTTCCTGACTTGGTGGCAGAAAAGATGAAAAGATGAGCGGACGAAGACTTTGTCACATTTGCCAATCGGTGGAGATCCATGGCATCTAGGGTAGACATACCTATCCCGGAGTCCCAGGCCATACCATGTTGGTCACCAAACCACCCTCGTGCTTCGCTCTCCTGATGCTGAGTGAGTTCCCCTCATTCACACACCTCTACAACCGAGCCAGGGTGGTCCAGAACAAATTAAGGACTCCTCTCTGCCACACTTTCTTGAAGGGAAGCCTAAGGGACGCAAGGCTCCCGCGGCACCTACCACTGAGGGGGTGACCGTCAATGAGTCCGTCAATGCTTGCAGTCAGCCGTTGAGGCCTCCGAACAAGCCCTCCAATCCTCCGTCCACTCCTTCCAACCCACATCAGTTCCCGTCACACACCTTCCAAAACCTACTCTGCAGTTCCCCCTCCTGCTGGCTACACCCGGCCTGGTCCTAAGAGGTCTCATTACCCTCCCCTCCCTAAGACCCTTGAGGACATATTCTTCGCCTTTATGTTCTGTGATGCTATTCGGCTCCCCCACAAGGGAAAACGTCAATCCAAGGCTCGATACCTCCAGATATTGTCCTTATCATCGGAACCATGGTCACGACATCAACAATTGCTTTACCTTCGTGACTGGGTGTATGACATGAATGACCAAGGTAGGGTTAACTGGGTGATGTCAAAGTGGCCATAGCCAAGTCTAGGTACACTAAAAGGGACCTTGGCATCTTCAATAACCCTCTCCCCAACCACCAAAGCAACAATCCCTCCTCTCCAAAACCAAGAAATGTGCATACCATGATACACTTAGGGCCCGGGTTGTGAGAGAGAGCAACAGTGGGGGGTAGAAGGCTTCGAGGAATGGTACCCATGCCCCGTTGCAGAGTCTCAAGAGCCTCCACGTCATACCATCCTAGAGGAGAGACCTTTATGTTGAGCAAGTATCCCTAATAACATTTGATTTTGCTATGACAAAACTTAAATATATATATATGTTTTTAAAAAACTTTCCCTAACCAATATTTTCCAAAAAATATATAATAATAGATATATCACAAAATTTCTAGACAGATTCAATGCCCAAATTTTCTTTAAGACACACATACTCTATAGCCTACTGAAATCGACTAATGCTTTCGACTAAAGTTCGACTCTTCAAAGAGACAAGTCTTGAGAAATTTGTCTAAGTCCATGTCTTTACATTGTATTCGACTCATGACTTCGACTTATACAGTCGAATGTCTTTACACTGTATTCGACTCATGACTTCGACTCATACAGTCGAATGTCTTTACACTGTATTCGACTCATGACTTCGACTCATACAGTCGAATGTCTTTACACTGTATTCGACTCATGACTTCGACTCATACAGTCGAATGTCTTTACACTATATTCAGCTCATGACTTCGACTCATAACCTGACTCCCAAGTTTCACTACATTCGACTAACGGTTTCTCTTTTGTAGTCGATTCACTTTGTTCTTCATGTATCGAATCATGCCTACTTCTTGAGTCGATTACCTTTAATACTGAATTCGACTACACTGACAAATATACTTGTATCCTTTTGCCCTTGTCAGTTCTCTGTCAGAAATATCTCTGTCCTCAAGTAGTATTACTTGTTTATCGAAAGTTGAAACTTAAATACTTTCTGAGTTTAAGATCAAACCTCACAATCTTTTCTTTAATATATTTTCTCTGACAGAATCCAGTACATTCATATTTTATGTTCTCCTGCAAAACCTTCTTTGCAAAAATTTATTTCTAGTCTCATAGTCTAAATGTCCTTTGTCTCAGTTTTTATAATCTAAGAGACACAAAGTATTTATGTAAGATTCAGACGCATGACCTCTGGCTGTTTCACCTACCTCTAACAGACCCATTCTTTAACTTTTGTTTGTCTCCTTACTTTCTTACATGTCTGAGAATACTAGGTTCCATACTGCTTATTGTACTCCACCACTGACCCACCTACCTCAAAGGTATGGAGAGCTTTGTCTTGTCCTTGCTATCAGGCATTTATTAAAGCACATGGTTGGCGTGGGTTGCTCAGCTCAAGACTTCAGATAGCTTATCTTCTAGCTGTAGCAACTGTCTCATTTCTGAAGACATTGGAAAGATGCAAAATTCATGATCCTTCGGACAAAGCTTCCAAGAACCAAAGGACTTCCAAGACTATCTCTAAACGGCTAAAACACAACAGCCATCTTACTCCAACGGCTAGTTTTTTAATACTATAAAATGCTGAAGAAGCTCATGAAGAACATACACAAGTGTATTCAATTCGAATCCTTCAGAGCTCATCCTGCATTCTTCAAAGCCTTCCTGCAAAAAAGCTTCAAGCTGAGAGAGTGTTTCTTTAGAAGCTTGTGTTCTGAAGAATTGTCTTTTGGGTGACCATTGCTAATTGCTTCATCTGTTCGAAGCTCACCCAAGTAGCTTCAGCTTGGATTTAGATTGAAATTCTTTATCTTTCAATCCTGCTGGAAAGTGTGTGTTCTGTGCTCATCTTGAGACAGACACACAAGCATTTCTCTTTTCTTGTTGTAATTTCTGCAGAAGTTCTGTTCTGCTTTCCTACCCCTCCTGTGAAGGGAAGGCCCTTTTTGAAAGGCAGTTTAGTTTGCCCCTGATTAGGGAAGACTGCTTGCTGTGGAGCAAGTGGGTGTTGTAATTTCCTCTCAAGGGTGAGAGAAGGCCAAGTTGATTGGCAGCTTAGTGAAATCTCAAGTGGTTAGCTTGAGGACTGGATGTAGGACTTCCATGTGGGAAGGGCCGAACCAGGATAAAATCTTCTGTGCAATTTTCTGTGTGATTGTTTTCCGCCAAGTTCACACTTGAATCACACACACCTCACTAAGTGCTAACACTTCTTTTAGTATTGTGTTTTTCAGAAGAAAGATTTGAAAAGGTAAAAGTCCTATTCACCCCCCCCCCTCTAGGACTGTGAATCTGCCATTTCGATCCAACAAGTGGTATCAGAGCAAGGTCTTCTTAGAAAAATCAAAAGATTTGAGAAGAAAATGGCAACAGAAGCTCACAACTATGAAGGCCAATCAGTCTCAAGGCCACCATTCTTTGATGGTGAAGACTATCAATACTGGAAGATGAGGATGGAATGCTTCATCAGAGGTACCGACTATGACCTCTGGCAGGTAATTAACAAGGTGATTATGAAATAGTTGGAGCTACTTCTACCTCTACTGGTTTATCTATTGCTGATAAGAGAAACATGTCCCTAAATTATAAAGCTAAAAATTATCTTTGATGTGCCTTATCTAAAAGAGAATTTAATAGACTCTCAGCTTGTAGAACAGCAAAAGAAATGTGGGACAAGTTACAAGTAACTTATGAGGGAACTGATAGAGTAAAGCAAACTAGAATAGATATACTAGTTTCTCAATATGAGCAATTTAAAATGCTTCCCAGTGAGAATATTACACAAATGTACAATAGATTTTCGAATATAATTGTAGGATTAAGTGCCTTAGGGAAAATCTAACCAATGAAGAAACGGTTAGAAAGATATTAAGATCTCTAACAAATGTTTGGACTCCTAAAGTCACAGCCATAGAGGAGGCCCATGATCTCACTGAATTATCCATTGATAAATTAATAGGCTCTCTCATGGCACATGAAATAAATATGGAAAGATTTTCTAAAAAATCTTTAAAGAAGAAAATTTCAAATGCTCTTAAGATTGCAGATTCTTCTTCATCTGAGGACTCCAAAGAGAAATCAGACGACAGTGATGAGGAGGCTATGCTCTCAAGGAGATTACAAAGAATTCTGGCTAAAAAGAAGAAGTTGGCTCAAAAAGATTCTTCAAGAAAGATAAAAAGAAAGAGCCACATGTTATGAGTGCAATCAGCCCGGACATTACAAATCTGAGTGTCCCAGACTCAAGAAAAAGGATCAAGCAGAAAAATCAGAAAAGAAGAAAGGAAAAGAAAAGAGATTCAAAAAGTTCAAGAAGAAAGCTATGGCAGCAACATGGGATAATGAAGATGCTACCAGCTCAGACTCCTCCAGCTCAGAATCTGAAGAAGAAGAAAAGGCAAATCTAGCTCTCATGGCAGGGCTAGAACAGGTAAATTCTGAAACTTCTTTTACTTCCTGCTCAGAATCTGATTCAGATAGTCTAGAAGATGCCTTCAATGAACTTTATGAAAAATACAAGTCTGTCGTAAAGCAAATGAAAATAGTTAAGCTAAATCTGTTAAACCAAGAAAAGAGCAATACCTTTCTTAAGAATGAAGCCGAAAGGTTAAAGAAAAATTCAACTGAAACTAAAAGAATTAATGAACTTTTATGTGAGGATTTAAAAGTCAAGAATAGTTTAATATGAAATTAGAATCAAACCTAAAAGAACTTAAAAATGAAGTAAAAACTTAAAAATGAAGAAAATTTGCAAGAAGAAAATAGGTATCTAAAAGCCACTCTGGATAAAATAACTACCTGTAAGACTTCATTACTTATAAATCTGAAAGGTGTCAGAAAAGGAAAGAAAAAATATGGAGTAGGGTACATACCTCCACAAAATGAGGAACATATTATTCATCCTAAAATCTATCCAACTCCTAGGTTTGTAACAGAAGATAATATGAAGAAAACCAAAAAGGTAAATCACACATACAAACAAAAACAGAAACATAGCACAAATGTACACAAGAAAAATTCTTTTAATTTATGTTGTACTCATTGTAACCAATTAGGTCACTAGTTAGTACTTGCACTACTAGAAACTTAAGATGGATTCCTAAAACTAACCATCAAGGACCCAAGAAAGTTTGGGTACCAAAAGTTAAAACTTAGCTTTGTTTGCAGGGTCGGCTGAGGGCATCCAAATGGTATTTGGATAGTGGATGCTCAAGCACATGACAGGTGATAAAAAGCTGTTTACAAGTTTTAGAGAAGAATCTGGTCAAGTTACCTATGGTGACAATGGAAAAGGAAAAGTACTAGGTTGTGGAACTATTGGTACTAAAGAAAGGATTTAATTGAAGATGTTATGTATGTAGAAGGTCTCAAGCACAACCTGATCAGTATTAGTCAACTGTGTGATAAAGGTCATTTAGTAAGTTTTCAGAATGACAAATGTGTAATTTTGAAGAACAACAAGAAGATTTTTGAAGCACAAAGAGTCAAGAATTTATATACACTGCAATTGGAAGAATTGAAAGAAATAAACCTTTGTTTGGCAACCACCAAAAGTGAAGAATCTGATCTGTGGCATAGAAGACTTGGTCATGCAAGCACTTCAGTCATCAAGAAATTGTTGAAGCATGATTGGTTGAAGGTCTTCCAAGATGAAAATCAAGAAATCTGGAATCTGCTCAGCTTGTGCAAAAGGAAAACAAACCAAGACTTCATTTCAGTCCAAGACAATTGTTACAACTTCCAAGCCCTTGGAATTAATTCACATGGATCTATTTGGACCTATGAGAACTATTAGTCTTGGAGGAAAAGTCTATGGCTATGTATTAGTTGATGATTACTCAAGATATACTTGGGTATCCTTTCTAGAAGCCAAATCTGATACTTTTCAAGCCTTTGTTAAATTCAGCAAAGTTGTTCAAAAGAATCAGAAATTTCAGATTACCAGTATCAGATCTGATCATGGAGGTGAATTCAAAAATGAAGAATTCCTGAAGTTCTGTGAAGAAAATGGGATAGAACACAATTTTTCAGCTCCCAGAACACCGCAACAAAATGGTGTAGCAGAAAGGAAGAACAGAACACTGCTAGATATGGCCAGAACCATGCTGAACGAATATAATCTACCAAAGTACTTCTGGGCAGAAGCAGTGAATACAGCTTGCTACATCATCAACAGATGCATGATCAGACCCATCTTGAAGAAAACTCCTTATGAATTGTACAAGGATAAGAAGCCCAACATCAGTTATTTTCGACCTTTTGGCTGTAAGTGTTTTATTCTAAACAATGGTAAAGACAACTTAGGAAAATTAGATGCTAAAAGTGATGAAGGTTTTCTGCTAGGATATATTTCAAAACCTAGAGGATATAGAGTGTTTAATAGAAAAACATTAACCATAGAACAAACTGTACATGTCTTATTTGATGAAACTAATCCTTCTATCAAAAGGATAGAAGAAGAAGATTGTATTGATGATCTTTGCAGGGATCTTGAAAAGACTTCTCTTGAAGGAGAACAAAACAAGGATGAAGAATCAGAGGATCCCCCATTAGAAGATCTCCAACAAACAGAAGAAACACAAGAAGGACTACCCACTGAATTAAGGTATCACAGGGATCATCCTAGAGAAAATATCATAGGAGATCCTCAAGACAGGGTAAGAACAAGAGGTATGCAAATCCCTAGTGACTTCTCTGCATTAGTTTCACAAATTGAGCCTAAGACAATCAATGATGCACTGGGTGATGAATCTTGGATCCTTGCCATGCAAGAGGAACTCAATCAGTTCCAACGCAATGAAGTTTGGACCCTTGTACCTAGGCCCACTGACCATCCAGTTATTGGAACCAGATGGGTTTTCAGAAATAAGATGGATGAATCAGGGGTAATTACCAGGAACAAGGCTAGACTTGTAGCTCAAGGATACTCCAAGAGGAAGGCATAGACTTTGATGAAACCTATGCTCCAGTTGCTAGATTAGAAGCAATCAGAATATTATTAGCATATGCTTGCTCTCTTAATATTAACCTATTTCAGATGGATGTTAAAAGTGCTTTTCTGAATGGTTTTATAAAAGAAGAAGTATATGTTGAGCAACCACCCGGATTTGAAGATACTAAAAATCCTAATCATGTTTTCCGTTTAAAGAAAGCACTATATGGATTAAAACAAGCTCCAAGAGCTTGGTATGAAAGACTAAGTGCTTATCTTATATCACATGATTTTGTAAGAGGAAAAGTAGATAGCACTTTATTCATAAAGAAATTTTCAGATGGAATCTTAATTGTACAAATCTATGTTGATGACATTATCTTTGGCTCTACTAATGAATCACTCTGCAAGTTCTTTGAAAATCTGATGCAAAGTGAATTCGAAATGAGTATGATGGGTGAACTAAATTACTTCCTTGGGTTGCAAATCAAGCAAACCAAAGAAGGAACTCACATATGTCAAACCAAATATATCTCAGATTTACTTATCAAATATGGTTTTGACAAATGTAAGCCTTTAGGAACACCCATGAGCTCAGGCATTAAGCTAGACAATGATCCTCTTGGTAAAAAGGCAGATCAAAAGATCTATAGAGGAATGATAGGATCACTACTCTATCTTACTGCAAGTAGACCAGACATAATGTTCAGTGTTTGTTTGTGTGCAAGATTCCAAGCTGATCCAAGAGAATCTCATGTTCATGCTGTTAAAAGAATTTTTAGATATCTCATTAATACAAGCAATTTAGGTTTATGGTATCCCAGATGCTCAGAATTTAAATTAATTGGATATAGTGATGCTGACTATGCTGGATGCAAACTAGATAGAAAAAGCACCAGTGGTACATGTCAACTTCTTGCAGGATGCTTAATATCTTGGTCTTCCAGAAAATAAAACTCAGTAGCTTTATCCACTACAGAAGCTGAATACATTGCAGCTGGAAGTTGCTGTACACAACTTCTATGGATCAAGCACCAATTGGAAAACTATGGTCATCAGCTTCAAGAAATCCCAATGCTTTGTGATAATACAAGTGCAATCAATTTGACAAAGAATCCAATTCAACACTCAAGAACAAAGCACATTGAGGTTAGACATCATTTCATCAGGGACCATGTAAGTAATGGCAATATCTCTCTTGAATTTGTTTCAACTGAAAATCAATTAGCAGACATTTTTACTAAGCCCCTTCCTGAAGAAATATAACATCTATTAGAAGAGAATAGGTATGTGCAATCCTGATTGATGACTGCTTAAACTTTCTGTTGTTTGTATTGTCTGAAGAAAAATATCCTGAAAATCAAGTCTTAGTTCGACTAATGTATTCGACTCACGAAGAGTCAAGGTAGTCGACTCCTGTTAAAAGTATGGTATTCGACTAATGTAGTCGAATCTCTAAATCGATTCACTTAAACCCTGAAACGGCGCAAATATCCAAATTTCCGTAACTGACACCCAATTAAGGCGTGTCTCTTCACATCTCAATCGTCACATCCCTGAATCGTGACCGTTCACCCAGAGATGAGGGGACGGCTTTTATCCAACCCTTATATAAACAATTCTTTTTCCAAAAGGAAACACCCGTTTGAAATCCCTTTTCGACTGCTCTGTCTTCTTCCTCCCTTCGCGCCTTCTTGCTCTCCGGCGAAGGAACCTCAGAAGCTCTCTGCCAAACCTCATCCCTTGAAGAAAAGGTAGGATCTTTACCTCTTTTCAAGATCATCTTCCTCTCCTCTGTAGTTTTTCTAAGTTTCCTTTTCGTCTTTGTGTCTAGATGGCATCATCTAGGGCTCAGGACTCTGTCCAACTCACCCCTGACCAACTTCAAAGACTTACCAAGATTTCAATTTGTCCCGGCAAGTCCGTTGATTTCTCTCATTTAAATGGAAGTCTGTCTTGGGTAGAGGAGACCCTCTCAGCTATGGGATGGACCAGGCTTTGTCAGCTTTCCGAACCGTTTGTTGCCAGCGCAGTCCGATCTTTTTATGCTTCTTTGAAAATTTCATCCGGAAATACTGTTGTGGGATTTGTTAAAGGAGTCAAGATAACCATCTCCGAAGAACTTCTTATGGAGTTTTTGGACTGTCCAAATTCAGGACATTGTCTCAGCGAGTTTGTTCCTCTGGAGAAACAGAAATTAGGAATCATTGGGAGTTTGGGAACTCTGAGCAAGAGAGGCTTGCAAGTAAATGAGCTTTCGGCTGAGAAGAGATTAATACATTCCATCATCACCAACATCATAACCCCTAGAGCAGGTTCTCACTCCTCAGTCTCAGCTAGAGATGGAAACCTACTCTTTTGGCTATTCAGAGGCATCAAGTTAATCTCCCATCAGTTATTTTGGACAGAATGATAACAGCAAAAGACCTACAAGACTCTCTCCCATATGGTTCTCTATTGACCCTTATTTTCAAAAAGTTTTCCGTGGATCTATCTGGAGATGTGCCTGTGAGCACTAAAGAAAGGATTGGGGTCATCACTCTTAGAAGAAGCCTACTCCTTGATAAGCAAAAAGGAAAATTTATGGTATAAGGAGTCAGTTCCAGAATGTGAGCATGATGTATATCCAGATGAACCTTTGGTCTCTGCTCACTCAAGACATTCCTTCTTCAAGTATTCACATTGAAGCATCGGCAGCCCCACTTGTTCCAGAGATCTCTGTTCAACCCCCTGAACTATCTATTCCTCCATCAATTCAGCAAGAAGAAGTTCAGATTCCAGTCTCCTCCTCTCCAATGAGCAAGATGCACCTTCTGAGACTGTGAATGAAGTTTTAAGAGATCTCAGAGGCAAAGGACCTCTATCTGAAGATGTTCCTGTCACACCCATGGAACACATTTTCAAAGAGAGTGAGATTCCTTACTCCCCTTCTCAGTTTGAGACCCGGCCAAGGTCTCAGGGGAGAGTAGCAACAGTCTGAGCTCCATTCTTGAGATAGTTAAGTCTCAACAAGAAAATCTCTCAATCATTCACATGCAAGTAGAGTTGTTAGATGTCAAGTTTGACAGTCTTGCTGATGAGGTGAAGCAAATAAAGGATCTCATGCTTCAGTTTGTGTGCCAGCAGGGCATTTCTATGCCATCAGGGCCTGCTCCCTCACAGCACCACAACCAGAAACAACAACCACTGCTCAAGAGCCCCTCCAACAAGATCAACCTAAAGATCATGTCCTTGAAGATCAAGAGCTTGAGCATGTAGCAGAAAAGGATCAGGAGATCCAGGCTGACCAGCAGCAGCAGCAAGAGCAGCAGCAGCAGGAGCAGCAAGAGCAGAGCAGCAGAGCGCAAGAGCAACAGCAGAGAAGCAGCCAGAGCAGTAGCAGCAGGAGCAGCCAGAGCAGCAATTAGAATCTGTGGCTGATCAGCAGCCAGGTATAGAAGAAGCTGAGGAAGAGGTGATCCTTGGAAAGAGACCTCATCAGGACCCTTCTGAGCTTCATACCTTCAAAAGAAAGGTCAAGAGAAGGCTAGTGAAAAATGGCCAGCTGTCCTTTCCTCCTCTTCCAGGCCTAGCTCTCCTATTCCCTAGCCCCATTGCTCCTGAAGCCACTCCTTCAGCCCCTGCACCTTCTACTGCCTTAGCCTCAATCTCTCAGGTATCCTCTCCGGATCTACCACCCATTTCTGCCCCAGTAGCTTCCTCCTTAAAAAATGTCAAGTTCTCCATCTATCCTATCAAATTTCCTTTCAGACCCCCTAAACCTTTTAGCATGACCTTGTCTACCCAACCTCCACAATTCTACTCTGCACCTCCCCTGGCTCCTAAACCAGGTTCTCAGAAAACTCACTTACAAATAATTGAGATGGTGCCTAGCCTGCAAATACCAGCTCACCGAGGTCCAAATTTGGCAGACAAACCAGCATTACTTCTTCCTCCTTTTGGTATGCTTTTGTCCACCATTCCCCCAATTCATGGCTCTATTCAGAGAATACCTTCAAATAAGAGCCTTTCTTGAAATACATGACATGCCAGGCTTCACTTTTGAACACTGGCTTACCTCTCTAATCAAAACTTCTCAGGTTTCCATATCTGATCTTCAACTTATTGCTCACAAGAGTCACTGTCTGACTCCTCCACAATTTGTTGAGCAATATCCTGAGGAAGCCATGAGGTTTCAAGAAGCTCAATCCAGGAACCACCACCTCAAACTCTATAATCATCTATCTCTCCGTTTTCATGACCTTTTTGCCACTCTCCTTCGAGATTCCCAGGCCAAATTCACTGCCATGAAAGCCTTTAATTTTGAAAGGTTCAAGCTTGGCCTGCATGATGTCTCTCATGGCCAGTATGACATGCTCATCCAAGGTCAAAGGCCAGTGGTCCCCTCCATGACAACAGCTCTATTGCCTGATCTCCATCCACCTCTTGAAGGAGCTATTATGTACAGAGGTTCTTTTGCTGAAACACTCTTCAACAGATTTATCAGAATCGCTACCAGGTTCAAGATCAAGTATAAAAACAAGCTCAGTCTCCAGAGATTCATCTTTCAGTACATGTCCAAATCCCCGAAGAATCTCCTTGATCTTCAACTTAGTTTTGCTGAGGCCGAACGGTTCAATCCTTTGAATGGGAAAAAGCTTACCCTGATCATCATGCTCAGTGCAGAAGACTGAAAATCTCTCCAAATGAGTATCACTCCAAGAGCCTCTTTGACTTGAGAAGCGCATAGGCCTCGTATGGGCCCACAGATACATGCATTACTATCAGGCCAAGGATGCAGCCCTTTCAGTTGGTCTCTATTGGAATATCACCTTGCATGAATTCCTTACCTTGGCTGCCACCAAGAAGTTCATTCCCCTTCGCATCAGAAATTGCTTGGATCATGACAAGCTCGGCTCAAGCAATCCTTTTACAGAAAACGCCACATCAAGTCTGTTAAGAAATTGTCTTTCACCAGTCCTACCTATGATGTGGATTCTGATAATTGACCACTCTTTTCCCTCCAATGAGCAGAAGCTTTGGAAGCTCAGAGCCTTTCCTGGCTCAAGTTCCTCCTCACCTCTATCTTCCAAGCTCTGGCAATCAGTGAAACTTTTGTTTTTGAAGTTATGTACAAACACTTGTTGCTTATCAAATCTTTTACTACATTTCTGCTCTCTGTCTTTATATTACTACATCTCTGATTGACATCTTTTTTTGCTAATGCCACAAAAGGGGGAGAAAAGAAAAGATAGCTGACAAGAATAAGTAGAGAAAAGAAAATGCTTAGGCATTTCCTCTTTTTCTAGAAGAATTTATATGATATATCTGGCTATCAGCTACCATTTAAAGTTTTCTATCATTACAAAAAGGGGGAGAATTGTTGAGCAACTATCCCTAATAATATTGATTTTGCTATGACAAAACTTTAATATATATATATGTTTTTAAGCAACTTTCCCTAACCAAGTATTTTCCAAAAAATATATAATAATAGATATATCACAAAATTTCTAGACAGATTCAATGCCCAAATTTTCTTTAAGCACACATACTCTATAGCCTACTGAAATCGACTAATGCTTTCGACTAACAAGTTCGACTCTTTCAAAGAGACAAGTCTTGAGAAATTTGTCTAAGTCCATGTCTTTACATTGTATTCGACTCATGACTTCGACTCATACAGTCGAATGTCTTTACACTGTATTCGACTCATGACTTCGACTCATACAGTCGAATGTCTTACACTGTATTCGACTCATGACTTCGACTCATACAGTCGAATGTCTTTACACTATATTCAGCTCATGACTTCGACTCATAACTGACTCCCAAGTTTCACTACATTCGACTAACGGTTTCTCTTTTGTAGTCGATTCACTTTGTTCTTCATGTAGTCGAATCATGCCTACTTCTTGAGTCGAATTACTTTAATACTGAATTCGACTACACTGACAAGTATACTTGTATCCTTTTGCCCTTGTCAGTTCTCTGTTAGAAATATCTCTGTCCTCAAGTAGTATTACTTGTTTATCGAAAGTTGAAACTTAAATACTTTCTGAGTTTAAGATCAAACCTCACAATCTTTTCTTTAATATATTTTCTCTGACAGAATCTAGTACATTCATATTTTATGTTCTCCTGTAAAACCTTCTTTGCAAAAATTTATTTCTAGTCTCATAGTCTAAATGTCCTTTGTCTAAGTTTTTATAATCTAAGAGACACAAAGTATTTATGTAAGATTCAGACGCATGACCTCTGGCTGTTTCACCTACCTTTGACAGACCCATTCTTAACTTTTTGTTTGTCTGCCTTACTTCTTACATGTCTGAGAATACTAGGTTCCATACTGCTTATTGTACTCCACTGACCCACCTACCTCAAAGGTGGAGATGCTTTGTCTTGTCCTTGCTATCAGGCATTTATTAAAGCACATGGTTGGCGTGGGTTGCTCAGCTCCAGACTTCAGATAGCTTATCTTCTAGCTGTAGCAACTGTCTCATTTCTGAAGACATTGGAAAGATGCAAAATTCATGATCCTTCGGACAAAGCTTCCAAGAACAAAAGGACTTCCAAGACTATCTCTAAACGGCTAAAACACAACAGCCATCTTACTCCAAGCTAGTTTTTGAATACTATAAAATGCTGAAGAAGCTCATGAAGAACATACACAAGTGTATTCAATTCGAATCCTTCAGAGCTCATCCTGCATTCTTCAAAGCCTTCCTGAAAAAAGCTTCAAGCTGAGAGAGTGTTTCTTTAGAAGCTTGTGTTCTGAAGAATTGTCTTTTGGGTGACCATTGCTAATTGCTTCATCTGTTCGAAGCTCACCCAGTAGCTTCAGCTTGGATTTAGATTGAAATTCTTTATCTTTCAATCCTGCTGGAAAGTGTGTATTCTGTGCTCATCTTGAGACAGACACACAAGCATTTCTCTTTTCTTGTTGTAATTTCTGCAGAAGTTTGTTCTGCTTTCCTACCCCTCCTGTGAAGGGAAGGCCCATTTGAAAGGCAGTTTAGTTTGCCCCTGTTAGGGAAGACTTTCTGTGGAGCAAGTGGGTGTTGTAATTTCCTCTCAGGGTGAGAGAAGGCCAAGTTGATTGGCAGCTTAGTGAAATCTCAAGTGGTTAGCTTGAGAACTGGATGTAGGACTTCCATGTGGGAAGGGCCGAACCAGGATAAAATCTTCTGTGCAATTTTCTGTGTGATTGTTTTCCGCCAAGTTCACACTTGAATCACACACAATCACTAAGTGCTAACACTTCGTTTTAGTATTGTGTTTTTCAGAAGAAATATTTGAAAAAAGTAAAAGTCCTATTCACCCACCCCCCCTCTAGGACTGTGAATCTGCCATTTCGATCCAACACTTTAGTGCTCATCGACCTCCTCAGGATGCCTACCCCACTATCCTCACCCCCCCCACCCCCCCCCCCCCCCCCCACCTGTCAATCACCTGCCACACCCCTCCAGCTCATCCTCCCTA
>CM024757.1:26314840-26358784 GCA_014218235.1 Colocasia esculenta | reverse complement strand
GCTGTCGACAGGCGCAAGTTTTCTGAAACTTCAGATCTCTAGACTGTGGCTAGCTGTCGACATCCAGCCCCTTGCTGTCGACAGATACCCACAGAACCAAAGAAAACCAAGCTCTGTCTGATGCCATCTGTCGACAGCCCCTCCCTAGCTGTCGACAACTACCACCTTGACTTGTATTTCAGCAACTTTCATGATGAATCCTTGCTTAAACTTTACACTAAAGCCAAGAGAGTTACCCTCTCATTACCTTGGTATTCCTGTCTGCTACTGCAAAATTTTCCCCAAATATGTGTGGCGGAACGCCTCGGCCAAGCCCGTTAAACTGATAACGTACTTGATCCGAGTCCGCCTCCTGCGAACGGGCCGAAGCCTCGCAAGGGATACCAAACCACAGTCCGTGTAAACACAAAGGAACACACCACATTTTATATATATATCACAAGTAACATACCATATTTCCACAAAATAAAAAGAAGTACAAAAGCCTGGGGCATACCCCGAGGTACAACTGAAGAAAATAAACAAACTAATATACTACACTGCTGGAGCTGCTACTACACAGCTGGAGGTACCGACCCTGCACCGCTACGGCGCGGCTCTGAACTGGATGACGGTCGTGAAACGTCCTCCTCGCTCTCACCTGTGGGGGTAGGGGTGAGCCTCGCTAGTCACTGGCCTCAGTAGGGAACTCCCCAAACCGAGCAAACCAAAACCACAGGTACACAAGCAATAAACAGTACCAACAATTTATAGAACAACTAAGCAGGATATAAAAGCTGTAAAAGTACTCACCGTTCTGCGACTACGAAAAACAACTGTAATAATTAAATGGCAAACCAGTACAGGTGTACAAGTTAAAGTAGAGACAGCCAAACACGAGCCACATGAAGGTTCGCGACACCAGATCTGACTCAGACAAGCTAACACAGGTCTACCTCTCAGTCTCGCAGCCACGGACGAAAGTCCAGCTGCCGTTCCACGTGAAAAGGTCAAGTAACTGTGGAGACCAAAAAACAAACACCCATTGTGGACCACACGGTCACAGGCCCATGCCTGGCACCTCTAGAGATCCTGGCCTGGAACTCTCTAGAGTAAGGCACTGGAAAAGGACTAGCTGGGGTCCAGTACGTCTACTGGTGTCCATGCCCCAACTACGAGCGCGCTACAAGTGACTAAAGACAAACACAAGTGTCACTGTCACACTGTCGTCTTTCCCTCATCCGGACGTGCAACTCAAACACAGGAGTGAGGGTGTCCAGGTCAGACGACACAGACCTCGACGGTACAACACAAGTACCGGGACAAAGCCTCGAACTAACAGCCTGGCTCACAAAGAACCTGGGGCACCCAACTGGAGAGGTAACCACGGTAGGCGTCGTACTACTCGCCACATACATAAACCACGGCACGTTAACACAAACCACGTGAAACCTCACGTAAACACAGGTAACAACGGTCCACCACATGTGAAACCAACTGTACTCGCGTGAACAACACGCAACCTCGAAGGTGAGTAACTAACTGCATATCTTATATGCTAAACACGAAAACTATGTGCAGTCAGTGCACCACAGGTGCCAACGCACCATACATTATTGACAATACCATAAATGGTTATTTCTGCTTATACACAGGTTGGCGGCAACATCGACTGCCGCTTATGGGAAGTAGACGACAAGGGATATGGCCGTCTGTATCCCAGCTGATGATCTTGGCAACAAACGATGTTGACGCCAATATCTTCAGCCTCTATTCCTGTAGAAACCCTAAACTGATCCCACAGGTTTTACAATCGTTAAAACAACGGAAAAGACTGCAGAAATAGTTCCTCTAACATCCATACACTATAATTTAACTATAACAGCATGCTTTACTACTTGAATTCATCAAACCACCCATTATCCCCGCATGGTGCAACTTAATCCGAAAATGCATTAAACATGCTGATTCAGTGGTTACGTCGTATTTTATGATCCTACGGAGCTAACAGGGTTCGTTCCCTACCTCAGAACACGCTCAAACCTTCCGAATCTCCGGTTCACACCGAACCCTCCGCGAGCTCCACGGCAATTGCACCACGCCACGGCGTTTTCCCGCGCGATTCGGCAACGCCACACGTCCCACGATCATCCAACCACTCTCTGTCTGTTGGAAGCTTTAGGGACACGGGGGCATGAAGCTGGGGCAAGGGGAAGAGAGAACCAGGTGGAAAACCTGCTCTCGGGTGACCCTATAACCTGCAGAATTCACAGGTTGGCGTCAACCCCTCTGCCGCCTAGGGCAACCGCCACCATCAACGTCCACATCATATGCCGCAAGTTCATTGCAGTTAACGACACCCTACTTGGACGCCAACAAGTCAACGGCCACCCCTGGCCGCCAACTCCAACTCAACTGCAGCATGTCCTATTCATTTCAGGACCAGACCTGCTTCTCACTTGAACAAACCACACATCCAAACCACACATTCCACACAACCAACTCACACTGGCCTCAAACGGCCATCACAACCATTACACACATGATCCGCATGGATCCGAAAAGCACGCGACGTTACATTACTATCATCTAAAAAGAAAATTTCGACCTCAAAATTCATAACACAACTCAAAGTTAAACAACTTAAACATACACACCTTTACAAGCACTATTATCTAAAAAGAAATACAAAGGCTTATTCAAACAGATAGGGATACCCTTTAGCCATCTCCTCGGCTAACTCCCAGGTATCTTCACCACCTAGCCTATTTTCCCATCTCACTTTAACTAGCTCAATTCTTTATTTCTCAATTTCTTTATCTTTCGATCTGTGATCTGCACCGAATACTCTGGCATAGTCATATCGGTCTTAAGTCACCACCTGGATATTTGATTATTTGAGTTGGATCTTCAATGCACTTTCTTAACATAGAGACATGAAAAATATCATGAACATCTGCAAAATATGCTGGCAAATCTAGCCTATAAGTTGTTTCCCCAATCCTTTCTAACACTTGAAAGGGTCCCACATACCTTGGACTCAATTTTCCAGTCTTACCAAACCTCATAATACCTTTACTCGGGGAAACTCTCAAGAAAACAAAATCTCCCACTTCAAACTGAAGTGGTCTCCTCCGGATATCTGCATAACTCTTTTGCCTGCTTTGAGCTGCCTGCAATTTTTCTTTAATAAGCTTCACTATTTCTGTGGTTTGCTGAATCAATTCAGGACCACTAATTGCCTTTCTCCCACTTCATGCCAGTTCAATGGGGTTCTACATGGCCTTCCATATAAAGCTTCATACGGTGCCATTCCAAGACTGGTATGATAACTATTATTATAGGCAAACTCAACCATTCCCAAATGATGCTCCCAGCTACCTCCCCAAACAAACAACAAGCCCGCAACATATCTTCAATCGTCTGGATAGTCCTTTCTGTCTGACCATCTGTTGGGGATGATAAGCGGAGCTATATCTCAGCTCAGTACCAATTACTTCTGCAGACTTCTCCAAAAACCAGAAGTAAATCTTGGATCTCTATCAGACACAATAGTCTTCGGAATACCATGCAGTGGAACAATTCTTTCAACATAAATATTTACTAATCTGTCCACTGTCCAAGACATACTTACTGCCACTAATCTGCACACCTTGGTAATCTGTCAACAAATATCTATTCCATTATGCCCGGAACTCGATCTTGGAAACCTACCACAAAGTCCATAGCAATATCATCCCATTTCCATTGTGGGATGGGCAACGGTTGCAACAAACCTCTAGGCTTCTGATGTTCTACTTTAATTTGCTGACAGATAGCACACCTTGCAACAAACTCTGCTATTTCCTTTTTCATATGAGGCCACCAGAAATGCTTTCTCAAATCATGGTACATTTTAGTACTACTTGGATGATAGTATACCTAGATTTATGAGCCTCTTCCAACACTCGCTGCTTTACCTCTCTTTCAGCTGGAACAAACAACCTGCCTCTGAGCCTGACCATACAATTATCATCAATGGTAACTCCTTCCATTTTCACAATTTCAGCTAAACTTATATATGCTCTCTGAGCTCAATATCTGCCAATACAAAGACGGCTCTACAGCACTAGTAGCTAGTACTGCCCGTCGCTGACTACTGGGCACATATAAGGAGTTCTCCACTACCTCTTCATACAACTTCCATTCTTTAATCATCATTAAACTTACATTTGCCTTTCTGCTCAAGGCATCAGCTACAACATTGGCCTTACCCGGATGGTAAGCCAAACTGAAATCATAATCCTTTAAATATTCAATCCATCTGCGCTGGCGAAGGTTCAAATCTTTTTGCGAGAAAATATACTTCAAACTTTTATGATCTGTAAAGATCTCAAATCTCTCGCCATACAGATAATGCCTCCACATTTTCAAGACAACACAACTGCTGCCAATTCCAAATCATGAGTGGGGTAATTCTCCTCTGCTGGCTTCAATTGCCTGGACGCATAAGCTATCACTTTACCATGCTGCATAAGCACTGCGCCAAGTCCTCTCCTTGAAGCATCAGTATACAACACAAAACCACCACTCCCTACCGGTAATGTCAATATAGGTGCTGATGTAAGTCTCTTCTTCAATTCCATAAAACTTTTCTGACATTCACCGGACCACACAAATGGCACCCCTTTCTGGTCAATTTAGTCATAGGTGCTGCAATCTTAGAAAAATCTTGAATAAAGCGCCTATAATAACCTGCTAATCCCAGAAAACTTCTAATCTCGGTTATTGTCTTAGGCACTCCCCATCTCATCACTGCTTCCACTTTACTTGGGTCCACTGCTACTCCTTTAGCTGAGATAACATGACCCAGAAACTGAATTTCTTTCAACCAAAATTCACACTTATTGAATTTAACAAACAACTGGTTATCCTTTAACAACTGCAGGGTAAACCTTAAATGAGCTGCATGCTCCTCTTCAGATGCTGAATAAATTAGAATATCATCAATAAAGACCACAATGAATTGGTCTAAATATGGATGAAAAATTCTATTCATCAGATCCATAAAACCTGCAAGAGCATTGGTCACCCAAATGGCATAACCACAAACTCGAAGTGACCATATCTGGCTCTAAAAGCTGTCTTATCTATATCCTCCTCTTTGATTCTCAACTGATGTACCCGGACCTCAAATCAATTTTAGAAAATACCTTTGCTGATTGCAATTGATCAAACAGATCATCTATCCTCGGCAACGGGTACTTATTCTTAATGGTCACATCATTCAACTTTCTATAATCATACACATCCAAAAACTTCCATCTTTCTTTTTCACAAATAAACTGGCGCTCTGCACGGGGAATGACTCGGTCTAATAACCCTTTCTGCAACATTCTTCTAACTGCTTTTACAATTCTTTAAGTTCTGCTGGTGCCATCCGATATGGAGCTTTAGAAATCGGCATGGTACCTGGCAGCAACTCAATGGTAAAGTCCACCTCTCTATGTGGAGCTAAACCAGGTAAATCCTCAGGAAAAACATCAGCAAATTCCCTAACCACGGAACTGCTTCCACTGGTGACTAGCTTCTACCAGACTTACCGAGGCTAAATAAGCCACACATCCAGCATTTATCAACTTTCTAGCTTTAATTGCAGAAATTAGAAACTTAGAGGTATAAAAAGGCATACCTTGATATTCAATACTGCACCATTAGGATGACAAAACCTGATCCTTTTCTTTCTGCAATCTAACATTGCTCCATACATCTCAAGCCAATCCATACCCAAAATAATATCATAATCTGACAACTGCAGGGCATACAACTGACCCGGCATCTGGTTCCCTTCAATCATAACAGGAGCTTCATCTATATAGCTTGAAGTGAGTAGGAACTCACCGAAGGAACCTCCACTACTAACTCACAAGACTTCTCCTCTAAAGGATGAGCTATACAATCCAGAAATTCTTCGAAAATGAAAGAATGAGAGGCACCCGAATCAAATAAGACTCTTGCTGAATATTATAAAGAGGTAAAGTACCTTCTATCATATTCGATGCCTCCGCCTGGGCTCGGGTGATAGCCATAACCCGGCCTCTTCCTCGCTGCTGTGGTGCTCCTCTGCCACGACCTGCCTGTGGCTGCTGAAACTGCTGAGGCTGCTGCTGCTGCTGCACACCTCTTCCATACCCATATTCTCTCGATAGGGACAATTGCCGATCAAATGCCCCGGCTGATTACAATTATAGCATCTATATCCTGGTGGAGTAATAGGCTGCCTGGCAGTACTCTGCTGCGACTCCTCCACCTCAGGCCTACCTTGGCCTTGCTGAAACTGCTGACGACCTCCCATCCTCTTCCTTTTCCTTTAAATGCTTGCTTTAATTTCTGACCCCATTTCCAAAGCCTGATGAAGAAGGTCCTGCTGGTGCTTTACCCTTACTTGCACCCACTGACTACTGCGGTAGCCGGAAACTACCTGAGCCTGACTCGCCCACCTCGAGTCCGAATAGACCTCTCCAATATAGCTGCTCTCTGGGCTGCTTCTTCCACTGTCTTGCACATGAGAGGTCCTATTGCATCCTGCAACTCCACTCTCAAACCTCTAATAAAATACTCAACCATCATATTATTATCTGAAACTACATAAGGTGCATAACGGCTAAGCGCCATAAACCTCATCTGGTACTCTAAAACTGAAGATTACCTTGCTGGAGCGTCCGAAACTGCTCTCTTTTCACTTACTGCACTTGAATAGGAAAGAATGTATCATTAAATACATCAAGAAATTCCGACCAAGTGATAGCCTCTTCTGTCCTGCCTGCAAAGGTGGTCTGCATCTTCAATCGCCACCATTCTAATGCAAAACCTCTCAACTGATAAGCAGCTAACACAACTTTATCTGCTGCCGGACATCTCATAGTTGCAAAAACTCTTTCGATTTCATGAACCCAGTGCTCCGCTGTATCTAGATTCGGCCCTCCTGAGTAAGTAGGTGGCTGCAATCTCAGAAACTTTTCAACCTGCATCACTGGTTCCTCTGCTAATAGCACTGGTGGTGGTGGCACAGGTGCTGCAAAAGGCACCTCTACTCTTGGCGGAATGGAGCAACAGGTACATCCCCAGGTGGCACTGCAACCGGTGGTACCAGCGCCTGCTGATCCATCCTTGCCCGAATATCCATGAGGCTTTCCCAATTCCTCTCAATCATACGCTGAGTACTTTCCTCCGGATCATCTCCTCCACCACCCCAATCTCTTCTATCAGCCATTCCAGAAATTTCTACATAAACAACCACCAAGCAAAAATCAAAACAACAAATTATCAGAAACCAGGGTCCCTACCAGCAGTGTACAAAGACCGAAATAAGGCTATGTATCTTTCTAGTTTCTTTATATTAACACAGACCTTGCTCTGATACCAACTATGGCGGAACGCCTCGGCCAAGCCCGTTAAACCGATAATGTACTTGATCCGAGTCCGCCTCCCGCGAACGGGCCGAAGCCTCGCAAGGGACCAAACCACAGTCCGTGTAAACACAAAAGAACACACCACATTATATATATATATCACAAGTTACATAGCCATATTTCCACAAAACTAAAAGAAGTACAAAAGCCTGGGGCATACCCCGAGGTACAACTGAAGAAAATAAACAACTAACTACACTACACTGCTGGAGCTGCTACTACACAGCTGGAGGTACCGACCCTGCACCGCTACGGCGCGGCTCTGAATTGGACGACGATCATGAAACGTCCTCCTCGCTCTCACCTGTGGGGGTAGGGGTGAGCCTCGTTAGTCACTGGCTCAGTAGAGAACTCCCCCAAAACCGAGCAAACCAAAAACCACAGGTACACAAGCAATAAACAGTACCAACAATTTATAGACAGCTAAGTAGGATATAAAAGCTATAAAAGTACTCACCGTCTGCCAACTACGAAAAACAACTGTAATAATTAAACGGCAAACCAGTACAGGTGTACAAGCTAAAGTAGAGACAACCAAACACGAGCCACGTGAAATGGTTCGCGACACCAGAAACTGACTTGGACAAGCTAACACAGGTCTACCTCTCAGTCTCGCAGCCACGGACGAAAGGTCCAGCTGCCGCTCCACGTGAAAAGGTCAAGTAACTGTGGAGACCAACCAAACACCACCACCTGCGGACCACACGGTCACAGGCCCATGCCTGGCACCTCTAGAGATCCTAGCCCAGAACTCTCTAGAGTAAGGCACTGGAAAAGGACTAGCTGGGGTCCAGTACGTCTACTGGTGTCCGTACCCCCAACTATGAGCGGCTACAAGTGACTAAAGAAACACAAGTGTCATTGTCCCACTGTCATCTTTCCCTCAGCCGGATGTGCAACTCAAACACAGAAGTGAGGGTGTCCAGGTCAGACGACACAGACCTCGACGGTAAAACACAAGTACTGGGACAAAGCCCCGAGCTAACAGCCTAGCTCACAAAGAACCTGGGGCACCCAACTGGAGAGGTAACCACGGTAGGCGTCGTACTACTCGCCACGTACACAAAACCACGTGCACGTCACACACAAACCACGTGAAACCTCACGTAAACCTCAGGTAACAACGGTCCACCACACGTGAACCCAACTGTACTCGCGTGAACAACACGCAACCTCGAAGGTGAGTAACTAACTGCATATCTTATATGCTAAACACGGAAACTATGTGTACTCAGTGCACCACAGGTGCCAACGCACCATACATTATCGACAATACCATAAATGTTATTTCTGCTTATACATAGGTTGGCGGCAACATCGACTGCCACTTATGTGAAGTAGACGGCAAGGGATATGGCCGTCTGTATCCCAGCTGATGATCTTGGCGACAAACGATGTTGACGCTAATATCTTCAGCCTCTATTCCTGCAGAAACCCTAAACCGATCCTACAGGTTTTACAATCATTAAAACAACGGAAAGACATGCAGAAATAGTTCCTCTAACATCCATACACTATAATTTAACTATAACAGCATGCTTTACTACTTGAATTCATCAAACCACCCATTATCCCCGCATGGTGCAACTTAATCCGAAAATGCATTAAACATGCTGATTCAGGTGGTTACGTCGTATTTTAATGATCCTACGGAGCTAACAGGGTTCGTTCCCTACCTTAGAACACGCTCAAACCTTTCGAATTCTCCCGGTTCACACTGAACCCTCCGCGAGCTCCCACGGCAATTGCACCACGCCACGGCATTTCCCCGAGCGATTCGGCAATGCCACACGTCCCACGATCCTCCAACCACTCTTCTGTACCTGTTGGAAGCTTTAGGGACACGGGGGCATGAAGCTGGGGCAAGGGGAAAGAGAACCAGGTGGAAAACCTGCTCTCGGGGTGACCCTATGACCTGCAGAATTCACAGGTTGCGTCAACCCCTCTGCCGCCTAGGGCAACCGCACCATCAACGTCCACATATTATGCCACCAAGTTCATGCAGTCAACGGCACCCTACCTGGACGCCAACAAGTCAACGGCCACCCCTGGCCGCCAACTCCAACTCACGCACTGCAGCAGGTCCTATTCATTTCAGGACCAGACCTGCTTCTCACCTGAACAAACCACACATCCAACCCACACATTCCACACCAACTCACACTGGCCTCACAATGGCCATCACAACCATTACACACATGATCCGCATGGATCCGAAAAGCACGCGACGTTACATTATGTACCTTACCTCTCTTAAGATATTCTTAAAGTTGACAATTACGAATAGTACTCCGATTGAGTCTATTCTCCAGTATTCGGCAACTGAGTCTATAAGACCTGATCACCTGAGAGTTCATATGTTTGAACAGATTATGATATGTGAATAACTTGTGATGATAATTGTGGGTCTTCATCTTCTTGGGTTCTTATGTGATTTCAATCTTCCGAAGTTATTGGCTTTGAATCATAAACCTGTCTCAACCAATTGTCTTTCTTATATCATTGAACTCCGAGCAACTTTGTCACCAAGATATCTGTATTAATTCTCAATCAAAACTACCTTTGGATTTCCAATTTCTGTTATGCTCATGAAAAGAAATTTATGATATGAAGACAGTGCTCTCATCAAAAGAGGGTTTAGGATCACTTGCGGTAGCACCAGCCACTTGTGATCAGCTGAGGGCGACAGTTTGTAGGTAAATCCAAGTCAATGGACTGACGATGGGGTATAAAACCCCGTTCTTGCACATGAACAAGATCCAGGTGATGGAATCGCCTAGGCACTGAGGATGTATTTACGTCTATTTAGTAACCTCTTGAGAGCAGTGATGCCTGTCAAGTTCGTTTCCAAATCAAGTTATGGTCTGAATTCTAAAAGACAAATATGACTCTTATTCTGTAATTTGTTTGAGCTCATTATGAAATCAATTTGAGCTATATGTTTCTGTTAAGTATGAAATTCATGAGCAAATGTGTTTTTGATCCATATATGCTTACTTTCACCTACTGAGTCCTTTCGACTCATGCCTTTGTTTCCTCCAACCCTTTCAGATTGAAGGTGTGTATAATCTCAGCTACACATGAATCCCAATTCCGCTGCGAACGATGAAGAGATGAAGAAATAGCATAGTTTAGTAGTTTTATTTTGAGTTGTTGATGTATTAAGTTAACGAGAGAAACTTAGCTCTTGTAAATAATGATATTAGTACTTTGTTACCTTGTGAAGTATAATATGTTCAAACACGCCTTTGTGGAATGGTTTGCTAATGTTGAGCATTACATAGATTTGTCTACCCATAATGAAAGTTTATCAGCGTAACCCCTCTTCCGATTAAAGGTTATGTATGTGTTTGTGTGAAGTCGGAGGAGGGTGTTACAGCGGCATCACTGCTCTCAAGAGGTTACTAAATAGACATAAATACATCCTCAGTGCCTTGGCGATTCCAGCACCTTGGATCTTGTTCATTGCGCAGAACGGGGTTTATTACCCACCATCGTCAGTCCATTGACTTGGATTTACCTACAAACTGTCGCCCTCAGCTGATCACAAGTGGCTGGTGCTACCACAAGTGATCCTAACCCTCTTTTGAAGAGAGCACTGTCTTCATATCATAATTTCTTTTCATGAGCATAACAGAAATTGGCAATCCAAGGTAGTTTTGATTGAGATTATACAGATATCTTGGGGACAAAGTTACTCGGAGTTCAATAATAAAGAAAGACAATTGGTTGAGACAGGGTTCTGATTCAAAGCCAATAACTTCGGAAGATGAAATCACATAAGAACCCAAGAAGATGAAGATCCACAATTGTCATCACAAGTTATTCACATATCATAAGGTGTTCAAACATATGACTCTCAGGTGATCAGGTCTTATAGACTCAGTGACCGAATACTGGAGAATAGACTCAATCAGAGTACTATTCGTAATTGCCAACTTTAAGAATATCTTAAGAGAGGTTAAGGTACATAATGTGGGTAAACTTTGCAGTAGTATGACTGGAAATACCAAGGTAAATGAGAGGGTAACTTTCTTAGCTTTTAGGGTAAAGTTTAAGCAAGGATTCATACATGAAAAGTTGCTGAAATACAAGTCAGGGTGGTAGTTGTCGACAGTTAGGGAGGGGCTGTCAACAGATGGCAGCAGACAGAGCTTGGTTTTTTCTGGTTCTGTGGGTATCTGTCGACAGCAAGGGGCTGGCTGTCGACAGCTAGCCACAGTCCAGAGATCTGAAGTTTCAGGAAAACGTGTGCCTGTCGACAGCTATGGGCTGGCTGTCCAGATAGCAGTAGTCCTTCCAAAAATGACTTTCAATCCATCCTAAACACCATAATTATAGAACTTATAAACCAAGGCATGTTTTATATCAAATAGAATAATCGAATTGTAGTTCTTACAGGGGTTTATAAGCTAAACAAGGAGATGAAAGTGGAGGTTTGCAATTCAAACTTGTCTTGTTTGAAGGTAAACATAGTTTAGTGCTAGTAGTAGAGCCTTGATAGCAATGGTTCAATGTAAGATTCCTACATGATGAACACTAAGCCACAAAATGTTTCATGGATCTAAATCAAAACTTGAAGTACCAAACAACTGAACCGAAGTCTTCATACTATTCTAAAGATAATTAAGACTTCAACAAAACTCTATAGCATGAACATGGATCAAGGGTGGAAGAAGAAGATAGAAAATAGTCTTTAGAGTGGAACAAGGTTGTTCTTCTCCCATTAAGAACGTGTTTACCAAAACTGAAAGAAAAATAGAATAGCTTCAGGTATATCATCTTGTATGCTTATCAAGAGGATTTTCTTATCATGTGGGGAGGACAGAACCGAATCAATGGGAAATGAATCCTACAAGATGGACACTAAATCTCAAAGGATTTTATGGATCTAAATTAAGACTTGAAGTATCAACTATTTAAACAGAAATCGTCACACTGTTCTAGGGATATTTAGACTTCTAACATAATTCTATCGTGAACATGAATCATGGGTGGAGAAGAAGATAGAAATCAGTTTATAGAGTAGAGCAAGGTTGATCCTCTTCTACAAGAATAATCTTATCATGACTAGAAGAAAAAACAGAAGAACCACAGGTATAGCAAATGGATTACTCAAGAATTCCTTGTAATGTGTGGAGAACAGGACTGAATCAGAGGGAATTGAAAATTCTTCTTGGTAACTACATGATTCCAAGGTAATTAGGGGAATCAAACAAAAGAATCTAAGGTTACAACCACATATATAGACTTAACCAAAGTTGCTTAACCAGCTTAAAGGCAACTTGAATAAGGCTATGATCTTTCTAAGAAGAACAGAGGGTAAGGATTTGAAAAGAGAATAGGAACCTACATGACTTCAAGATCAACGAAATCCTTCCTTCTCCAAATAAGAGTATCTTTCGTCCGACTAGGAGACAATGGTAGCTGCAGCAAGGATGAGAGCTACAGCAGCAGCCCAAGAAGAAGCAGAAGTAGTTGCAAGGCAGTGGAGCTAGCAATTCCAGCAGCTCCTCCCAGCAGTAGTTCCAATAGCAAGGAGCATGGAAAACAGGAGTAAGAACAAAGGGGGTTTGGAAAGGTGCATACGAAGGGAGAGGAGTGCCTTTTATAACCCAACTTCCACTCCATGCACGATGACACCCCCTATGCGCAGGTGTAAATAGTAAAACCCCTTGTTTTTACTATTTACACATGGCCCATGCACCCAATCTCATACCCACACCTTAGCCACCATCGTGTAAGGAGTTTAACTTATAGTGACATGGGCTGACGTTTCCATGCTACGTAAGCATGCATAAATTCCCTAAAAATGGCTTCCGTAAATAGGCAATAAATCAGCTGGCCTAATTAAGCTTATGTTTGGGTGTTCATATAATGTCCAATCAAGCTGTCATTTCAACCATAAGCTAATGTAATGGTTTTACAAATTATGGTGATTTTAGTTTAATTTTTAAAATTTATTTTCCACTGGGTGAAAAATCGCCCGAAAAATAGTTGCGTCAGCTTAATCTCAAAATTCATACGCCAAAAAGTTTGGATATTTACATATTTGATATCACCACATTTTTCTAAAAATTATGGTGTTCTCGAATTTTTATTTTGTTATAGTTTTCCGGTGTCGCCCTGTGGGAGCGCACATCTAAATACGTTACTAGAATAGCATTTACTAATATACATTATCCTAAATTAGTGTTAATTATATATCTTGATAGTGGTTATATTTAATAATCTAATTATTCATAGTTTTCTAGTAAATAGAATTTTCGGGGTGTTACACAGTGTAGATGGGAATGGAGGACAACACAAAATTAATGAGAGTGACCTGGCCAGCCTGAGAAAGAAACTTATATTTCCATGTAGAAAGCTTACTGTTGATATTGTCAAATAAAAATTTGAAGACAGAAATCTTGACCCTGCCTTCCTTCAGACCTACCCCTAGTTAATTCATGGGCCTCTTTACATTTTGAATCCCGTAAGAGCCTTGATACTGGTAGCAATGCCAGCAAGAGCTTTCCTAGAAAGAATGAAGTGGCTTTTACCTTTGTTGATAAGCTGAGCCGAAGATAGTTCATAAGCTTGCAAGAACTGAAGAAGACCTAAAATGTTGTTGTCATGTTCGTTGATAAACACCAGCATATCATCGACATATAATAAGTGAGAAATGGGGGACAAGCTCTTGGACAAGCAAAAGGTTTGAGGGAACCAATAGAAAGTTGGTTCCGAAGACCTCTACTAAGAACCTCCTCCATAATAATAATAAGGCCAGTGCAATGGGGTCACCCTGTCTAAGCCCCCTAGAAGACTTGAAATACCCAGCTTGCTAGCCATTAACAAGCACAGAAAACCAGCATTTAGATATCAGCATACCCACATAAGAGATGAACTTATGGCAAAAACCAAAGTGGCGAAGAAATTCCCATTCAACTCAATCATAAGCTTTCATCATGTCAAGCTTAAAGATGACATTATGACCTCTAACCTTGCGACTCAGATTCTTGAGCAGACATCTAGAAAGAGATACATTATCAATGATGGAGCGACCCTTAACAAAGGCACCTTGCTCCTTAGAGATGATTTGAGGAAGAATATCCATTAGGCGATCACAAATAATTCTGGAGATAATTTTATGGCAGAAATTGCACAAGCGTATGGGATGAAAATCAGCAAAGGTGACTGGATTGTTAACTTTGGGAATAAGAGCAATGATAGTAGAAGTGATCCCACGGGGAAGAGGAAATCCACTGAAAATGCCTTTCACCGCCTCGAAGATGTTAGAGCCAATAATATCCCAGCAGAAAGTATAGAATCTACCTGAATAACCATCAGGACCTGGGGCACCATTTCCATTCATAGACCAAATTGCACTCTTTACCTCGTCCAAAGAAGGAGCGACACAAAGCTGATCATTCTGAGAGCTAGAAATCATACTAGGAATCACCTCTAAAAAATTATTATCAATCACAAGTTGCCAGAAGCTAATAGATTTTTGTAGTATCGAACAACAACTACCCTCAAAACCTCTTGGTCCTCACACCAATTATTATCGTCATCAATTTTAAGTCTAGTAATATAGTTTCTACGTCCGTTACCTTGGACCACAACATGATCGAAAGCAGTGTTTTTATCCCCATTATCCAACCACTAAAGCCTGGCCTTTTGACACCAGAATATTTCCTCACAGCACTGAGCTTTTTTAAGATGGGCCTGAGCCAGGTTAAGATGCATCCTATTATTCTGTGTAGGAGAAAAATCAAAAGCATTCTCAGCAGCAACCACTTCCTCTTTAGCAGCTTTGGTATTGCTATGGATATTACCAAAAGTATTAAAATTCCAAGACTTAAGAACAGCCTTCAAGGTCTTCAACTTGACTTGCAATTTAAATAGAGGGTTTGGGTGCCAGCAATAGTAGCATTCCATGTATTGCCAACAACATCCAGAAATTTATCATGAGTAGCCCACATCGACTAGAAAACAAATCTAGCAAGGGGCTTAGAAATATTCTTCACAGATAAAAGAAGAGGAGCATGGTATGACGGACTCCTAGAAAGGTGCAAGACAGAAAACTCAGATAGAGAATGAGTCCAGTCTGTAGAGAACAACACATGGTCAAATCTATTCTTCACTCCTGTCGGACCCACTCTATTATTAGACCAAGTAAAAGGAGAACCAGAAAATCCAGCATCAACCAAAGAAGATGCAGAAATAAAAGCATTTAGATCAATCATGGAGGTAACATTAGAAAAAATTCCACCAACTTTCTCAGAAGGCTAGGAGATACAGTTAAAATCACCACCCACAAGCCAAGGGGCTGCGATTTGGAACACAAAGGTCAGCAGATCATCAAAAAGATTCCACTGGATTCTGTAATTGCAAGAGGCATAAACAAAAGTGATGTACCAATGCATATCATCTCCACTCTTACTAACCAAAGTGATGTGTTGGTTTGAACTATGAGAAACCTGCAGATTGGCCTCCTCCTGCCAGAAGATCCAAGTCTTAGAATTATCACCATCATTACCTGCAACGTCATGCATCTTGATGGACCTGCAGAGAGCATCAGCTCGACAGAAAGGTATCATGGGTTCAGAAATAGCAACAATCATAGGACGATGTCATCGACAAAGCTGACGAAGGTGCCGTCTGGAAGTAGGGTTAGCAACACCCCTAATATTCAAAAGATAATGGAGTAATTCATGAAGAACAATACTGGATGAAGCACCCACGGCCTTAGCCTTTGATCTAGTTCGAACACCCCCTGGAGGTTCAAGTCTGCCATCTTTGGAGATAGAAACCGCTGGCATCAAAAAATTATCAATTCTAGTCTGCTCTGCCACAATGACCTTAATATGCGCCCTGTTGATGTTAATGGATTTTCCACCAGACAGAGAGATTTATGTATTATCCTGGTCTTCGTTAGGTAGCATGCGTCCCTGGTATTGAGAACCAATCTCCAAGATGGAGTTGAAAACTGATTGTTTTTGAAGCAACATATTGCCAGGGTGGCGTAACTGCTCAACCAGAGGCAGTATTAAATTCTCTGTGCCTGAAGTACACGGTATCTCATGCACATCACCTCTATTGCAATTAATATCATGCACCTGTGAAATAGTAGCATGCACGTCGAGGGAAACGACGTGATATTGGTCCCGGTCGCTGGTGCGAATAGGAGGAACCAGATCTTCATCGGACACTGAGGCAAAACTTTCTAGGCAGGATGTTGTACATCTTCCTCCTCTTCAGGCAAGGCATCAAATCTATTCATCGTGAGCATCAAAACCAGAGGAGGAGGTTGGGTTTTCTTGCGCCAGAGTTGCTTGGCAGAAAATGGTTCAATAGCTGTGCACGAAGCTTCTACGCGTTGCACAAGGAGGTTCTTCTTGTGTTTCTTGTTGCAGTCGTCCTCAACATGCCCTAGCTTGCGACATAAGGAACATAGGAAAGGGATGCAATGGTAGTTCACAAATTTCCAGAATCCTTCCTTATCACAGCCAATCCAGATCCTAAATGGTCTAGGATTCTTAATATCAAGTTCCACACAAACAAGAGCTTCTTGCGTCTAGGTGAGGGAACTAGTAGAATCATGTATAGAATCATGTATACGCAGGACTTGACCAAGATTACCAGCAATGGATTTAAGGAAATCATCATAATAAAAGTTAATAGGTAGCAAAGGAAAGCCAACCCACACTGGGATCAAAGTTGGATCCGCTTCAAAATCAAAACTAGGTTCCCATCTAAAGAACCAAAATAGGAGGCCTTTGATAAATAAACTTCGACGTAAGATGACCTTCAAGAAATCTTCATGATCTTCAAATCTGAAAAGAAGGTGACGTTGGTGCAAAGTGCTTACAATAAAATCTCTTTTCAGACCCAACCTTTGGGTGAGGCAAGACTTCAACTCCAGAATTGAGCATCGTCCATAAGAACATCTGGCGATAATAGCTAATTGCAAAGGCTTTGTGGACAACAATAACTCTAACCTGGAAAAGAAAGTGGCTAGTTCACCTCGATCAGTAAAAGCTGTAGGTTAACTCCTATGTTGATCGTTGGTTGAGGTTTTGTTGCATAGATCATCTGAGCAAAAGTCTTGCGACCTTCAGAAGGATCACCTCCACCTGGCGCAATTAGAGCAGCATCCAGAACAGTAGGATTCGCCATGGAGGGGTTGGACGATCGGCCGTCAGCCCCCATATGGGGGGCGGCAGAAGCCAAACCCTAACACCCAAGCGCAGAGCTTCTCTCTCTAGAAACTAGAAAGACAGAATCTCGATGAGAATTGCATAAAAAATCCCTTCTTCTCTGTACAACAAGCCCAAGTCCTCCTCTTTGTGCCATAGTCTTGGAGCCCCCTTCCCCTTCTCTCTATCTCGTCCTAAGAGAACCCCGCTTGTGCCACAGTCCTGGAGCCCCCCCTCTCTCTCTACCTAGCCCTAAGAGCCCCCCTCTCTCTATCCGAGCCCTCCCTCTCTCTATCTCAAAATTGGGCCAGCACAAATCTCCGGCACCACCCTTCCACATCAGGGAAATGCAGTTCATGTTGGTTGGAGCTTTTTTTCGTGCCCAACAAATGTTGATTGCATCAATGGTCCAATTCTATCTCGAAGTTTTCGTCGCATTCCATAGTTTTCTCTTTCTTGATACTTGTGGGAGCTCATGGGTTTTAAGGAAAGTTTGAATTCCTCATGACTTTGTGTAGACCAAAAGTTTAGTTTGACAATCATTCAAAAATTGGAATGGAGTGTGGAGCTAGGTATGTTGCACGATGTATGTTAAAGGATCCTAAAGAGACTAGTTAGAATACGAAGATGCTATGGCACACATATTTTGTTATATCTTTTGACATTATTTGATTTTTTTACATATACCCTTATAGATTAATCATGTGATAATTTTTATGGATTTGCATTTACATGTATATTTTTTATAGATACAAGATGCTAAAGATCCATGATAGAGATCAAGAATGTACTTAAAATATTCTCACTATTATTTTTTAGCAAAGGTATATATATATAATTGAAAGAAATATTTTAAATATATTTTTAACTTTCTCATGATAGATTTAAGACAGGGTCTCTAAAAGTATATTATATTCATAAGAAGGATATACGTATAAATATAAGTCTAAGAAGGATTCTCATGTAATTAATTTATAACAAAGATATATATGTAAAGATTTACAATTTTAAGAGAGAGAACTATGGACTAATAATGGCCATGAGTGACAGTAGCACAACTATATGCACTCTTTGTTGATTTGACACCTAGAAATTAAGAGATCATCGATCTGATTAAAGTTCAGTTCCTCCAGTACATGGGAGAACCTAACTCCCTCAGTCACCAATCAGATAAGGGGTGTGTGAAAATTAAACAAAAACCCAAATCAAAATATAGAAAAGTTTTAGAAAAAAGGTTTTTAAAAAATTTTCCATTCAACCTCCTCACCTGATTGGTGACTGAGGGTGTTGGGTCCTCCTATGTACTAGGAGGAACCAAACTCATCTGAGTGGAGTTTGGATTAAAAGCAATCATGAGATATTACTGCAAGAAATTGTCCGAATTGAGAGTTTCTTTGTTACCCATTGATGACCCTTCTAGCATTGTCATTTCAATTCCTTCCCTAATCAACACATCTATGTAGAGTTAGATCAATATGGTCTTTCATTCTCTTCGTTTCATTATAGTCAACTCTATTAGGATTTCCTTGTACTCATTTCTACATATAGTTAGGGTTTTTCATCAATGATGCATATGTGTGGACTAGATATACCCCTAGAACACATGTACGATTTTGAAGGATAAATGCTCGACTTCTTCCAATGTCTCCTGCATTTTATGGGGACTTTTGCTGGAGCATGAGCCACTAATCTTGTTGAGGATCCATGTTGGCCCGGCCTCTCTTCAACTATTACATATTATTTGTAGTAATGGGAAAGGAGGAGGACAAAATTTTCTCTCTTGCATCAATTTGTAATTTGTATATGTGTCTTAATTTGATGTTATTTAAGTTGGAGTTCTTTATTTAGATATTTTTTAAGTTTGATGTCTTTAAATTGAGTTATGCAAATAAATTAGATGTTCTCACTAGATATGAATTAAGTTTGAAGTTCTTTAATTAATTAGATGTTATTTACTTTGATATATACATGAATATTAATGAGATATTTTTAATTTGATATTATTTATGTATTTAGGGTGTTCCATATGAGCTGAGATATATGGAATTATCTATCAAACCTAACATTATATGGACCTTAGGACAGTGTGTTAAACTCGTGTCAATAAAGCTTCCCATTCGAGACTTTGGGATTGATGCTTCTATTCTCATTTTTTTGATGAGAATGTATATATCTAACTCAAAGACTTCAATTGTCCCATTTGGACAAATGTGAATATTTGATCGCACTCCTCTCTGATATACTATATATGTTTGTACTATTTGTTGAAAATTGTAATTACAACTACTTACTCCTCTCTGATATACTTTTATTGATTTTAAGTATTTTCTTAACCAATTAGTGGTAAGTGTTTAAGAAAATTTCTTAATCAATAAATATTTTTGATATATTAGAGGGTGTGGGGAGATGCTACCGAAATTTTCACCAAGTTATACAATACATGTACTCAATGATCTTGCGATCAAACCTTTACAGATGAGTTAAAAAGTGCTAACCTAAATAATGTTTCCTTTCTATTCAAATTCACTACGTCGAATGATGTGAGAAAAATGGTCTGACTTACTTTCCACCATAAGAAAAAGAGATAATAGCGACCGACAATAGCGATCAAAATTGTCGGTGAAGATAAATTGGTCACAATATTGTGACTAACTCTATTCAGTCGCTATTCGGTCGCTATTTTAATACCAAATAGCTTTGGTCTCCATTCAGTCATAAAACCGATGACAACAACGATCGAATATATTCGATCGCTGTTCGGTCGCTATTTTGTGACCAAATGTATTCGGTCGTAGATATATACGTTAGCAACCTAAATTTTCATTCGCGATTCGATCGATATTTTGTGGCCAAATCTATGACCGAAAAAAATTTGATCGTAGATGGCTATTTAGCGACCGAATATATGGTCGCTATTCGGTCACAAAATGGTGACTGGATATATTTGGTCGATAATCGGTCTCTGATTATTTATTTTTTTATTTTAAAATTATTATTTTTCAAACACAATAAAAATAAAAACCACACCATCAATAAATACAACAAATACATAAATGTCCATGACAATAAAAAGAAATATATCATGGATCCTCGGCATTCACGCCCTCCTCATCTCCTCTGATGCCACTCAATGAAGGAACCCACAAAAAAATATAAGAATAATAAATTAAAATTAAATACTAAGAAAAATAAATTATTTAACTTTTTAGAGTTTATTCATATAAATTTACTCACTTTTAAACTAAACTAATTTGGTGAATGAGAATTTAAGCGTCAACCTCAAATTAGGAGTTCAATTTGATGTTTACACGAGTCGATGTCATCACCTCAGCCATGTTAGAACAAACCAGAGTCCGATTGGACTAGTATTTCTAATTTTGGACCCCCAATTTGAGTTTTTTGTTTTTAAACTAAACTAATTTGCTGAATGTGTATTTGAGCGCCAAGGACAAACTAGGAGTCCAATTTGGATTCTATCTATTTTTACGAGTCACTGTCATCGTCCTGGCTGTGTTGGAACAAACCGAAGGCCAATTGGATTAGTATTTCTAAAGTTGGCCCCCCTAACCCGAGTTCTTTGTTTTTAAACTAACTTGTTGAATGTGTACCTGAGCGCTGAGGTCAAACTAGAAGTCTGATTTGAATTCCTTCTATTTCTACAAGTCACTGTCATCACCTAGGCCATGTTGGAATAAATAGCAGGTCGATCAGATCAGTATTTCTAATTTTGGCTCCCCCAAACTCAAGTTCTTTGTTTTTAAAGTAAACAAATTTACTAGATGTGTATTTGAGCGTCGAGGTCAAACTGAAAGTTCGATTTGAACTCTGTCTATTTCCACGAGTCACTTTCATCGCCCCGGCCTTATTGGAATAAACCAAAGGCCAATTAGATTAGTATGTCTAATTTTTGACCTCTAAACCCAAGTTCTTCGTTTTTAACTAAACTAATTCGCTGAATGTGTATTTGGGTGCCGAGGTCAAACTGGAAGTCCGATTTGAACTTTGTCAGTTTTTATAAGTCACTTTCATCGCCCCAACAATGGTAGAACAAACTAGAGGTCAGATTAATATTTTTAATTTTGGACCTCCTAACCCGAGTTCTTTGTTTTTAAACTAAACTAATTTGTTGAAAGTGTATTTGAGCGCCGAGGTCGAACTGAAAGTACGATTTGAACTCCATCTGTTTCCATGAGTCGCTATCGTCATCCCTACCATGCTAGAACAAACCGAAGGCCGATTAGATTGGTATTTCTAATTGCAACCAAAAGACTTAGGTCGCTAAATCTGTGAACATATGGCGTGAACATAAAAAGATTTAGAGATCGAAATCTTTCAGTCACAATTCAGTCGCAATTCTACGAGTGAATTACGATCGACAGATTTCTGTTACAACATCTGTGAACATAAGAAAGGTTTAGTGACCGAAAGCCTTAGTCGCAATTGTGACCAAATTGCAACCAATTTTCTTAAATTATGTCAATAAATCTACATTTTCTTGTAGTATTCTTGAGTCAAAATTTTAAAGTTATTTGTGTGTTAACATTTCATGGGTATAGGAAAAAATGTCTACATACTATTCATAGATGTATCGTAGAATAGTTGACCAGTTGGTATCTCTGAAGTTTAGAGCTGGAGTTGAGACCTTCATTCAGTTTGCATTGGGTAATCCAAGTACAACAGTAGACAATGAGTGTTACATCTGATGTCATTGTAGAGTTTATTAAAACTTTAAGTGGATTTCACCATGGGAGATTTGTCATTTATACAGAAAAGGGTTTGTTTAAAGTTATATGAATTAGACAGATCATGGTGAAGATCTCTGGTTGTATGAGCCTACTAATATAGAAGGCACAAGTACATATATGGATATGGTTCTAGATGTCGTTGGTCCTAAATTCAATGTTCATGAGGATCATGTATGCACTAAAGAAGCACTGAACAAGATAGCTGAAAGATTTTATCAGTTACTTAAGGATGTTGATGAGTCATTGTGGGATGGTTGTAAAAGACAAACTCAGTTATTTGTGGTGCCATAGTTGCTAAATTTTAAATCAAAATTTCATATCAATGAGAGTTGTTTTGATCATCTTCTCCTCCTCATCAAGAGTATGTTGCCTCAAGATGAGAAGCTACCTATAAATTTTTACCATGCCAAGAAGATGGTTATTGAGTTATGACTTAGATATGTGAAAATAGATGTTGTCCTAATCATTGTATGTTATATTACAAAAAGGATGTAGATAAGGTATCATGTTTTATTTTCCATCATGATAGATTCAACCTAATAGAGGGGACAATTTGAAGCATAAGGATATACCTTATAGGCCAAAAATGAGTGTCTACAATGCCCATTGTTGACTTCTTTGTCTCTTTTCTATATGAATTTTGGTGATAACAAAAACTCTGATTTTATGTGATTAACATATATTCTTCATTAAGTTTGTCAATAGGAAATTAAGATAAAATAATCGCTCTAATGATCATCAGTGTAAGTACTTCAAAACTCTATCTCAAGCACTTTATAATATTTTCTAAGTCCATATTGATTATAGAAAATGATTCATACCGATTGTTGTTAAAATGTTCTATCGATTCTTGAAGAAACTGTGTATCAATTCCTGAACAAGTAGTCTCTATTGATTGATGTTAAGTATCCTTCCGATTAGAGAATAAGAGTTTCTATCGATTACTGTTTAAAGTATTTCACATCGATTACTTAATGTTGTTCCGATTACTTAATGTTGTTTCGATTACTGAACAAAAGTTCAGTATCATTCCAATTAGTGTTATAAATGTTTCAATTACTGAACAAAGGTTAAGTAGTCTTTCGATTGGTGAACATCATACCGATTAACGTTATTTATCTTCCGATTGATACTAATTAGCATTATTTATGTTCCGATTGGTGAACACCATGTTCCTATTGGTGAACAACATAACAATTAGCATTATTTACATTCCGATTGGAGAACATATTGTTCAGATTGGTGAGCAAGTTGCTTGATTCATTTTGATTAGCGTTATAGACGTCCCGATTACTGACTAACGAGACTTATGTTGTATCGATTGGTGAATATAAATTGCATATGCCATTGGCTTATGAATAATTGACTTCTTTACAATGATTTATGACCAATATTCTTATAATAGAATATCTATCAACTTAGTCACTATTTCTCTTATAATTAAATCCATGGCTACTATTAGTATCCTAAGTAAATTTTCTCCATTGGATTAAATCTCTACTGATTGACTAAAAGATTTACAAAATGAAATATGTTTTTCAAATCAGTGTTTAGGCACACTATGAAAAATTTGAGCTATGATTCAAATGGAAAATTTTCATGTATCTATGAGCCTCGAAAATTGAATGTAGTAGCCCATACTTTTTGAATATAGGCTATATTACATTCTTACCTTGCGCATGTTGCATAAAGACACTTCTTTTCTAACAGACAAAAGAGAACTACCCAAAATAGAACTATCGGTCGGAAATGTGGATTTTTGCAGAAGGGGTATGGGTGTTGACTGATGTATGATCTCTCTTACCTAACACCCTCTTCCATGCATTAAAAGAGACCAGGTATCTAGTACTTTATTGAAGCAATCGTTAGACACATGCTAAAGCCTTGGAAACATGCATGAGCTGAAGAAGAAGCAACAAACATCTCAACTACTATTTTCTCCAAAGGCAAAGATAAAAGAAGTCAAATGAGTCTGTGAAAAAAAAAGGGTTCTGAACAAAGTGATCTAAGCATTCTGAAGAACACAAAAGAGCTGAAAGAGAGAGAGCGTTCCACTCCAATATGTGCAAAGCCTTCCTAATAGAGCGTTCAAGATTCCTCTGGTGTTCCTACTACTGCAGATCTTTTTTGGAGAGGAAGAGCTTAGAGTCTAAGTGTTCTGATTGTATATTTTATTTCTCAGACTTGTCTAAGATCACACCTCCTTCTTGTTCATCTTGGGCTTGGTCTAGGACTCTTAGATATCCTTTGAGATCCAAGGTGTGTCTCTTCAGTTGAAGAGAATGTTTGTTGTGCGAGTGTTGTTCCCCTTGTGTAGAAGGGAGGATTAGCTAGGGAGCTGGGTGTTATGTCTAGCTGTGGGACTGTACTCAGTGTTCCCCTTATGTAGAAGGGAAGAGCTGTTGAGCTGGGTGTTGTATTTGTTCTTGAGGGTGACTGTACTCCTGGGTAGTGAAATCCCAAGTGTTCTTAGGGACTGGACGTAGGGCTGAGGGGAGACTCAGAGCTAAACTAGGATAAATCTGTATCTCTCGTGTGATTGATTGTTTGTGTGTATTTTCACATTTATCTAACACTAACAATCGTGTTTAAGATTTATTTTTTAGTTGCAGAAATTATCATAGCAACCATTCAACCCCCCTTCTAGGCTTTCTAGTTCGGCAACAAGTGGTAGCAGAGTTCTAGTCTCTTGAAGCAACTGAAGATCTCACGGTCTTATTAGTAAAGATCAATTGTAGTTCAAAGTGATGCCAAAGGTTCGTTTGTCAACAAGCCACCCCTATTTGATAGTGAATATTACAACTACTGGAAGATAAGGATGAAGTTCTTCCCTCAAGGATATGACTATCAGCTATGGAGCATCATCGAGGACGAAGATCTAACAGTGCTCTCCTCAAGGGAAGACTAGACAAACAACGATAAGAAAGTGATATCACAAAATAGCAAAGCCAAGAACATTATATGTTGTGCTCTAACTAAGGAGGAGTTCAACCAGATCTCTGCATGCAAACAACAAAAGAATGTAGGACAAGTTGAAGCTCACATACGAATGAACCGATAAAGTGTAGGAAACTATGATTGATATCTTGGTTACATAATATGAAAAGTTTCAAATGATGTAAGGTGAGACCATACTCAAATGTACAGTCGATTTACTGATATCATAGATGATCTTACAAGACTTTGGAAAGCATATAACACTGGGGACATGGTGAGGAAATCCTCAAATCTTACCAACCTGTAGACTCCCATGGTTACTGCTATAGAAGAAATAAATGACCTCTCCGCAATGTCATTAGAAGAACTCATTGGGTCACTCATGGCTCATGAGATAAATATAAAAATATTAGGAGAAAGCACATCAAAGAAAAAGGTTATAAAGCACATCAAAGAAAAAGGTTATCAATGCATTAAAGACAGAAGAAACAGCATAGATGAAGCTACTGCCAGTGAAAGTAGTGATGTGGATAGTGATGAAGAAGCTCTCCTATCAAGACGACTGCAAAGAATTTTGTCCAAGAAAAAGTATCTGTCAGGAAAAAAATTGTTTAAGAAAGACAAAAAAGCAAGTAAGAAGCCAAAACTTACATGCTACGAATGCAAGCAATCAGGGCCCTTAAAGCAAACTGTTCAAATTAAAGAAGAAAGATTATAAGAAAATGAGTCTGCAAAGAAAAATAAGAAGTTCAAAAGGAAAGCCATGGCAGTAGCTTGGAGCAATGAGATAGCTCATTTGTAGACTCCAGTATAGATGAGCTAGGAGAGACATCAAACCTTGCCTTAATGGCAAATATTGATGATAAGGTAACTTCTGACACTTCACTTGATTCTTTTTCACTAACGTCGTGACTGTTTGGATTGTGGTTTGATTGGTCTATGAGCCAATGTGTGGCTAACAGTGGTGTTTGGTGTTTTTACAAGTTGTGTGGGTGTAGTGGGCCAAAAATTCGGGCCTAATGCATAGTCTGGTTCATTTTCTGAGAAGATGACATGGGTGTGTGTCACATCTTAATGAGATAGACACGAGCATCGCGTTCTCATTGCCGCTGTTTCGGGGTGTTTGGTCGCATGCCCGACGCATGGTGCATGCAGGGCTGTTGCGTGGTGTCGACATTGAGAAGGCGACAGCCTAAACTGTCACATTCTTGATGCGACAGTCGGTGTGTCGCGTTCTTAACTCTGATGAGTTAAGAACCCCAGGTCGGCCAAACAGAGCAGAGGAAGCTCTATTCGGCCAGGAGGAGGTTTTGGTGCTGGATTTGTGGCGATTCAGGCACGTAGGGTGTGGTTTGGCATGCTCTTGACGCGAGGACGTTGCTCGCAGTGTGGAAACACCATCCATTGTTGTTCTTCGTGTTCTTTGCATAAGTAGGGAGATTTCACTGTTTTCTTATTATGGATTGTATTTGTCATGTTTGATGCATGGAACGAGTTCTAATTGACAGATGACGTGATAGCATAGCTATTAGACTAGTTGTAATTATTTTACATGGATGTTTACCTGCGTTTATGGGTTTTCCAGAAGTGGTACTTCCGGATTGGGGTTCTTTCTGTGAAGGCGACAACCCAAGGTGTAGCGACCCTGGATATTTACCCAATAGGCTCCATATCCAAGTCCGCCTCTCGTGATCGGACCGAAGTTTTTCAAGGGATATCTCGCACAAGTGTCTAGTAAGAATATAAAAGACAACCACAAGAGTATAATATACAAGAAAGTACATGTAATATACTCTTTCCACAATTTACATTGTCCTAATACATTATTACATGTTCAAGAGAAAAGTACAACTACTTGGGGCATACCCTGAAGGAGTAAAGCTCATACAACAACAAACGACTCAACTGCTGGTGGTACAAGTCTGCCACAATGCCACTGCAAGCCAACACACGGCTAGCACCTAAAAGAACTGTAAGGGAGTGAGCCTTAACAAGTCACTGCTCAGTAGGGACCTCCCAAAAACAACAACTGGAAACTGAAGAGACCTCAACCACAAAGGTCTCACTGGCAACACCGATAGCCAAATCACGACATAGTCGCATTAAATATAATAAACTGTAATTAAGTAAAACTCACTATCTAACACAATCTGCAGAAACTAAAGAAACCAACAGGACTAGTACAGAAACACCAGTCCACAACAACAACAGCAATGCCTAGGCCACAAGCCTCATAGGCGAACCACAAACATGAGGGTAACACAACTATGCCACCAACAAGGCACACCATAGCGAGTCAAACCACAACCGGTGAGTCACCACTCACAAGCCACAACTACTGGCAAAGCACGAGTTGGAAAGGAAGGACGCCACCATACGGTAACAGACTACTAATTCATGACGCTAGTATCCAACCCGGACAACACATCATAAGAACCACCTCTCAGTCTCGCAGTCTAGGATGAAAGGTCCAACTTTCGCTCCACTTCAACAAAGCCAACAAACTATGGAGACCAAACAACACCACACCTGTAGACCACACAACTGCAGGCTCATGCTTGGCACCTCTAAGGACTCCGGCCTGAGCTCCCTAAAGTGAGGCAGTAGAAACATTGGACTAGCTGGGGACCAGTATGTCTACTGGTGTCTGTACCCCCAACCACGAGCACGCTACAAGCAACCAAACACAAACTCAACACATAAGTCGCTGCCCCACTATTGTCTTTCCCTTAACTGAATGTACAACTTAAACACAGGAGTGAGGGTGTCCAGGAAGATGACACAAACCTCGACAGTACACACACAATACCGGAATGAACTCCGAGCACAACAAACACAACGTGCTTGGCTCACAAAGAACCTGGGGTACCCGACTGAAGAGGCATTCCGAAATAGGCGCTGAACCACCAAACTTGGAAAACATACAAACCATGATACATGCTTATAAAACCTTTATTTATAACCACGACCATTCATTTGCAAACTTGCTTGTGATTGGTCATCACATGATCTCCATGGCAACACTAGACCACAATGCACATTAACCACATAATTAACATAATTAGCATAATTAACTTAACTCACTAACTAATCATAATCCAAATCATTAAGCCTATAACATGCCTTACTCACATAAACTATCTTAGAATAACTTAAAACAACCATAAATAGCCAAGGCTAGGTCCACATAGCACCATCACATCCCAACCACCACAACACATCTCGGAAGCTGAAACACAACGGACACAGGCGTCACTTTAAGAGCGCGACGACATGCCCAAACATGATTACAACCTAATGCCACAGGGCCTAGTGTCTCGACCAGAATGCGATAGCTCGATACGTCGTCTCCAAGCCAAAGCACAAACTACGACGGGACGATACGTCGTGACAAAGACAACACCAAGCTATACACCAAATCGCGACGAACCACACCAACACATTCAACAAGAACGCGACGGGACAAGTGGTTGCATTGAAACCAACTGATCCAACCCAATCGGAACAAATGAATGTGATGGCCCAAGGCGTTGTGTCTGTAATACCCCAGCAATTTCATTAATTAAAAATCATCGGTAAATTGAAAATGTATCGATTAATAATTTTAAACTAGTTAAAAGATATGCATCATTATTGCATGTGTGTAAACCTATATAAAAATTTTGTAAAAATAATAGTTATTCCTTAAATAATATTCTTCAATGGCCTATAAAGAAATTTGGGCATAGAAAAAATCATCTGGACCAAGTTTAAGAATTTATGTGACTTATTATCGTAATTAAGGAATAAGTCGGAGAACCTATTATCATGTGAGACAAAGAGATTATAAATCAAAATAAATATATGGGTAGACTTTAACAATGTGTGTTGATAGCCCAACATAGGAACTGTTGGCCCTTTTGGTACGGCAGCAAGCTAACCTAGAGGGGGGGTGAATAGGTTTTTCTAAAATCTGAAATAGAAACTTAAACACAGAAATCAACACTTGAAGGTTTGGTTAGTTTAGTGTGATAAAGAGAGTAGTGCGGAAGCAAATAAACAATCACACAAAAGACACAAGGAGTTTATCCTGGTTCGGCCCTTCCCACATAGAAGTCCTACGTCCAGTCCCCAAGCAACTTCTTGGGATTTCACTAACCAAGGGTACAGTCCCCCTTAAGGACACTACAACACCCAGCACCCCAGCTGGTCTTCTTCTCTTTCCCGGGCAAGAAGGCAGCCCACTTCTCTTACAGGTAAAGAAGCCAACCTCCTGGTACAACCCCAGTGCAGTTCTGCTAGATAAAACCCCTAGCTAGGTTCTACACTGTATACAGTCCTACAGCTGGACAGAAGTCTTTCTTAGAAAAGAAAGAACAAAGCTGAGAGTTGGAACAAATAAAACCAACTAAAAGAACTCTCAGCAAAAGACTCTCTCCCCCAGATTACAAGATGCACACAGAGAGAGAAAGAAGAGAGGAGAGGAGCTTGAATGCTTCAGTGCTTCAGATGCTTGAACACTTCTTCTTGGGCTCAGGCTCTTTCTCTTTTTTTCTTTGAGTGTATTTGGAGTTCAGGTTCCTCACTGGTTGTACACTCATTCAAAAGATCTTCAGAAAAAGCTCATCGTTCTTCTTCACCCTTGCTTCATCTTTTATATGAGCAATTTGAATAAATCCGTTGGAGTTCTAGCCGTTGCTCATCTTCTTTTTCTTCTGATAATTTGTGGTCTACGAGGTCTGCAAGCATAGAAAAAAGTGTTAGATAAAATAGTGTTTCTGTCAAAAAGGCTCATACCTTTATGTTTCCTGATGCCACCCAGAAGTGGTAAGTAATCTCTCTTTTGTTGGCAGGAGAGAAGATCTAGAAAGATAAGCAAAAAGATCTCCTGTCAGAAAGATAGAGGATTACGCAAATCAAGAATATTGACTTTTTCACTAGATGCCAAAATATTTTAAAATATAAAGGAAATCTATGTTTTTACAAACGAATCCACGTGAGAGCAAATCCTTATGAGAGTTACAAAGGAATCCTTATGAGAGTTACAAAGGAATCCATGTGAGAGTTACAAAGAATCCTTATGAGAGTTAAAAAGGAATCCTTATGAGAGTTACAAAGGAATCCATGTGAGAGTTACAAAGGAATCCTTATGAGAGTTACAAAGGAATTCATGTGAGAGTTACAAAGGAATCCATGTGAGAAGTCTGTGTGAGTTACAAATGAATCCTTATGAGTTACAAGGAGTCTGTGTAAGTTACAAAGGAATCCTTATGAGTATTACAAAGGAATCGTTATGAGAGTGAATCCTTGAGAGCGAATCCTTATGAGAGTTACAAAGGAATCGTTATGAGAATTACAAAGGAATCGTTATGAGAGTGAATCCTTGAGAGCGAATCCTTATGAGAGTTACAAAGGAATCGTTATAGAATTACAAAGGAATCGTTATGAGAGTGAATCCTTATGAGAGCGAATCCTTGAGAGCGAATCCTTATGAGAGTTACAAAGGAATCGCTATGAGAATACAAAGGAATTGTTATGAGAGTGAATCCTTATGAGAGCGAATCCTTATGAGAGTTACAAAGGAATCGTTATGAGAATTACAAAGGAATCGTTATGAGAGTGAATCCTTGAGAGCGAATCCTTATGAGAGTTACAAAGGAATCGTTATGAGAATTACAAAGGATCGTTATGAGAGTGAATCCTTATGAGAGCGAATCCTTATGAGAGTTACAAAGGAATCGTTATGAGAATTACAAAGGAATTGTTATGAGAGTGAATCCTTATGAGAGCGAATCCTTATGAGAGTTACAAAGGAATCGTTATGATAATTACAAAGGAATCGTTATGAGAGTGAATCCTTATGAGAGCGAATCCTTAAGAGCGAATCCTTATGAGAGTTACAAAGGAATCGTTATGAGAATTACAAAGGAATTGTTATGAGAGTGAATCCTTATGAGAGTTTACAAAGGAATCGTTATGAGAGCGAATCCTTATGAGAGTTTACAAAGGAATCGTTATGAGAGCGAATCCTTATGAGAGTTACAAAGGAATCGTTATGAGAGCGAATCCTTATGAGAGTTACAAAGGAATCGTTATGAGAGTGAATCCTTATGAGAGTTTACAAAGGAATCGTTATGAGAGCGAATCCTTATGAGAGTTATAAATGAATCTTTATGAGTTACAAAGGAGTATGTGTGAGTACAAAGGAATCCTTATGAGAGCAAATCGATGTGGCACTTTGAACTGAAATCGATATACATTGAATGGACATCGATTTATGTGTTTAGTGCAAATCATTACGGTAATAATGTCATAAATTTATATTTATTAGAAAATCATGATATTTAATTTATAATTAGAAAAATCATGGTATTAAATATATTTAATATTCAATTAATCACATAAATTTATATTTATTAGAAAATCATGATATTTAATTTAATTAGAAAAATCATGGTATTAAATATATTTAATATTCAATTAATCACATAAATTTATATTTATTAAGAAAAACATATATTAATATTTTTAATAATATTAATTAACATAAATTTTGTTATCACCAAAATAAAAGGGTAAATATATGAGTGGTTCAACAATCTCCCCCTTTTTGGTGATGACAAAATTTGAGAATTTTCTGACAAAAATACTAAAGCATAGAAATACAGAAATTCACAGATAATGCATACCATGCATACTCTCCCCCTTTTTGTCCCAAACCAAAAGGAAGGTTCTTACCATTGCATTCTCTCCCCTTTGTGAGAGAAATTCTTACCATTGAGGGGTTCAACAATGATTGACATAAATGAAAACTCCCCCTTAGTCTGTGCTCCCCCTGAATGAGAGACTCCACCTGAATGAAACTTGCAAATAATTGTTAGTAATAAAGACTCATTCATTTTTGTGACTACTCTTTCTTCAGATGTGATTTTAATGAAGAATCTGCAGTCACTCATGCCTTGAGCATTCTTGGTTTTTGATGCTCCAAGCTAACCTGCAAATACATTACTCAGAGGTAGCTACCCAAATCTTTTTGGGTCCTTGATGGTTAGATGCATGAAAATAACCTTTAGGAATCCAAACTAAGTGCCTTGTTGTGCAGGTGTTTACTGTGTGTCCTAATTTATTACAATGAGAACAACAATGAATATTCTATTTTGCAGTTCTTATTGTTTTATGATGTCTGTTTAGGACATAGTTTTTTAGAACATTTTCTTTTACATGGGCCATTTTCTGAGGCAACTTGGTTTCTTTTACAAATTTTGGTAATGGATATTTTTCAGGAATTATGACTTGTTTTCCCTTTTCAAGAGGTATGTATCCAAGACCTTGTTTATTATTTCTAGATTTTGATCCTTTTAAACATAGGGCTAAAGATGTTTTTCCTTTAGTTAATTTTCTAACTGATTCTTTTAACTAAAGATTTTCTTCAGTTAGAGTGTTCAATTTTTCTTCCAACTCTACTTTTTCATTATCCGTGCTCCTTAAATTTTCATTCAAAAGAGAATTATTATCCTTACTTTCCTTCAGTTGTTTTTCTAATTGTTCTATTTCTGATTTAAGATCAGAATTAATGTTTTCCAAACAGTAGTGTTGTTTTTCAAATTTTTAATTCTTTTACAACATTTTTATGTTTTTCATACAGTTCATTAAATACTTCTTCTAAGTCTTCAGACTCTGATCCTGAATCTGTGCAAGAATTGAAAGAAGGTTCAAAGTGTACCTCATCTAGTCCTGCCATGAGGGCAAGATTTACCTGCTCTTTCTCCGATTCTGAGCTTGATGTTTCGGAGCTTGTGGCCTCATCATTTTCCCAAGCAGCTGCCATGACTTTTCTTTTAAATTTCTTGTGCTGCTTCTTGAGCTTTTTGTTTGGCCATTCTTCTTTAACCTTGGACAATCTGGTCTCAGATGTCCAGGTTTTCTGCATTCATAGCAGACTGGTTCATTTTCTTTCTTTTCTTTCTTTTGAATCCTTCTTGATCCATTTTTCTTCTTCTTAAAAATTTTCTGAAGCTTGGACAGAACTTCATCTACGTCACTGTCTTCAGAATCTGCATTTTTGGAACTTGAAGAAGAAGAAGAAGTAGAAGGAGTAGCTGCAACTTTAAGAGCATTAGTACATTTTTTCTTTGATGAGCATTCAGATAGACGCTCCATATTAATTTCATGTGCCATGAGGGAACCTATTAAGTTATCAATAGATAATTTGGTTAAGTCATGGCCTCTTCAATAGCAGTTACTTTAGGTGTCCATGAGATAGTTAAAGACCTAAGTATCTTTCTAACATTTTCTTCATCAGATAGTTTTTACCAAGAGAGCTTAAACCAACTACTATGCTTGAAAATCTATTATACATCTGAGTGATATTTTTATGTGGAAGCATTTTAAATTGCTCATATTGAGAGACAAGAATGTCTATTCTAGTTTGTTTTACTTTATCTGTTCCTTGATAGGTTATCTGCAATTTATCCCATATTTCTTTAGCAGATTTACACGCAGAAACTCTACTGAACTCTCTTTTAGATAGAGCACAACATAGATAGTTTTTAGCCTTAAAGTTTAGAGATAGCTTACTCTTATCAGCTGCTGTAATGGCAGTAGTGCCTTCAGCTGGAACAATAATGAAATCACCTACCTCTATTACCTGCCATAGATCAAAGTCTATGCCTCGAATGAAGCATTCCATTCTCATCTTCCAGTATTGGTAGTTCTCTCCATCAAAGAATGGAGGTCTGGTGACTGATTGACCTTCAGCATATCCTTGAGCTGCCATGGATCTTTACTCTAAGATCGTTGGATCTTCGAATGGTCAGAGACCCGCTCTGATACCACTTGTTGGCCCTTTTGGTACGGCAGCAAGCTAACCTAGAGGGGGGATGAATAGGTTTTTCTGAAATCTGAAATAGAAACTTAAACACAGAAATCAACACTTGAAGGTTTGGTTAGTTTAGTGTGATAAAGAGAGTAGTGAGGAAGCAAATAAACAATCACACAAAAGACACAAGGAGTTTATCCTGGTTCGGCCCCCTTCCCACATGGAAGTCCTACGTCCAGTCCCCAAGCAACTTCTTGGGATTTCACTAACCAAGGGTACAGTCCCCCTTAAGGACACTACAACACCCAGCACCCCAGCTGGTCTTCTTCTCTTTCCCGGCAAGAAGGCAGCCCACTTCTCTTACAGGTAAAGAAGCCAACCTCCTGGTACGAACCCCAGTGCGGTTCTGCTAGACACAAACCCCTAGCTAGGTTCTACACTGTATACAGTCCTACAGCTGGACAGAAGTCTTTCTTAGAAAAGAAAGAACAAAGCTGAGAGTTGGAACAAATAAAACCAACTAAAAGAACTCTCAGCAAAAGACTCTCTCCCCCAGATTACAAGATGCACACAGAGAGAAAGAAGAGAGGAGAAGGAGCTTGAATGCTTCAGTGCTTCAGATGCTTGAACACTTCTTCTTGGGCTCAGGCTCTTTCTCTCTTTTTCTTTGAGTGTATTTGGAGTTCAGGTTCCTCACTGGTTGTACACTCATTCAAAAGATATTCAGAAAAAGCTCATCGTTCTTCTTCAGCCTTGCTTCATCTTTTATATGAGCAATTTGAATAAATCCGTTGGAGTTCTAGCCGTTGCTCATCTTCTCTTTCTTCTGATAATTTGTGGTCTACGAGGTCTGCAAGCATAGAAAAAAGTGTTTAGATAAAATAGTGTTTCTGTCAAAAAGGCTCATACCTTTATGTTTCCTGATGCCACCCAGAAGTGGTAAGTAATCTCTCTTTTGTTGGCAGGAGAGAAGAGATCTAGAAAGATAAGCAAAAAGATCTCCTGTCAGAAAGATAGAGGATTACGCAAATCAAGAATATTGACTTTTTCACTAGATGCCAAAAACATTTAAAATAAGGAAATCTATGTTTTTACAAACGAATCCACGTGAGAGCAAATCCTTATGAGAGTTACAAGGAATCCTTATGAGAGTTACAAAGGAATCCATGTGAGAGTTACAAAGGAATCCATGTGAGAGTTACAAAGGAATCCTTATGAGAGTTACAAAGGAATCCATGTGAGAGTTACAAAGAATCCATGTGAGAAGTCTGTGTGAGTTACAAAGGATCCTTATGAGTTACAAAGGAGTCTATGTGAGTTACAAAGGAATCCTTATGAGTATTACAAAGGAATCATTATGAGAGTGAATCCTTGAGAGCGAATCCTTATGAGAGTTACAAAGGAATCGTTATGAGAATTACAAAGGAATCGTTATGAGAGTGAATCCTTGAGAGCGAATCCTTATGAGAGTTACAAAGGAATCGTTATGAGAATTACAAAGGAATCGTTATGAGAGTGAATCCTTATGAGAGCGAATCCTTGAGAGCGAATCCTTATGAGTTACAAAGGAATCGTTATGAGAATTACAAAGGAATTGTTATGAGAGTGAATCCTTATGAGAGCGAATCCTTATGAGAGTTACAAGGAATCGTTATGAGAATTACAAAGGAATCGTTATGAGAGTGAATTCTTATGAGAGCGAATCCTTGAGAGCGAATCCTTATGAGAGTTACAAAGGAATCGTTATGAAATTACAAAGGAATTGTTATGAGAGTGAATCCTTTTGAGAGTTTACAAAGGAATCGTTATGAGAGCGAATCCTTATGAGAGTTTACAAAAGAATCGTTATGAGAGCGAATCCTTATGAGAGTTACAAAGGAATCGTTATGAGAGCGAATCCTTATGAGAGTTACAAAGGAATCGTTATGAGAGTGAATCCTTATGAGAGTTTACAAAGGAATCGTTATGAGAGCGAATCCTTATGAGAGTTACAAAGGAATCCTTATGAGTTACAAAGGAGTATGTGTGAGTACAAAGGAATCCTTATGAGAGCAAATCGATGTGGCACTTTGAACTGAAATCGATATACATTGAATGGGCATCGATTTATGTGTTTAGTGCAAATCATTACGGTAATAATGTCATAAATTTATATTTATTAGAAAATCATGATATTTATTTATAATTAGAAAAATCATGGTATTAATATATTTAATATTCAATTAATCACATAAATTTATATTTATTAAGAAAACATGATATTAAATATTTTTATAATAATTAATTAAACATAAATTTTGTTATCACCAAAATAAAAGGGTAAAATATAGGAGTGGTTCAACAGGAACATGACCGATGGACAATTTTGGCCCATGAATAAACTCTTCAATTTAAAAGGGGTATTTAAAACCCATTAAGTAAATTAAGTATATGGGTAGTACAATTGGTCCATACATGAGTTATTGGGCCAAAAGCAAGAGTCCAAATGATGGATGAGAGATAAATATGATTAAATTCATGAATAAATTATTCTTAAAATTAAAAATGGTAAGAAAATCTCTTTACAACTCATGTAATTATCCTAAAAAAAGTCCTAACCCTAGTCTAAACTAGTAGCCATGAAATTTAGCCATATCCTAATCTAAAAATGAGATTTAGATAAGAGACAATTGGGATAAATATAGGAAACTCATAATTAAATGAGTTTAAAATGACATAATAAAAGAAAATGCTATAAAATCGTAATTACATTGTCTCCTAATTAAAAAAGGTCAATTAAATCACTAATATGACTCATATACATCCAAGATAGAGTCCTAACTCTACCCTAACATCTTATCTATGAAATTAGAGTCCTATCTAACCCAAATAAGAGGATTTATGCTAAAAAATGTAAGATAAATATGGAAAATTCAGAGTTGGAAGAGAGGTAGAGTTGTATTAGGAAATAACACTACAATACCTTTAAATAAACCCCTCAAACCCTCATGGCCGACCCTAATGTTCATTTGGGATCTCTTGGACGTGGGAAGGAGGCCAAAGGAGGAGGAATTCGTGGAGAAGAAGGCTTGGAAGGAGAGCTTCAAGCATTCTTCACGTTCTTTCCCTAGGATCATAAAAGTGCTCAAAGGTAGGCAATCTCTCAACCAAAAATAAATTAATTTCGACCCAAGATAGACCATGATCCAAGTATCAAAAGCCCCATATTTTTCCCAATTTTTATCATGTCATTCATTAGTATTTTGTGCTCAAAGTTCTGTTAAGAACATGTATCCGACTTGACTTGTTCACCTTGATAGGTGTGCGGAATTAACTATAACAGTAATCTAGAAGGGGGGTTTACTAGATTACTACCAATTAAAAGTAAACTGACCTTCTTTTTGAGATTAAGACTGACTGTAGAAAAGCCTAAAAAGATATGGATCAAGTTTAAACTTAGTTGTGTGTGTAGAAAGCGTTTAGGAGATTAGGAGTACGAAGGATGTGTGAACAAGTATTCGTGCCTAACATAGAACACGGAGATTTAAGGTGGTTCGGACTATACAACTTGTGTATCCTACGTCCACCGTCCATACACACAACACAAACAATACACGCACATGAGGTCTGAGACAAAACACGATCTCAGATCAACCACACACACTTGGAATGAGTGCAAGGACTGCTCAAACCAACAACACACACACATGTAAAGAAAACTGGAATGCAGGAAGAGTTCAAAGTTGTAGAACAAATCGATTGGGTGAACTCTTCAAGTTCTTTGTCCAGATGAACTTCAAACTTCACGTCATTGAAGATCTGATGATAATGGTGAAGCATGAGACTTGCGGACGAATCTGCTTCAACTTCTCTTCTGAGATGGATCTCTTGTTGATCAGGCTGGAGACTTGAAGCAGAAAAGCAGAGGAACCTCCTTCTTCTTGTTCTTGGCTTAGGGATTGGTGTGGAGGTTTCTTACTCCGAATAGGAGTCTAAAAAGTCTTTATATAGCAGTGTCCTATTCTCACACAACTCTATGGATTCGTGTGCATGAGAAGAAGACATCCTAATAGAGACATCATGTAGCTTACGTGTGACAACTTGACTGCGGCTGTCGACAGATGCTCACTGGCTGTCGAAAGGTACTGCAGTATTTCTATCTTCCAGAACCATGTTTTTTGACAAAAAAGTTGGTCTGTTGACAATGAATTCTTGCTGTCGATAGCTACTGGTGATCTTCATTTTCCAAAAACTTTATGATGAGCATCTTCACTGGCTGTCGACAGATGGGTCCAGGCCTGTCGATAGATGATTGTTTCTTATGTTCTTCCAGGTCCTTTTTTGCTTAAGATTACATCTTGATGTGCACTTCCATTTTTCACTTGATTTCCTACAAAAAAGAAGCTTCAAATAAGATCTCATGAAGGCATATGTCTTATGCATTTTTCATAGTGTCATGTCATTTTATCATGTCTTCTGAACATCAATTATGTCATTATCAAAAACATTTAAGCATCATGTCAATCATAACTCAGCATTCTCCCCCTTTTTGATGATGGAAAAAAAACTCAATTGATGTCTCCCCCTTTTTGACAACATTCAAAAAAATAAACTATGCACGAGTTCATAGAAAAGATAAACTGTGATTTCATTGATAAGCTTGAAGTTCACACAGTACAGAGACAAGCATTACATTGCAAAAAAAAAGGAAATTCTTAAATGACATGACAGACAACCCGGTAGTCCACAAAAGGAAATGCTGAAGTACACCCTAGACATTTCTATAGATTGTCATTCCCAGAAGGAGTGGGATGATGTGGTCCATGAATATCAACAGAAAGTTGGGTAAGCTGCCGTTGAATCTGAGCCTGACTGTCCTCAAGTGCGTCCATCCTAATGTTGACTTGCATTGTGAACTGATCAAATCTTGCGTTGAAGTGCTGAGTGAGTTGAGTCATTTGTTCTGCCATAAATTCCCTTAAGTCTTGAGGAGCAGGCTGCTGATCTTGCTCAGTAGGGACACCTCATCACCACCCGAGAATTCCATTGGTGCCTGAGGTGGTTCCTCTTCACTTTCCTCATCTTCATCAGTGGCTTCCTCTTCTTCAGCTCTTGCCCTTTGAGAGTCTGGGTGACTCTCCCATCTACCATCTTGTAGCCCATCCGATGGGCTGTGGCGATATCATAAGCATTCCTTGTTTTGAGGGTGACAGTCTCACCCGCAGTGATTTGAATTCCAACAAAGGATAGGAGAGAAGTAATGGGACAAGCATATGTCATTGACCTTTTGGGATTGTTGAAGCATTTCTTAATGAGGTCAAGTATGAGGTTGGGCAAATTGATCTGTTGGCCTTGAAGAAAGTAGTAGAACAAACTTTTATGGACTTTTGTGACAAGTTCTCTACTACCATCCTTGGGAGCTATGAGGGTAGTGAAGATGTGATGGACCATCCTATGGAGTGGTGGAAAGGTGTTGGCATTGAGCTTGACAAAGTCCTTGCTGGAGTCATAGGGCTGTTGGGTAATGAGAGTGAAGTACTAAGAGGCGTTGAGATGGGTAAGAAGGATATCGGCCCCTGAGTTAGGAATCTGCATAGCACGACTGAGGAGGTTTGTGGTGATTTTGAAGGGAGTACCTTTGACAGTAGTGTATAGGTCCTCATCTGTTATCATCCCTAGGTTATTGAAGAACTCGGAGACTGTTGTTGGGGAGTACTGCTTCTGGACTGTAGAAAGGTAGTCCAACCCTGGGTAGCAATAGCGGTTCCATGCCCTCGAACATGTCCTCCAAGGAAGAAAAATCCACATAGCGAAGCTGGACAATCTTCTTGAACACTCCACGAACCCTGGTCAATTGCAGATCTAGAGGAACGATGAGTTTAGGGTTACGATCAGCCCGGTGCTTGCTTCTGCGCTCTGCCGGAGCCCTAGAACTATCACCGACTTCTTGCGAGGAGTAGCATTGACGAGAAGCAACCATCTTCCTCGGGTAGCCATGGTGGATGTGAGGCAGAGGGATGAGAAGAACAAACGAACCAAGAGAAGGAGGAGAAAGGAAGAATAATAGTAGCAGAAGGTGTCACGTCCCGAGAATTACGCAGCGGATATTAATTCGAAGAATTCGAGTTGATAATTCGAGACGTGAACAGTCGGCAAATAAGCCTCTAGCTAGCACGCACTAAATGTATGATACATACATTATCATAGAGCCCAAATATTGAACTCAATTAATCTTTTATTCAAATCTCAACTCATTGTATTTCAAATGGAAACTATTACAGGACTAAGACTCAATAAAAGTAAAAGTACATACTACCTCACTTCCTACTACATTGTTCTAACACTCAAAATAAACTAACTATAGATAGACTCATGTTTGGAACGCTCTTCACTCGGACGCATTCCCATCCTCGACTTGCTCTTCCTCTTGCACTTCATGGTCACCTAGATTGGGTAAAAGTAGGGAAGAGCAAACTATCTCAGTAGGATTATATCTCAATGTGTGGGCAATGATATAAGTGATTAACATTTTAGAACTAGGCAAGTACGATGAATGATATGCAAGTACGAATAAAACAGGTTAAAACATGACATATAAAACAAGCTAGAGAGAGAGATCATGATAGAACAAGATTGATGAACAAGATGACAAGAGAGAACTAGAAATAGATCACTTTGTACAAGCACGCAAGATATCATGTAAATTGCAATAAATGTAGGATGGCCATATCACGCAAGCAAGCAAGCAAGAATGTACGAGCATGATCAAGTAACACTAATCCGGCACGTAGACACTAATGTACACCGAGAAAAGATCCATCAAGAATGTACACTAGGTCACGTGTATGTGGTATTGTATCTATCATTCAACACGCACGCACGATTTTCCCAGCGCAGATGCAACGCCAGTAATCATTATACCCCATGGTTAACAGTATATCTATGACTCGCCGTCATTGGGGCTAGATTGGAGCCCTTGGACACACGCTGTGCCCTGTCAGCATCTCACTTAAATTTTAAATGTAGATACCCACAGTCATTTATAATGGCCAATGAGAGTTTCAATAAGTAAGCATGTGTAATGTCATGTTCATGATGATGAGGAGAACAAGTAATAAGTAATGGAACATGATTTCACGAGTACAATGGTCAAGAGATAAATTCGGCAGCATAACAGTACGATTTATACTTTTGTTCAATCTTTACATTAATGGCTTTAGTCTAGTTTGTAAGTCACACTCACGAGATCAAGAAGAGAAAGGAAGTGCACGCTATCTCCAGAGAACTTCAATGGTACAACCAATTCGTCGGCCATGTGGGAATCCATGGTCAGAGGAGATTTACGGAGGCCTTGGTGAAAAGTCGCTAGTCTACCGATTCGAAATGACCGGTAGAGAGTTTCCAATTTCCCAAGAAAAGGCTACCTAACAGTGCTAGTGTGTAGTGCGGTACGCGTGTCTCAATTCTCAAACCATCGGTCTCAAACTCGCAGGAAGCACTTGACAATATAACATGGAATAAAACTATGCACTTTAACTCATCATGGTTTGCAAGATTTTATGATAACTCTTATCATTTAAACATGGTAGAACAGTAGGAAGATTAAATCACAAGAACATGAATGGATCATAACATTTAAGGAGCACTTAGAATAGCATCTATGTAATTAAAGCTTTTTAAATGGGTTAATCACTTTTAAGCCATTAAACAACAATCATGTAATTATCAGACCCAAGACAGGTAACTTACACAGCAAATATCACATTTATACAGACCTCGGGTATATGTGGAAAACTTTGTAAGAAAACACGTGGTTTCCGGTAAAAATCCTAAGATCGCGACATAGCCATATAAGGAAGGCGACAGGGTGTTGTCAGGTCGGGGTCAGATTGCGACATAGGTGTGTAAGCATCGCGACAGGGTCGTCAGATCAGGTAGCCGGATAGCGACGGAACGCATGTCGCCTTGAGAAGGCGACAAGAGATATGTCGCAATCAACCCTCTGAAAGCGACATATTGGGCCGTCGCGTTCACAGGGTCCGTGCCTGGCTCGGATAGAGCAAGGACAGTGCCTTGGATTGCGGACCTGTCTTTCCTTCTTTTGACATAGAGTTGTTCTAAAATAGAGAACAAATTGCACAGTGCGTGAAAAATAACGAAACCAGTTTTAAAATAACCTAGACATAGTAGGGTACTTCCAGTAAATCGGAATTGAACAATAAAGATGGTTTCGACTAGCTTTGATCATGGGGAACACAAGGTCAGACCAAGGGTAACTTGAAGACATAGTTTTATGCAGCAACCCTATTACCATGCTTATAACTCTCTAACTAATGAGATTTAGACAAAATGTTCAACATGAAACCTGACAAGGACAAGTAGTAGAATAACTTTCATGTTATGAGTTTTCCCTAATTCGGTCTTGAAATATGTGCAAATATAAGAGCGGGAAAAGCTCTAACAGTGAGCGACTTTGGCAAAACGCTTATAAATCAAGATCTACTAAATGAAACTCGATGAACCAGTGGGAAATGAAAGCTAACTTGATGCTCTACACATTGGTAAAGGATATGTTAAGGTTTGGCCCGAGAAAACCTACCGTTTGGGTTGAAGAAGTCCCATTATTCCAGAAAACCCGTGTTCAGACCACTTGGAGGAAAACGCTTACTACTCCGTGTATACTGCATGGAAGTTGGGCATGCCACTTGGGTTAGAACGTAGACTTGACCCTCTTTCTAGGGGTATAGGACTTGCAAGGTTTGGTTTAGGTTTGACTCACCTTTGGTCAACTTCAAGAGGGTGGTTTGTGCAGGTCGCAGCAGACGAGAAGGGGAAGAAGAACGGCTTCTCGTGGTCGTTCCACAGCTCCTCAGCCACCAAGAGCTCCTCCACATGACCCTAGCAAGTTCTAAATTCGTTCCTAGGGTTTGGGTGAAGAGTATTTAAGTAACCATGGTGTTTAGGAGTCCTATTATAACTAGGAAAAGAGGATTTCGGGATTGGCATGTTGGTTTCCTATTTTTGATGATTTCCTCCTCCCTTTGAGTGTGTGAGGCATTAGGAAACCTCCCCTCATAGTTAGGCACGAATTTGGGTTGCCATGAATGCATGATTGCATCCCAATTCAACTCTAATTGCCTCTTTTTAATTTCAGCTTATTTATGGTTACAAATTTCTATGTATTTGCTAGCTTATTTGATTTTTGGGCCAAATGTTGCCCATTGACCAATTATGATAATGGTTCATCAATATATAATGTTGGAAGTCTCCCCAACACTTTTATTTAATTTTGATTGCGTCGTATTTCCGTGTTAACAGTTTTTCGACTTGTTTCCTTATTTAGATAATCGGTCACAATAACTCTCAAACCTAGCCCAAATGATTTTTATTGAACCAAATTTCTTGAGGGGTCATTAGAGGATATTATTTAAGTCCATATATGATTTTTATTTAATTTTCTGACTCATCCACGTACGTGTGATAATGATTTTACGACTTATTCATGAATTACGATAATAAGTCGCGAAACACTTTAAACTTGGATGATCTGATTTTTCTTGGCACAAATTTCTTTGTGAAACATTTAGTAATAATGTTTAGGGTTATTTATAATTTTTATGAAATTTTCGATGTGTTTTAGCACATACGATAATGGTACGTATGTTTTAAGTACTCCGATATTATGGAAATTATTTATTTCCATTTATTTGAATTTTTATGTAATTAAAATTTCCGGGGTGCTACAGAAGGAGAGGATGGGGAGGGTGCGGTTGAAGAGAGAAAGGTTGGGTTTTAAAAGGAAGGGAGGCAACGTTTGAAGGAAGGTGAGGGGGTGAAGGGTCGTGGGCCAGCCTTTAAGGCTATTTCAAACCCAT
>CM024757.1:26077304-26314740 GCA_014218235.1 Colocasia esculenta | reverse complement strand
TACCAATTTTTCCTTTGCCAATTATTTTTCCTTTATTCTTACCTCCAAAGGTGACTGATCCACCTTCCTTTTCAATCAAGCATGAAAATTTATTTCTGTCTCCTGTCATGTGCCGTGAGCATCCACTGTCAAGAATCCAGATGTTGTTGGAATTGGATGCACGACTTTCTTGCACATAACAAATTAGATAAGAAAAGTTTTTGGTACCCACATGAGATTGGTACCAACATCCTGAGTGAGAAGAGATAACAAATCCTTTCTAACCCAAATTTGTGTATTTTTCTTCACAGTGTTTTTGAAACAAAGGATTCAACCTTTTGTTTTTCAATTTTCTGAACATTATGCCTCTTAGTTGGTTTGTTCCATTGTGAAAAACTTTGCATGTATTGTTGTTGATGGGCAGGAAAAGGTGAATGATAGAAATAAGGATTGAACCATTGGTTACCATTGTACCTTTGGTTCCAAGACTTATTCCATCTTGAATTGTAAGAGGAGAAAACATTCCAATTTCCATGAGAAAGATGATTATTGATTGGTTTGAAGTTTTTGTGATTTTTATAAGAAGGGTAGGTCGACCTCTGACTGGGATAGGTCGACCTGTGCATAGTGTGTGTCGACCTAGGTAGGGTATGTGTTGACCTCTCAGGTTCTTTTGTTTTTGTATTTTTCCTTTGTTTCAGATGAGCTTGCCTTGACAAATTTTATTAAAGGAGTTTTTGATGATTTTGTTTGCTTTGAAGATGATTCAGTTTTCTTTAAATTTTGTGGTTCAAAACCTAATCCAAATTTGTTTGAATTCATCTTAACTCCAAGTAGAGCATTCAAATTGTCTTTCCCTTGAGTGAAGTTCTTGATGATATCTTCTTTTTCTTTAATGCAAAGATTGAGTTTTTCAATTTGATTCAAATTTTCATGATTTTCCTTTTCTTTTTCTTCAAATTTCTTGATAGAATTGATGAGTTCTTTGTTCAATTTTTGAATTTTCAATTTCAGATCATCAACAAAAATCAACAGTTCATCATTTTCTTTGATTTGGTCTGAAATTTGAGCTTCCAATTCAGAAATCTTTACAGATGATGAAGTATCATGAAGAATGCTTTCAATTTTTCTTTTCAAGTATTTATTTTCTTTTCTAATTTCAGACATACTTTCAACAAGTTACCATATGCTTCTTGCCAATCTTCAATGGTAAATAGTTCAAAGGATATATCTACCTGTTCTTCGCTGCTTCCAGCCATGAAACAAACTTCATTTTCATCTGAAGTTGAGGATTCTTCATTGCAGTCTGAGCTTTCATCATCTGACCATGTAGCCACCATGGCCTTGTTCTTCTTTTTGTGGAACTCCTTCTTGTGGTTTATGTGCTTTTCTTTCTTACCTTCTGGACAATCAGCCTTCATATGCCAGATTTGTTACACCTATAACACAGGAATTTCATCAGTTTTCTTATGATCAACATGAGAGAAATGTTTCTTTTTACTAGACATGGCATTTTGCTTATTACCAAAATTCTTCTTGTTTGATTTCAGAAATGCCTTAAATTGTCTGGTGATGAAAGCAAGATTATCATTATCAGATTCAGATTTCTCAGACTCAGAATTTTCTTTAGATTTTCCTTTATTACTTGATGAAGCTTTAAGAGCAATGGTTTTTGTTTTTAGCATGTGTTCTTCTGATCTCTTAAGGTTTAACTCATATGTCATTAATGATCCAATGAGTTCATCCAATGTGATTTTGGATAAATCCTTTGAATCTTCAATGACAGTTGCTTTAGTGTGCCATACAGGAGATAATGAACGCAAGATTTTTCTTACCAATTCTTCATTTGAGTATTCCTTACCCAAGGCTCGAAGTCCATTTATAATAACCATGAACCTAGCAAACATCTCAGATATAGTTTCATTAGATTTCATGATAAACAACTCATAATCAGAAACTAACATGTTAGCCTTAGTCTCCCTGACCTGAGATGTGCCCTCATAAAGCAATTCTAATTTATCCCACATCTCCTTGGCAGACTTACACATAGAGATTCTGGAATACTCCTTTGGATGGATGGCACATTGCAGCATGTTCATGGCGCTGTAGTTCAGGGTGACCCTTCTGATCTGCTCCCTGGTCCATTGATCTTCATCTCCAGTGACTTCAATTGGTCCTTTTTCAACAATTCTCCATACTTCATAGTTCTGTGCTCTAAGAAAAACCATCATCCTATTCTTCCAGTAAGGATAGTCAGTACCATCAAAAAATGGAGGCCTATTGATTGAATGACCTTCAGCAACAAAACCTCTAGAGTCCATGATAAAGACAATCAACCCAAAACACACAGCAATTTGAGCAAGTAATGAGTGAATCAAAATCTGAAATACAGAAAATTCACCAAAGCACCTCAGAGTATAGAATTGACTCTGACCGCTCTGATACCAGATGTTGGGGATCGGATAGGTGACTTTGATAAAAGAACTAAGAAATTGTGTGTATGGCAGCGGAATTAAAATAAGTAAAACACACAATTCGATCAGATCCAAGTGTGGTGTGTGAGTATAGTGAATAAGAACAGCAAACCACACATCAAACCATAGTGCACTGAAGATTTTAAGGTGGTTCGGAGAACACAACTTGTGTCTCCTACGTCCACCTCCTCACAACGGAGGAACCACTAGCACAAGTGCAGTACAATCTGAGTACAACGACTCCAACCTCTTTGAGTGCAACGACTCAAAGAAACCCAGGAGATAGGCACAACGACCTACTCCAAAGACCACTTGTGAATTCAGCAAATTCACAAGCCCTTGAGCACTACGGCTCAAGCACCAGAGCACAACGGCTCCAACCCAGAGCACTAGGGCTCCAAAATAGAGTACAAAGTACTCAAACCTCTGGACCACAATAGATCCAAGTTCTGCTAGAACAAGCACACTTAGAGTATAGATCCTCTAGCACGATCTATCTCAGTACAATAGAAATGGTAGAGACAAATAGAATTGGGAGATCTGTGTAGAACACATACACAGATTCCCCAGAGAATTTAACACTCTGACCAAATACAGACTCGGCTAGATCTCCTTCTGGACCAGCACTGCTGCAATCACGAGCTCCTTCTCTTCTTCTTCCCTTGGCGGCGCTGCTCTGCTCCTCTGGATGCAGATGCCTTTTTCCCGCTCTTCTTGCCCTCTTCCAGAATACTCTTGGCTTTCTCTTGCGTGGGATGCTTTGGAGTACCAAAAACATGGGTATTTATAGCCCCATATGTCCATAAGGAGCCTTAGGGTACGTGGGCACAAAAACCTAGGCAGATTCCCTTGAACCCCAAGTGGCCACGTGTCCAGATAAATTCATGTTTTTGAGTTTCAGCTGGAGTGTGTCGACACCACCAGGGAGTGTGTCAACACACTGTCCCATTTGCGCAAAAAGATCTTCTGGGAGATGGGTCTAGTGTCGACACTGCCACTGGCTGTGTCGACACACTGTCCCAGTCAGGCAACTAGGTCTTCTGGAGACTGGGTCTAGTGTCGACACTACTAGGGACTGTGTCGAACACTGGACCCTATCTTCATGAAATTGCTTCAGGGAATGATACCTAGTGTCGACACCATCAATGGGTGTGTCGACACTACCATGATAAGAATTGTATGTCCCTGAGAATTCAACACATAAACCATTAGCACAAGATATTATCATTAAAATATGAGATGTAAAGTATTTGAAACATGCTTTTTGAGCATTGTTATTACATAAATGATGTATGTAACATGTTCAACCCATTAAGTACAAAATCACACAAGTCATCATCAAAATCACAATATGTCATCATCAAAATCAAAGTATGAGTGATGTTCATTGGTCATAATTAAAATACAACTTTAGGAAATTCCAAAACACACTCAACCCAACATTGAGCTCTGAACCCAAACCGGGAATCCGATTAGGATTCCGTCAGTTCCCACGCGTCACTCTCACCCACCCGGTCATGTCAGAGCAAACGACATGACGATCGGATCCCTATTTTAGATTTTGGACCCCGGGTTGCGTGTTCTGGTCCTTTTCATTTGGGTTTATTTAAGATTAGCGGTTTGAGTGCCGAACCAATTGTGAATCCGAGTAGGATTCCATCAGTTTCCATACGTCACTCTCACCCACCTAGTCATGTCGGAGTGAATGGCACACCGATAGGATCTCTATTTCAGATTTTTGACCCCCGGGTTGCGTGTTCTGATCCTTTTCACTTGAATTTTTTGAAGATTAGTGGTTTGAGTGTCGAACCCAAACCGGTAATCCGATTAGGATTCCGTCACTTTCCATACATCACGCTCACCCACCCGGTCGTGTCGGAGTGAACGGCACACCAATCTAACCCTTTACATTTGGGGTTTTTTTAGATTAGTGGTTTGCATGTTTTAACAGTTTAGATTAGTGGTTTCATTTCATTCAAACTATATGAAATTAAAAGTAATATTGACCTGAGGGGCTTGCTGTGAGGTGCCTGCTCCTCGGATGGCAGCCTCTAGCTGCTCGACCATGGCGCCAAGGTGCAGCGGCAGCTACTGCGATAGCTCTTCCTGGATGAGGGTTCTGATGTTGTCTCCACCATTGCCGGGCGTCGTAGCAGACGAACTCGCGTAGGCTGGAGGAGCGACTGAACTCGTATATGAGGACAACAATGGAGTAGTATCCAGGCTGTCTCCAAAGCTGTACATTCGGCCCTTCCTCGGCCCTCCTATTGCGTCGACCTAGGCCTCCGGATCCAAGTCTGGCTGGAAAGTGCCCTCTTCATAGCGATCTGCCATCGTCCTGTCATAGGTCTCCTACATAACAAATTAAAAATATATTATTCAAATCATATTTTTTAATATCTAAATTGAATAAAATTTTATTTTTTGACTTACGACAATCGTACGAGCACTCTCACTGACATAGTCATCCGTCCCTTCTGCTTATGAGTCCGATCAAATAACTCGCGAAATGTAGGGGCACGCTCGAGCTCGTGACGCTTACAATTCAACAAAAGTAGTTAGTTTCACAATAATAATTAATATATTAAGCAATTGAAAGTTAATATACCTACCAATTTCTGGCTGTGCGTTGCATAAGATACCAACCCACTAGTATGTACATTCTTTTTCGGATGAGCTACCCGATTGTGTTTAGCCGCATGTGACCTCTCCTGCCATGGTCCAATAGCCCAACGATGACAAAGGGACTCTCAATAGTCCCTCCTCATCCACACCGGGCCGTAATCCATCCAAGCCGTGGGATCCTGGTTGCCTGCGATCTTCGCCGCTTTGTCCCGAGCCTCCCACAACGACTTTTTGAAATTAGTTTGGGCAGTAGACTCCTAGACAACTCATGCTCAAGGGAGATCCTCCTCTCTCATGAACATGTACCTAGGGGTGTACATGGTTCGGTTCGGTTTTCTCCATTTTTGGAGGAAACCGAACCGAACCAAATTCATTCATTGAACCGAACCGAACCGGTTCGGTTCGGTTCAAACCGAAATCCCGTCGGTTCCTCCATTTTTTTGCTATTTTTCTGGAAATTTCTAAAAAAACATAGCAAAAATGTGGGTTTCCTGGTGGTCGCGAGTTTCGAACTTGCGACCTCCCAGCGCAGTGGAGGGCGGCCCAGCGCGTGGAGGGCGCGCGACGCCGCCCTCCACTGCGCTACCCTTTTTTTTGTTAAATTTTATTATTTATATAACTATATATCTATATTCTGTTCATTTCGATTTCCTGCCCCAAAACCGAACCGAACCGGTCGGTTCAGTTTGGTTTTTCGGTTTGAACCGTATTATGAACAGCCCTACATGTACCTTCGCTGTTTAGAAATTAAATTACTCAAGTTAGTGCACTAACAGAGAGAGATGGTAACTAAAAAATGACTTCAAATGAGTAAATAATAATAATAACATGAACATGTCAAATAACAAATCCCGGACAGATAGGGGGAATTGTTTCAATGAGTCCACTGGTCCTGGAACATGTCCGTGTAGCAACGATGTAATATAGCGGGAAGTAGATCCTGGATCTATCTTTCCCCTACAATTGCACATTAATTTTCTACATGAACCATATAATGTATATAACAAATACAATAAGTTTGAAGTGATTAAGTTTACCCATAAATCCAGCATGGCTAGTGTCTAGCTGGCTGAGCCACCTCCTCCACCACTGGATGATGGCTCTCTACCTCTGTTTTAAAAATTAAGTACACTATTATTAAAAAAATTGGAAGACAAGAAACATACTAAAGTATAGAAATATGCATGTACCTTCTACTGAATGGGATGGGACAAGTGACGCTACTGGGCGGGAGGCAGACACTGCAAAATTATATGCACGTTAGAAAATATAAAGTTAATATGAACAGTATATATATAGAGTTTTGTGTTTGAGTATATATATATATATATATATCTGTCGTCGGGACAACCGGTGTAGTCGGGGAGGCGGACCCTGCAAAATTATATGCACATTAGAAAATATAAAGTTAATATGAACAGTAATATAGAGTTTTGTGTTTGGGTATATATATATATATATATATATATATATATATATATATATATATATATATACTTGTCGTCAGGACAACCGGTGTAGTAGGGGAGGCAAACCCTGCAAAATTATATGCACGTTAGAAATATAAAGTTAATATACATAGTAAACTAAAAGAATTGAGTTGAATACATATATACCTATTGGCATAGACCCTCGGCCTATAGAAGTAGAGCGTGCACCGGACGAGGTGGACCCCCTCTCACTACGTCCTCCACGCACCATATCTCTATTGAGAACAATAAAGATATAACATGTCATCAACACTCAAATTTGAAGTAGTTATTTAATAACATATAATTAGTAACAACACTCAGTTCTTACATGTAATATCATATATATTGATCATCAGATGATGAAGATATTTCTAATTCAGCGTCATCTTCATCATCCTCTTCGTCCTCATCATCGGTCCACTCTTCCTCCTCATCAAACTCCACCTCCCGCCCAACAACATGATCGTCAAGAGCATTTGGGTCAACTTTTTCCTCTTCGTTATCCTTATATAAGCAAATTAGTTCATTTATATCATCTACATTGAACTGCATAAAAGGAGCCAACTCTCGTGCGTCACTCCGGTCTGATTGGAAAAAATTGTCATTAACATCTTCAAGATCTATATCAGCTGGGAGAAGCTCATACTCTGGGAATAGACTTGTTTTCACTCTACAAGCAACCCACCAATCTCTCAATTTGACAGACGAATAGTTCAAATAATAAACTTGTTGGGTTTGTGCCGCCAGAATGAATGGCTCATACATACTCAACTTGGACTTATGTTTGACATCAACGATCCCATATGTTGTATCATTATGAATAGAGGTCGGTTCGAACCAATGACACTTGAAGAGAAATACATGGTTGCCTTGTCCCAAAAATTGCAGTTCAATGACTTCTTCGAGAATGCCATAATAGTCTACTTCATTTTCATTGTAGGCACTTCCCTTCACACATACGCCGCTGTTCATCATAGACTTATTCCGTTCATAATCTCTCATGTGAAATCGATATCCATTCACAATGTAGCCTGGATAGACACGTACAATCTTCGAGGGCCCATAACTGATCTCTTGTACTCTTGAATCAGTAATAAAGCCTTGTTCAACCCATGTAAAAAAAAGGGACAGACAATGACAACTATGAACAACTTATGCATAAGAACATAACACTTATGTATCAAAATATTTAGACACATACTCAATATCTTAACCAAGTAGCAAAAGACTTCTCCCGTTCCTTTTCAACATGCACGTCAGTCAGACGTGGATTTTGTTGCAGTATGACTGAGTCAAACTCTCTGCAATGAAAATGCAACACAACCTCTAGGTTCTACGATTTGTAAACAAATGAGGTACATACATAAAGACATTAGCGTTGAGGGCTTACTCAATGTAAGGGTCTAGTTCTGCGCAATTCATGAATATGTAGATCTCCGCAGCTACCAACTCTCTGTCTTCGAGTGCGTGAGTAGGTAAATATCCGAATGCTTGTCCGAGACACTTGAATATAGAGAGTCGGTTAGACACATTGGAATCTCCACCATCATCATTACGTGGAGGTTGAGTGCGTCTAGTTCATATTTCTGTGTCAAAGTACATCGGAGAAAAGTTCAATATCTCTTCAATAAGGTACGCCTGGGTAATGGAGCCCTCAACTTGTGCTTTGTTGCGGACCTTCATCTTAAGATCATGCATGCACTTACGACAACAATTCAAATGAATACATATGAAATATAAAAGATCGTCATAATGTGAATAAATTGAGACATAGGAAAATACCTCTCAAATGGATATATCCATCGAAATTGTACTGGTCCTCTGACTCTAGCCTCATATGGCAAATTGATGATCAGGTGCTCCATTGAATCGAAGAATGCTAGAGGAAATATCTTCTCTAATTTACAGACTATCTGTACTATATTTTGCTCAATATTTTGCAAGTGATGAAGTCTGAGTTTTGATGCACATAAAATCCTGAAGAATTGACTCAGCTCGGTCATTTCTCCCCATATCTGCTTCGGCAACAACTCACGAAAAGCAATTGGGATCAATCTTTGCATGAAAATATGATAGTCATGACTCTTCATTCTATGTATTTTCCCCTCGTTGACATTTACACAACTGGCAATATTCGAGACATATCCATCTGGAAATCTCAATTGCTTCAACCATTGACATAATTCCTTAATCTGTCTGTCCCCAAGCACGTATGAAGCTTTAGGTTGAACCACTTTTCCTCTAACATGCTACTGTTCTAGTTCTGGACGTCTGCAAAGTACTTTCAAATCCATTCGTGCCTTGAGGTTATCCTTCGTTTTGCCTTTGAAGTCCATAATTGTGTTGAATACATTATCAAAAAGATTCTTCTCTATATGCATGACGTCTAGGTTATGCCGTATCAAAAGTGTTGACCAATAAGGCAATTCCCAAAAGGTACTTTGCTTCACCCAATTGTGATCCTTCCCAAACCCTGGGATTTGTCAGGTATTACCAGCCAATTGTGATACAATCGGTAAGTTCTAGATCCGCCTCGCCATGTTTCCACCAGACACTCATTCCATATCTACCTCATCCAATTCAATTGTATTTTTCATAAATGAATCATTCTGCTTTCGGAAAGGATGGTCACTTGGTAGAAATCGACGATGACAATCGAACCAACTTGATTTTCCACTATATTTCAATACGAATGATTTTGAATCCTCCATACAATAAGGACATGCCAACCTTCCATGTGTGCTCCAGCCAAATAGCATGTTATACATTGGAAAGTCACTTATTGTCCACATTAATGCAGCCTTCAAATTGAAATTCTGTTTTCTGGATGCATCATAAGTGAGAATCATATCTGACCATAACAATTTTAGCTCATCAATCAACGGTCTGAGATATATGTCGAACTTTTTCCTAGACTTTTTGGACCAGAAATCAGCAATGAAAGGAAGAGATTCTCACGCTTCATGCACATGCCTGACGGAAGGTTGTACTGTGTTAAAAATACTGGTCAACATGAGTAAGATGCCACCATGCCTCCGAATGGATTGAAGCCGTCCATGCATAAACTCAGCCGCACATTGCGTGGATCCATTGAGAAGGAAGGATGAGTACGGCTAAAATGAGCCCAAGCTTCGCCATCGGCAAGATGACTAATTTTACCATCATTACGACGGACACTTTCCGCATGCCAAGTCAAATGTTCAACTGTCTTTGGGGACATGAACAACCGCTGCAATCTGGGTGTGAACGGAAAGTACCGTAGTGACTTATATGGAACATCCTTCTGCTTTGACTTGTCTCCTCTTTTAGGCTTGAATCTATCATGCTTATAGATATACCATGATGTCTTATCTGCATCATCTTTGTAGTACAATATACAATGATTAGGACATGCATCAATTTTCATAAATCCAAGCCCCAGATCATTCACCATCTTCTTCGCACAGTAAAAATCATCGGGAAACCGCTTTGATTGAGGAAGCATACTCTTGACGAGTAAGAGAAGTCGATCAAAACAACTCTCGCTCATATGAAATTCAGACTTCAAATTCAGTGGCTACGACACTGCAGACAACTGTGTATGCTTCTCATAACCATCCCATAATGGCTCATCAACATCTCGAAGTAACTGATAAAATCTCTAAGTTGTATTATTCAAAACTTCTTCATTGCATTGGTCATCGTGAATATTGAACTCCAGACCAGCAGCATCGACAACCATGTCTACGTAAGTACTTGTGGAGGCAAAGTTGGTCGCTTCATATGACTGGATATTAAACTCACCATGAGACGAGCAGGGACATCAGATGTTACCCATCAGATCAACTGCTACTGATGAATTCCTCAATGCAAACCGAATGAAATTGTCAACTCCGTCTTTAAACTCTTATGTCACAACTCCATTAACTATTCCACAATACATCCATGACCGATTCTCATACAACATTTTTCCTATACAGATTAAATGTCATTTGTATAACAACTTAAAAGAGTCACCATAAAATCTCTCGTTGGCCATTTGTTGATTTAAAACCCGACCCACCCTCACATCGTTCGAGTAAGTCAAAATGAATAGGTAGGATATATTAATTAGATTATCACTTTTTACCCATCCATGAATATTTGATCACACTCAGATGGTCATTTACTATATGTTTGTACATTTTGCTGAAAATTTCGGCAGCATCTTCCCACACCTCTCCGATATACCAAAAATATTTATTGATTAAGAAATTTTCTTAAACACTTATTTCTAAGTGGTTAAGAAAATATTCAAAATCAATAAAGGTATACCAGAGAGGAGTGAGAAGACACAACAAAAAATTTCAACAAACTGTACAAACATGTAGTAAATAACCACCTAATTGCGATCAAACATTCACAGACTATCCAAAATGGGACAATTCAAGACTTTGAGTTAGATATACACGTTCTCATCATTGAAAATGAGACTCGTGCACATCAATCCCAAAGTCTTGAACGGGAAGGTTCATTGACACGGGCTCAACACGCTCTCATGAGGTGTATGCAATGATAAATTGCTATATATGCATAGATCAATTTTAAAAACCACATAAATATGAAAGGAAAATGAAAGCAAAATATTACACGTGAACAAGTGCAATATTAAATCAAATTCACACATACATGTAAATGAATTACATTAAAGTAAGAAGTGCAATACTAATCACCAAACTGAAAATAAATAATTAAAAGCAATCTATATAATAGTGTCTTATTGAATTAAGTTAGAATCAATGATCTAATGTCTAAAAGGAAGAGTTTGTACTCAATTTTTTTTTTCCTAAATTGGGATATACACCTCATTTGAGTTTCCATTTGACTTCTGTATATCCCATGTTTCAATATGTAAGCATATGTGATTTCTGTTTATAAGAGTTGTCTAGGGTTAAAGTCCCATTTGCATTGCTATGTCATGAAGGGCACATATCCCATTTGAATTTGGATGCACATTTCATGGGGGTTTGCATTGACTTATTTATACCCTATCTTACATTGCATAGGTACATGGGGTTTTCTTATAATCATGCTTGGAGTCAAAGCCCCATTTGCATTGCTTTTCTCAAATGAGAAAAGGGGTTTTAAACATTATACTAAAATAATTAAACAATTAATTTTTTTACTTATAGATTGAATTGGGCTTGTATATATATACATATATAACTCGTAAATTCAATTGGGCTCGTTAAGATACTCGTTAAAGGCTCGAACTCGAGAGTATTTAAATGAACCAAACTTGAACAACCATTTTCAATACTCGATAAATATCGAACTCGACTTTGAGTTAGATATGTATGTTCTTATTGCTTCTTATCAAAACAATGAGAACAAACACATCTACCCCAAACTCTTGAATGGGTAAATTCATTGACACACACTTAACACGCTCTCCTGAGATGCATGTAGTGTTAGGTTGCTCCTACGCATCTCAGCTCACATATAACATGTAATTAAATAAAATCAAACTAATTAACTAAACACACACATTGATATACATGCTTACATTGAGAATTGAACAACATATAATTTAAAAACATTTGGTGGACACATCTATTTGGAGATGGATGGAGGCTCTCATGGCTTTAATTGGACACGTAATAATGTATTGGGACAGTTGTAAATTGTTATATGCAGATATGAGCACATGTACTTTATTGTGTCTTATATTGTTGTAGTTGTCTTTTATATTCCTACTGGACACATGTGTGAGTTATCCCTTGTGAGACTTCGGTTCGTTCGCGGGAGGTGGATCTGGATATGGAGCCTTATTGGGCTTAAATATCCAGGGCCGCTACAGTTGGTATCAGAGCAATGGTCCAGTTAGAATATGAAAAGACATTAAGGTTACAATGTCCCAAAACATGGTTAGATGTCCACTACTGGTAGTAAGTTTGCAGTTTTATGTGGCTTAAAGTGGTTTCCACGTGAGTTTTGTTATGTGAATTGTGTGTTTGTTTTTATAAGTGTGGCAGTTACTGGTAGTGGCAGAGAGAAGATATGGTTAGAAGAAACCCAATTTGTGGAATGGGTATGATTGTTTGCACACTTGGCAGTTGTTAGCAATGGCAGAGAAATTGTGAGGTTAGTGGTATAAGTTGAGTGGTTACATTAGTGTGCCAGTTGCAGTTCAAGTGTGGTTGTTTATAGGTTTTCAGTTATAGAAACTGAAAAGAGATTAGTGAATTTGGCTATGATAATCAAGAAAGGTAGAGTTGTGTTCTGAGAAGGATATGTCTGATACGTGTTAGCAAGGTACAAAGTTGACAAGGTATAGAGTTGACAAAGATAGGTATAAAGTATTAGTATGATGGAACAGCTGTAGGAGCAGTGTTAGTAATGAGGAATAGTATGTGTTAAGAGTTGCGGTTGAGGACCTTGGTGTGTTAGTAAGTATTAACGAAACAACCTGGGTAATAATGTGATTAGTGTTATAGGAAGTTTGGAATAATTGAGAGAGGCAGATTAGTTTCAGATGAGGTACTGGTAAATAGAGGAGCAAGGATTTGTGGCAGTTATATAAGGTTAAGTGTATTTGGTGATTAAAGATGAGTACAGTAAATAGTACAGTAAAGAGCTTGGAAATAGTGCTGTTGTGATTCTTGTAAATAATGATGATAATGGGAATTTGAAATAAGAAATTCGTGTAAGAAGATATTGAGGTGATCATTTAAGTAAAGAGAAAGTAAAGGAAGATCAGTATACAATTAGATTTTTCTAAAATTTCATAAGAAAGATGAAGTTTGTAGGATTGCACAGAATGGTTTGTTAAAAAATACAGTGATAAAGATTGAGGTTAAGATTAAGAATGTTTGGAATAAGGTAGAGTTATGTGGGACGGAATAGAAAGAAATAGATTAGATGAGAAGCAGTTGAGAAGTATCAGGTATGCGAAATAGCAAGGCAGATGATGAGAGGAATTAGAGTGAATGTTTGAATGAAAAGGATCACGGTAAGTATGATGTAGCAGTAATGGTTTCAGCATTTGAGAATAGAGCAGCAAAATGGAATAAAGAAATCAGATAGAGCATATTATAGTATTTAAAGAGATCAGTTTCAGGTCATGGCCTTGGTAGTTGTATGGTAGCAAGAATTACAGTGTAAAGGGTAAAGTGTGATAAGTCGAACAACAGAATAATTAAGAGATATGTTTTTACAAGAATGATATTGTGATTGATGCAGTTGGCAGGTTATTGATTAAGGAAAGAAGATGTGCAGCGGATTATGAAACAGATATAATTAAAAGGTTTGAGAAAGATTCAGCAAGAGTTTGCATGACAACACATAGAAAGTGGTTCAGATTGAGCATGGGTATTCTCTTGAGAAAATATTCTAGAGTTTGATGTAAGAATAAAAGGCAGAATAGTTACAGAATAGCGTGCAAGTCAGAGTATGGCAGATGACTGGAAATTTGAAATTGTTAAATACAAAAGGAAAAGATGTGATCAGTTAAGTAGTGAACAGTTTAAGATTAGATGGCACCTGATTGAGAGGGAGTTTAATAAAATTAAAGATAGAATATGTGCAGAATTAGTTGAGCAGTTTAATTTTTCTGATAAGAGAATGCAGTATCACGACAATGAGAGCAGATATTTTGAGGGATTAAGTACTAGATTGATTGGATCAGTCAGAGAATGTTATTTAAGTTAGAAAAGAATGTAAAGAGCAAGGTATGTCAGTAGTGGTATAGCAGGATTCAGAATTAAAGTATGTGGCACAATCAGAATTGAAGTATTAGAGAAAGCAGTCCAGAAAATTTTGATATTTTCTTTCAGCATTGATTGATTGAGTAAAGTGATTTGAGAAGCGAGAAAAGTTAGTATTGAATCCAGCTACAGTCAGAGTAATAATGAAAGTGCGAAGCAATTGTAAATAATATTGGGAGCAGAATTTATGGAATATTTTGTCAGGTATTCAGTGTGATCAGAGTGGTGCAGTGGAAGCATGGGAGGTTAAATATTCACAGGTTATCCGAGATTAAGTGTTTAAAGGAAAATTAGAGAAATTTACACAGTTAAGTAAAAAAAAAAAGATAGTGGTATTTTGGCCAGAAAGGAATAAAGATAGTATGGATAGAATGGTATAGAGAGGCAGGAAATTCAGTTATGATAATGTGATTTTTGATAAGAAACTGGCGACTAAGAATGTGAGTATAGATGAGGTAGAATAACAGTTGGCAGTCAAAGGCAAATAATGAAAAGGCACTGGAAAATCTGAAAATTTTAAGGATGATTTTACATGGCAAAGCATTTAAAGGTGGCAATCTGTAATATAGAAATTCAAAAGAAAGAAAAGCGGCCCAGAAAGAAATGTTGCAAACACAACCGGGAAAATGTGGAAGTAGGTTGAGTCCAAGGAGATAAAGCGCCAACAACAAGGTAAAATCGCCTACAGCTAAAAGGGTAAAAAAAGAGCAGCATGTAATAATCGGGTAGTGCAGCTGTGAAATGAATTAAAGAAAAGAGGAAAGCAAAACAAATGTGGAAATGAGCAGAAAATTAGTCAGTACGGATGGTTTGAAAAGCAAGTGCAGAGAAAGTGTATCCTACTTGTTCTGTATATGGTTTATTTCCTTTTTAGGTGATAATCCGGTTTACTATATTTTGTTTTGAATGTCGAGGACGACATTCCTTTTTAGGTGATAATAATGTAACGTCGCGCGTTTTTTGGACCTTCGTGGATACTTGCTTAGTGGGTTTGGTGGCTAGTGTGTGGCACATTAGTCTGTGTTTCAGGTGTTCTCGTCGGTTGTAAGGCTTTGTGGGCCGGCAGATTGGGCCCAAAGCGCTCACAGGTTTTTTGCTTGTGAACGCAACAGGGGTGTGCGTCGCGTTCTGAACGTGACGGCCCTGGTGGTCGCATTTTGCTTGCCGACTGAGATGCGGTCTTCGTCTGCATGCGCGTCGCGTGTCGCGCGTTCGGTGACTTGCTGACGTCGGCCTTGGGAAGGCGACGGCCTAGGATGTCGCGTTCAGGTCACGACGGAGGGCTACGTCACGTTCCCAACCGCGATGTGTTTTTAGGCAAGGTCGACCGAATAGAGCTCAGCATGCTCTGCTTGGCCAGGGGAGGCTACTGCGGTGGATTCTGAGCGATTCGGCGTTTCGGAGTGGTTTTTGATTCGTTCTCGTCGCGAGGACGTCGCATGGAGCGGGGGAGACGCCGTGCCGTGGTTGGTTTGCGTGTTCTTTACGAAAGTAGTGAGATCCCACCTGGTTTCATTGCGTGGATTGCGTATGATGCATGTTTGGACTGTTTATTGCTTTATAAACAGTAGATATCATGCTAGGGCAATCATTAAAGCATGAAAAATGAGAATTAAGAGTGGTTTGTATGGCTTGTGGGGGTGATCCGGGGAGAGCATCCCGGATTAGGGTTCCTACCTATGAAGGCGACGGAGCACCTTGTCGCGTTATGAATGCGATGGAGCCCCCTGTCAGGTTATGAACACGACAGGCTGACCTGTCGCGTTCAGGTTCTTGAACACGACATATCGGGGTGTCGCGTTCTGAAGGCGACTTTACCCCACGTCATGACCTCAGCCGAGAGGTCCTGTTGTGCATGTTTTAAACGGTACGATTATTCGACTATCGATGTCTTATGTGCATGGAGTGGTGCATTGCACCTGTAGCGTTCATTGAGCGTGTCGTCCATGTGGTGGACGTGTTGTTTATGTGGTTGACAAACGGTTTGTATGGTTTGAGCGGTATATATATTGTTGATTAGTGGTGACTGGGCAGTGAGGTTGCAATGTGAACCTAGCCTTGGTCCTTTAATGTTTAATATAGATTATTTATTTAAGATGGTTTAACTGGTAAAGTGAGAGTACGATTATTAAGTGGTTATTGTGTAATGAGCTTAATGCAGCCATGGAGGTCACCTTGTGACTAATGACATGCCAAGATATTATTGTATAATGTAAATTGTGTATGTGTTTGTGTAGGCTAGCTTGTGGGTCACAGAGTGACCGGGACAAGCTATTCCTCACATGTGTACCGTGGTTTCTAATAAAGATGATATATGTATGTACTATGGTTTGTGCGTTGCCGAGTATGGTGGTCCGGCGCCTATTCCGGAATACCTCTTCAGTTGGGTACCCCAGGTTTTGTGTGAGCCAGGCACGTTAGTGCTCGAGGTTTGTCCCAGTACTATGTGTACCGTCGAGTTCTGTGTCGTCTGTCTTGGACACCCTCACTCCTGTGTTTAAGTTGTACGTCCGACAGAGGGAAAGACAACAATGGACAACGACTTGTGTTTGTGGGTGTGTGGTCGCTTGTAGCGCGCTTGTGGTTGGGGGTACGGACACTGATAGTCGACTCTGGTCCCTAGCTAGTCCTGTTTTCCAGTGCCTCACTTTGGGGAGCTTAGGCCTGAGTCCCTAAAGGTGCCAGGCATGGACCTGCAGCTGTGTAGTCTGTAGGTGTGGTGTTGGTTGGTCTCCATTGTTCTTTGGCTTGTGCTTGTGGAGCGGCAGTTGGACCTTTCGTCCGTGACTGCGAGACTGAGAGGTAGTTCTTGTGTTGTGTTGTCCGGGTTGGATACTGGCGTCATGAACCAGTAGTCCGTTCCCATGTGGTGGCGTCGTTCCGTTCCGACTCGTGTTATGCCACCGATTGTGGTTTATGTGTAGCGACTCGTTGGTTGTGATTTGACCCGTTGTAGTGTGCCTGGTAGGATTCACAGTTGTACTAAGACTTTGTGGTGGTACCTCGTGGTGGTAGGTACTTGTACCTTTGTGGGTATCTATTTCTCGTGGTACGTTGTGTACCAGTCTTTTTAGGTTGTGTGGTGGAGCTGTGCCCTGTGGAGGTCGTGTGGTAAGACCTACCACTCGTTGTGTTCTACCCTTCCTCGGGTAAACTTACGATTATGATTTTAGTGTGCAATGGATTGGCATTGTAGTAGCCAGTCTTGCTACCTTGTGTGTAGCTTTCGACATATCGTGATTTGGGGTATGTTGGACTAACTCTTGGTCAGTGGTCCTATTACCCACGTGTTTGAGGTTCGCCTGTGAAGCTCGTAGCTTAGGCAACGGTTGGCCTGTGAGGCTTATAGCTTAGGCGACTAATGGTTGTAGTAGTTTGCCTGTGAGGCTTGTGGCCTAGGCGTTTTAGTTGTTGGGCGGACTAGTGGTGCTGTGCTAGTCCTATGGTTCCTCTTTCCTTCCGAGAACTATGTATTTGTTTATGAATTACTGTTTAAATTGTTATTTGTTATAAATGTTTTGAGCATGATATGGTTTGGCTATCGGAGTTGCCAGTGAGACCCTTTGGGGTGGATGTCTCTTTAGTTTCGTGTGTTGTTTTTGGGTGGTACCCTACTGAGCCTGTGACTTGTTGAGGCTCACTCCCCTACAGTTCTTTTCAGGGCTTACCATTGGTATGGCTTACAAAGGCGTTGTGGCAGACTTGGTCAACCAGCAGTAGTGTTAGTTGTGTTGTGTGAGCTTGTGCTCCCTCGGGGTATGCCCCAGGTAGTTGTACTTTTTAATCGGACATGTAATAATGTATTGGGACAGTTGCAAATTGTTATATGCAGATATGAGTACATGTACTTTATTGTGTCTTATATTGTTGTAGTTGTCTTTTATATTCCTACTAGACACGTGTGTGAGCTATCCCTTGCGAGACTTTGGTCCATTCGCGGGAGGCGGATATGGATATGGAGCCTTATTGGGCATAAATATCCATGGCCACTACAGCGGCGACCGCCTATGTAATGCGTGCCTCCACCGCCTATGTAATGTGCATCTCGACCCCCTTCATATCCTTTCAGAATGCATCTCTAATATTGTTGGGAGTAGTATTGGAGCCTGTGGCGAGCATCATGAACATGATGGGGCATGTGCCTGAACTCACTCAAGAAGACATCACTGCAGTCGTGTGTAGGTTGTCTCCAAAACTGAACATTCACCCCTTCTTTGATAAACTAACAGCCGCGACCTACGCTTGAGGATCTAATTGTGGTTGCGGCGTGCCCTCCCCATATCTCTCTGCCATCTACCAGTCATAAGACTCATGCATAAAGAATTAAACAGATTGTAAATTTCATATTAATTATTTAGATATGAAATTTAAACAACGAAATGCATATGTAAAATAGCGCTATCAAATATCTCGCAGAATGATCAGAGACCTTAGAACTTCTAGGTCTGTTTACAATTCATAGAAAATAAATGAGGTTGTATAATAATAAAACATTAATCAATTAGAATATCACTTACCATTTTTTCTTTGTGGATTGCGAATGACACAGACCCACTCGTATGCAAATTATTCTCTGGTTGCACGACCCGATTTACTTTAGCTTTTCGGGATTTGTCTATCCACTCTATTGAGGCCCATCTATCACAAAGGAGGTCCCAATCATCCCTCCTCATCTAAGATGGGGAAAACGCCTTCCATCGGACCTGATCATCACCACCCAAAAGCCTGTGGGCCCTATCCCTGACCTCCCACATAGTTTTTCTAAAATTTGTCTAGGCCATAGCGTCCCAAGCAGATCAAGCTCGTGCGTGGTCCTGTTTGTTTGTGAACTTATAATTTCGCTACAAGCAAATTAAGTTATATAAGCCAATATATATACTGAAAGAAAGAGTTAGAGAAGACATGATTAAAAAAAATTTATATACCTTAAACATCTCGTACAACGCATCTCAACTTTCAATTGGAAAGTTTCAGAATGACTGCATAGGGCAAGTGACAAGTGCTTGAATGATAGACATGATGTAGCAGGAAGTTCCATCTCGATCTATTTTTTCTCTACAATTACAAATATGTAAATGGTTGTCATTACAAAATTGATGGAATCATAATAGACATATTTTATGAATTACGTTTTACCGATAGATCCAATAGGACAGATGTGCACCAATGCCCTCAAGATGATTAGCCTCCTACACAGCTGTTGTAAGTAACATAAATTTAATTAGTCATACTTTTCATAACTACTAAACTATTATATAAACATCCACAACTACAAATATAGATTAAACAAAAATACATGTACCTGAAATCTGTGACGAGGGTGAGGGCAAGGCAGCAACTAAGGGGGCACTCGGGCTCTGAGAAGCTACTACTAGAGTACTTTGGTCTGTAAGAATTAAATGTCAAATATAAGTATTTACTCTCATAAAAAATTTACCTAGAAGTTTAAATAGACAAACATGTGTCTGAGTCATACAATCGGTGCACAGCTAGTTGAAACATGAAGTACACTTCTCCGGCATAATTAGAAAGGTATCATTGGTTTTCACGATACAACCGACTCGACAACCTTGTGAGAATTCAAGGCCAGCAGAGGTTTACAGAGGTCTCACATGAAGACGTTCTAGTCTAATAGGAGGAATATCCAGCAGAGAGTCCGTCAGTCACGAAGGGGTGTTTCTAACTACAACACAATGAGAACATGTCACACAAGGTGACAGTATCTGAAAGACGGTGCAAAACAACGGTGTTGTGCAATTATTTCTACAAAAGCATGCTCAATTGTTTTTTAGTGTGATAAAATCATTTCAGTTATACTAACCATTTTTTAAGTAATAAAAAAATTCATTTGATAATAACATAATGACATTTTACTTAGTATTGTATTTGATGTGTTAAGACAAAGGCATGCATGTATTATACTGTGCAATCATTTATAGATAAAGGTGTCAACATATGATTATTTTCTAATGGCACTCATCTATCTCCAGTAAAATTCTCTAAGTCCACAACTAGTATAAATACTATGTTGATCTGACTCCTGGAAAGTCAAAGTGAGAAATCGATTGATGAATAAAGGTCGTCAATCGAAATCCAATTCCGACTCTTGGAAAGTCGAAGTCAGACATCGATTGATGAACAAAGGTCAGCAATTGAAGTCTCTCTTTGCGACTTCCAAGCAATTGAAGTTAGGCATCGATTGGTAAACAAAGGTCAACAGTTGAAGTCTCAATGTGACTTCTAGACAGTCAGAGTTAGATATCGATTAATGAATAAATGCGATCATTCGAAGTCTCTCAGTATCAATTGATGTAGTATCATTTTGATTGGCTATTTTATAAACATCGATTGATGAAGTTTTAAATGTCGATTGTTGTAAGTTCTGCATAGCGATTGATGAAGTGTTACTCCAATTGGCTTTGTAATCCTTTATGTAATATTTCTGAACATCGATTGGTGAATATTATAATATGTTTTAAAGATATGTCTATACATTTTGATTTAATATTTTTTAAAGCACATATCTGAAGCATTGCAGCTTAGATTATTCCCAGGTAGCTATTTGTTTTTGCAAGATATCCGCAAGTGTCCTTCTAACTGACATATTTCCAGTTTTTAAGGAAAACCTTTTTGCAGATGTACTGCGCGCCAAGTAGGTGTCCATACCTCTCTGAATGCTCACCTACCCCAGCATAGTTTAAGTATAGACTTTTTCTCTAAAGTAGTTAGATATCCTTTTAAACAACTTGTCTCTTGCTTTCACTTTGTAACACCCCTCTTAGACACGATACAGTTGTACCAACTCACATTGGGTCCAAGGGTGGCGCTACAGTGAAAACAACCAAATATAATCGGTTCAGGTTGAGTAATACACAAATGACGAGTTATGTAACAACAATTATAGCAACGCAATATAAATTTTATTTCCATCAACATTGTATGTCTCCACGTCCTCACGCTCTTAGTCAGTGTGAACTAACTCCTCTGTGTTAATATCCTCAGCCTCCCCTGAAAGGTTAATCAAGAGTGAGTCTTTAAGACTCAACAAGCAACAAGAGACAACAGTTCTAAGATCTATCATATAGCTACTTTTAAAACATGATATACATATTCCAATCACATAGCATATGCACAATATATAGCTTCTGCTATGAGTGTATTCTAAATCATTTATCAATCATTATCTATATTTCCAAAAAGTAGTACTAAATGATCATTTAACAAGTACGAGAAACATTCATAACTAAATCATATATCATATGGCTTTCTCAATTCATGTACACTTATACTTCCTGAGGGTATTATCATGTAACACGCAACCAATTCATATGGCATGTAAAATGACAGATAACATGTAGACAATATCAAGTAGTATGTAAACATTATCATGTAGCACGTAGACATTATTGTAGATGCGTGATTTGGCCCATCCCCGCGTTGGTCAATAGCCCATTAAGACTTGTTTGACTCCTTGTTGACTCACCTCGGATCCCATGTAGACGTCAACATCAATTGCCATTTACCCCATGTTGACGGCATACAGCCTTGAGGTTTACTCCGGTTGACGTCCACATAGTGTGACGTCTGCATGAGGTTGACAGTGGAATCGAATGACATCAACTTGGGTTTACCTGTTCCACAAAACAGTCCGGGTATCTCACCCACATCCACCCCTACCTCGGCCATGCCGCGTATGGGACCGTTCCCAACAGGAAAATGGGTCACCTTGGCACTCTCTTGATCCAGTAAAAGTCCCATGTGGCCTCTCCTCATTAGCCTTTGCTTTGTACATGGATTGCCACTTGTGCAAGTGTGTTTTCTCACACTTGAGCATCCTAGGCTCCTAAGCTCCGCCCCCACTGTCTATATATGGAGTTCCTTGGTCTTCTTAGGAGGGGGAGATGCTGGATGAGCTTGAGCTTTAATGCTCTGAGAGAAGAGAGAGAAAGAAGGACTACACCTTGAGAGCTTCCATCTTTTTCTACTTTCTGTCCCTGACCATCTGGAGCGTCTAGGAGGCTTCACCACGAGCTAGAGGAGTCCACCAAGCAGCCACAACAGCCATCAACGAGGATCATCTCCCTCTTCTTCTTTTCTTCTTCTTCTTTCTCTTTTAGTCTTGCATGATAGTCGCTCCTCTCTCACACACACAAAGCACATAGTGCACACTCCCACACATCTAAAAGGGGTTTTCCAAACCAAAAATGGAGGGAAGAAGGGTGGTCATAACATTTGGCCACCCCTCTTCTAAAGCCCACAACCGGTACGGGGATCTCCTTTTGAGTCATTTTCTTTTACTTCTAAGCACTTACTACACTACATTATAGTCTTATAGAGTCCTTTTGTTTGCAAGAAAACCCTCAGCAACACCGTAGAGCTTCTTCTCTTTGGCCGGCCGAAGGGAAGAACGTTGACGTCCCCACCATCAACTGCTCACGAGGCAACGTCCTCGGTGCGATCAGAACACCTCCTTAGGCACAGGTAAGGCTCTGGCGATCACTTCCCTTTCATTTGCTTACTAGTTTCTTGGCTTTCTTCCCTCAGTCAACTCGGTTAAACAAGCTTCTACACGAAGGAAGAAGGAGGACGGGATGAACTAGCCAGACACATTTGCCTCAGGGAGCCACATGTAGTTGGCTGGAGAAAAACCAAAACGTCCACAGCTCTCTTCTAGCGATCATGATGGGACCGACATTGCTTACCGCAGATTGGTGAGGTTTCTGTCTGCGAACAGGTAGACGTCCATCATTGTGGACGTCTATTCAGTAAACGTCAAACTTCTGTGTCGTTTATTCTAGGTTAACATCATCTTCCGTTGCCGTCAACTTTTCATTAGCGTCCATCGTTCTTGCCGTCTATTTACTTCTGAAAAACTTAACATCATCTATTGTTGCCATTTATTTTTCCAGAAGTTGTTTCTATTTTCTTTTGTTTTCTCACTCTTTAGTTCTTGTTGGTCTTGAGTCACGAGGTGGTTCTCATTTCTTATCTCTTCTAGACTCCCCACACATTCTAGGATAACCCCTTCTTGATTTTCAATCTTTTACTCAGGGATTCCCTCTCAGGTAAATCAGATTGGTTTCAAGAAGAACTCCATAAGTCCCTAAATTCTATGGATTCCCTCACGGTACGGGGTAGGAGGACCTTCAGCCTCCCAACTAGCTAGCCCATTTACCTGGTTTTGAGTGAGAGGTGAGAGAATTGGCCTTCACAAGTTGAGTTAACACACATTTGCAACATTTAAAAGATTTTGGGTGTTGTTTTGTCAACATTGTTTGTGTAGAAATCAATATTTCTTCTGATAATAGTGTAGTTAATTGGCCTAATCATCTTAGAAATTAGTAGGTCGTGTGCTAATGGACACTTGGTTGAATTCCTATAGCATGTCTAACAATCCAGCTTTTGAATTTGATGATAATCTTAATGATGAGCTTGTCAGAATGGTTAATTCTAATGTTCAATTTGAAGAATCAGTTCAGTCATCTTCTCAAGCTAATAATGACAAGGTGAGTTTAAGGGTCAATCCCACATATGGGCATGAATCCCAAGATGACCCTGAACTCGCCCATCTCTTATCCCATCACTCGTCTGAAGACCTCATTTCTATCCTCTCCAAGTATACGGTTCGGGCAAAAGCCTCCACCTCTTCACCTTCTCCCTTTATGATGATCAGTTCATCCCCATGTAATTAAATAAATTACATATCTATTTTGGTGATTAATAAAACTCAAATAAAGTATGATCTAACAAGTTTTTATGAAGCTTAAGCACAGGAGGAAATTCAGGAGAAATCAAGAAGATATATAAAGTATTTCTTACACTGTAGCATTTGAAGTACACAACATATAATTTTTCTAAGTACACAACAACTTCCTATGTGTTATAACGATTTCATTAGAGTCATAACGATTTCCACTTCTATCGATTTTATTTTCACAAGGATTTGATAAAGTATCATACTGATTTCGGTTTTATAACGATTTCATAAGTGTTGCATCGATTTCGATCTCACAACGATTCAATAAGTAAGCATAACGATTTGCTCTCACAACGATTTGATAAGTGAGCATAACGATCTGCTCTCACAACGATTCGATAAGTGAGCATAACAATTTGCTCTCACAACGATTCGCTAAGTGAGCATAACGATTTCGATCTCACAACGATTCGCTAAGTGTTCATAATGATTTCGATCTCACAATGATTTATCTTCATAACGATTCGATAAGTTCCACATCGATTTGATCTTCATAATGATTCGATAAGTTCCACATCGATTTGGTCTTCATAACGATTCAATAAGTTCCACATCGATTTGGTCTTCATAACGATTCGATAAGTTCCACATCAATTTGGTCTTCATAACGACTCGATAAGTTACACAACGATTTACTTGCTGTAACGATTCGATAAGTCACAACAACGATTTAGTATGTGTAACGATTCGATAAAGCAAAACAACGATTCAGTCACTACATCGACTCGATAAGTGAAACAACGATTTGGTTATAACGACTCATTCATAACGACTTGATTATAACGATTTGTCTCTACAACGATTTGGTTATGATTGTATAACGATTTGTCTTCATATCGATCTGTTTATACATATGCAACAATTTACATAAACAACGACTTATTCACACAACGATTTCATAAGTCATACTCATAACGATTTCATGAATTATAACGACTTGTTATTTAAACATATTTTAAATATTTTTAAAAGTCAAAGTCTTCCCTCGCTTTTCTCCGATATCCATGCATTTATTATAACTGAACATTTCACTGCACAATGCATGCACATATATCTTCTATTCCTATGCTTATATCAGAAACATCTTTTTGGAAAAATAGAATGGCATTTCCATTTTGATGTATATTCGTTCTAACGTTGACTGACAACAAGAGACAACATAGTTGTCTATCATTTAGCATTTAATGTATGCAGGTCTCTGACAGCACAACCGTTTACAATGTTGGACAAAATGGAAGATAAAGGACATCGAGAAGGATCTTCTCTTTGGATGCATGGAACGTAAAGGACCGTTGACTGGAAGCTCTCCAATCCCATGCAGTCTAACGTATACCAAAGCATAGAGACAACGGTCATATCAACGGCTACTTCCTCAAGAAGATATATATATTCAAGTCTGAAGACTCTTAAAAGAATAACTTTTACAGAAGCAATCTTTCACGCCAAAGAGTCTTAATAGAAGAGTGATTTTCTCATTCCAACTATTGTGTAGCTCTTGCTCTCGCTCTCCATGTTCTTATTTTAATCCTTTGGAGAGCACCTTTGAGTTCATCGTAGATCTACTACTCTCAGTCTCTACCTCAGATCTGGTACTTGTTGTAAACCAGGTCTAGGGGCACTTCGCCTAATATTTTTACATCATTGTGTTGTTCCTCTTCGGGGTTGAAGAGAAGACCTATAGGTAACAAGTGGTTGTATTCCCTTCGTGTTGAAGGAAGACCTAGGTTCCAGGGTGTTGTATTCCTCTTCAGGTGAAGAAGAGAAGGCCAGCTGCGACTAGATGTGTAAGCGACCTTGAGGGGGACTGTACCCTTGGATAGTAGAATCCTGAGTTGTTGCCCAGGGACTAGACGTAGGACTCCTATGGAAAGGAGGTCCGAACCAGGATAAAATCCTTGTGTAGTGTGGTTGCTTGTTTATTATTGTTATTTTATTTACTACTAACACTAACAGTTGAACGTAGTGTTTTGTGTGAACGTTTTTGTTGACAGGTTTAGATAATCATATTTAAAGAATCCCATTCATCCCCCCCTCTGGGCTTGCTAGCTGGGCAACATTTAAGGCCTCTCAAGCCAAGTCTATCTCGAGGCCTGTCACTCAATCTCAGGTCCCTGTCCCCACTCTCTCCACCACTCCTTCTGCACCAACTCCCATTTCAACTCCTCATCCCGCTTACCCACCTTATGTCCAACCCATACCCCCCACTCAATCTGAATTTGTTTCCAAATTTGAAATGGAGGGTTTTGTTAGAAAGCTTTTGGCTGAATCCCTATCCCTGTCCAAATTTCACTCCCTTCAAAACTATTGCAAACTCCCATCCGCCTACTTTCCCTTGGGTTTCAAGGCTCCAAAGTACTGCAAGTATGACGGGACCTCCGGCCCTCAATTCCATCTTGCAGGCTTTCTCATGGACTCTCATTGGTGGTTGTATGATCGAGTCCTCATGGTTCACCTTTTCCAACAATCGTTAGAAGGGTAAGCCTTGAGGTGGTTCACTTCCTTACTTGCATCTGATCTCTTTAACTTCGACATCGTCTCTGAACGCTTCATCTCTCACTTTGCCTACATGGCCAGTCAAGTGCCCACTCTCTATGACTTGGTGGTAGAAAAGATGAAGCTGGAGGAAGACTTTGTCACCTTTGCCAACCACTGGAGAGCCATGGTGTCGAGGGCCGACCTCCCCAATCCAGAGTCCCAAGTCATCACAATGATTGTGAATAATACCACTCCCCTACTCAAATACATTTTGATGCTTAGTGAGTTCCTCTCCTTTGCACATCTCTATAATCGAGCTAGAGTGGTCCAAACTCAAATCAAGGACTCCTCCCTCCCACCATTCTTTGAAGGGAAGCCCAAGGGACGCAAGACTCTCGCAGCACCTACCACCTAGGGGGTGACCGTCAATGAGTCTGTCCATGCCTGCAATCAGCCATCAAGGCCTGCTAGCAAGTCTTCTACCTCCAATCCCCATCAATTTCCATCACATCCCTCCAAACCCTATTCAGCTATTCCTCCACCTTCTGGCTACACTCGGCCTGGGCCCAAGAGGGCCCACTATCCTGCTCTCCTTGAATCCCTTAGGGACATCTTCTTTGCTCTCATGTCTTGTGATGCCATCCAACTTCCACCACAGAAGGAGGGTGTACATCCTAGAGCCGACACCTCAAAGTATTGTCTGTACCATAGGACCCCTGGTCATGAGATTTACAACTATTTTACCTTCTAAGATTAGGTGTATGATATGAATGATGAGAGCAGAATCAACTGGGATGATGTCAAGTTAGCTATCGCCAAATCCAAAATGACAAGAAGGGACTTGGGTAAAGTCCAAAACCCCCTCCCCAACCACTGAAACAACAACAACCTGTGCACTTCTAAGTCTCAGTAGAAGGTCAACACCATGATGCATCCAATGCCTCGGGTTGTGAGGAGAGAACAACATTGGAGGGTGGAAGATTTTGAAGAATGGTACACATGTCCACCAGTTGAGTCTCAAGAACCCTCCACCACTATTGATGCCATCCGGAGTTGAGCGGCCCTTAGTGCTCATCAGACCTGCCCGCCAGGATACTTAGTCCATTCCCATTCCCCTTACCCAAGAGTCAGCCATTGTTGGTTCCAACCCCTCCATCTCATCCTCCCTAAGTCTCAGGAACACCTTAGCGTCACCCTCCAGAACCACATTGTTCCTCCACCTACACGGGCATCACAAGATGAGGAGGATAGTGGACCCCCGCAACCCACCGACACTGAGTATGATATTCTTCAGCACCTGGATAGGAATCCCGCAAGGGTTTCTATCTTAGAGTTGATTCAAAAATCACCCTCTCACCAGTCCACCCTCCTCCAGTTCCTCCAAAAGATCATGGTCAATGACGACCTCCAGACGAGTGGGGTTACCAATGCTATTTTTTCCCTCACTCAAGGGCCTTCCATCTCTTTCTCAGACAAAGACCTTGCTGCTCTCGAATGTCGCTCACTTCCTCTTTGTTTGACAGTCACTCTCAACAGGGTGTCAGTCGACTCCATTCTCTTCGACACGGGAGCATCCATCAATGTCTGTCCGATCAAAACACTCAAGCAACTTGGTTTAAGGAAGGGTAGTCTGGAGAAAATATGTTCCACTATTGCTGCTTATGACAATTCTAAAAGGGTAGGTAAAGGGAAGATTGCTCTTCGGTTGGAAGTAGGGCCCATTACTATGTCCATCGAATTCTTAGTCCTGGATGTTGATTCGGCCTATAAGGCCATCCTCGACCGTCCTCGGCCATCCTTGGCTAGAACAAACTTTAGGGGTCCCTTCCACCACCCATCAATGCTTCAAGTTTCCATTTAATGGGCGGATTATCAAAATCAAGAGCATCCATACCATAGAAACCCTCAATTCTATCACGTCAGAGCAGATGTCACATCTCTTCATTTCAGACAAGGGGAAAAAACATATCATGTCAATCATTAATTTCCTATCTCCCCTTGTTTTGAACCAATCTCCCTCCACTAACGAAGAATTTGAGATGGCCACATGTCCTCAAGGGAAAGGTTGGGAGGTAATGGCAAAGATAGGTTATATCCATGGCAAAGGGTTGGGTGGAGAAAAATAAGGTCCCATCAGAAGTGTCCAAGTGAAGAGATTGTTAGCAAGGGCCGATTTGGGATTTCACCCTAACCCTGTGCATCCAGATCCTTTCATAGCTTATATGCCTCTTACCTGGACCCTGAAGGAACACTTCATCCAATGACCCATCCAACTAGGGACAAGGGAGCCATTGTGGAAGAAGAACCTGATTCAGAAAATGAGGAAGAAGAGGAAGCTGTTGGGAGGAGGAGTTTTGTGAGGACTTTGGCCTTCTCTCACTCTTTGGTTCCAATTATGATTCTCCACCTCCATCCTCTCTCTCTTCAGCTGGAGTATTCCTAGCACGCGATTGTCTTGCTCTAGCTACTTTCCTTCCTCTTATGTTCCATCCCATCGTACCTCCATTACTTACCTGGCCGGTCACGGCAACTTCGAGTCAACAACTTATGGTTCTTAGCCATGACTCCCAAAAAAAGAAATGCCAATTTTCAAGGGTGGGAATGTGAGGTCTCCATCGAGCACCTTTCCTCTGTGGAGTCTACTCCAATTGCTTAGGGGCCGACTCTATTCAGCTTGAACATTAATACTCACCCATCCAGGGGCATCCCTCCTATGCACAGTTCTGTACATAGTAGTTTAAACATATGTCTAGAGTTAGATCTAGGTTTAGAAGAGTCTAGTCTCTCTCAACCGCGCGTCCCAAAGGAGATGGGTAGGCAAGTTCCTGCCCGATATGTTCTAGTTTTGGTTGAGAAGTGTTTAAAGTTAAGTCAAGTCCCAGATTTTCTTGAGGAACCTGCCCTTGTAGAAATAGATTTTGTAGAAGGAGATTCAGTGAATGATGGTTTAGGTGTGTATCTGCTAGATTGTGATGAAGAAGATGAGCATGGAGATCTTGGGTTGGGAGAAGAGGACCCAGTAAGCTCTTATGTGGATAGTACCAAGAGGTTTGATGTAACGTTGCGACTATTCGGATCTGTGTTTAATGGTTCTGGTGTGGTACCCTTGTCCAATGTGGGGTCATTGGGCCTTGGTTGTGGTTTTCGACTGTTGTGTAGGTGTTGTGGGCCTTAGGTTTTAGCCCATTTAGCCTGTTGGTTCTCTGGCGAGAAAGGTGACAGAGTAGGTCTCACTGAATCGCCTTTCCATGGCACGACGTATTTGGCGACGGCTGGGTCTGTCACGTTTAAAGTGTTTTAAAACGTGACGACTGCCTCCGTCGTGATTTTGACTATTTATTTACTACTCTGTTTCGAGCCAGATAGATCAGAGGTGGCTCTGTCCAGCGGAGGGGAGGAGGTTTTGCGGCTTGTCTGGCATTTTTGGCTTCCTAGTAGCTGGTCTGACGCGGGTTCTACGCGAGGAGGGCGTCCGGAGCATGGACTTGCCGGCGGTGTGGCGTTCTTCACGAGATTCGAGTTCTTCGAGTTGGTAGGGAGACTTCCCCTTTGTGTTTTATTGTTTAAGTGCTTTTTAGATGTGGTAGATCATGCAATGGTGGTATGCTATGGTTTAACCATCATTTTAGAGATTTAAATGGTAGTATAAGAGGTGTTTTACATGGATTGATGGGGTATGAGGAAGGGCTTGACCATCTACCTGAAAAGGTGACGGGTCGGGCCGTCACAATTTGAACGTGACTATTTACCCCATCGCGATTTGTTGTGAACGTGACATAATTGTCTGTCGCATTCATGCATCGATTGTGTGGTTGAACCAATTGGCATAAACGCGTCGTTTATGTCCATCGTGTATATGGCTTTGGTTTATTGTGTTGGTTTGAAGGCAACAAGTTATGTCGTCGCATTTTGGGTTTGACTGCATGGTGGCGACGTGTCGGGCCATCACGTTCATGACACGACACTGGGCCCTGTCACGTTAGCTTGGTGGACGCGACCGGTGTGGTCGTCGCGATTAAGAAGGCGACATCTATGTCCATCGCATTTTAGCGTTCGAGGTTTGTGTTGCGCTGCTTAGCAGTGAGGGCCTTACTTGGGCCTAGCCTTGGTTTCATGGCTATGTTTGGTAGTGTTTTGAGTTTGGTTAATGATAGAAAAGAATGTTATAGGGATAATGGTTTGGTTTATGGTTGATTAGTGAATTATGTTGTTCATGTTATTCTTGTTAATCATGGCAATTAGGGTAAGGTGTTAAGATAATGTGGTTTGTGTGTATAGTGATGTTTGGTTGCTATGGAGGTCATGTGATGACCAATGATAAGAAAGTTTAGTATATATGTCATCGTGGTTTATGAGTAAAGGTTTTATGCATACCTTAAGTGTTTAGCACGATTTGTGTGTTAGCCGAGTGTGGTGGTCCGACGCCTATTCCGGAATGCATCTCTAGTCGGGTACCCTAGGTTCTTTGTAAGCCAAGCACGTTGTGGTTTGTTGTGCTTTGGGTTTGTCCCGATACTATGTGTGTCTTCGAGGTCTGTGTCATCTTCCTGGACATCCTCACTCCTGTGTTTGAGTTGTACGTCCGACTGAGGGAAAGACGACAATGGGGCAGCGACTCTTGAGTTGTGGTTGTGTTCGATCGCTTGTAGTGCGCTCGTGGTTGAGGGTATGGACACCTGTAGACATACTAGTCTCCAGCTAGTCCTGTGTTTTCCAATGCCTCACTTTAGGGAGCTCGGGCCAGAGTCCATAAAGGTTCCAGGCATGGGCCTACAGTTGTGTGGTCTATAGGTGTGGTGTTGGTTGGTCTCCACAGTTTGCTGGCTTTAGTGTGTGTTTGTGGAGCGGCAGTTGGACCTTTCATCCTAGACTACGAGACTGAGAGGTAGTTCTTCTATTGTGTTGTCCGGGTTAGATACCGGCGTCATGAACTTGTAGTCTGTTCTCGTGTGGTGGTGTCATTTCTTTCGACTCATGCTTTGCCAGTGGCTGTGGCTGTGAGTGGTGACTCACTGGTTGTGGTTCCTACTCGTTTGTGGTGTGCCATTGTTAGTGGCACAGTTGAGTTTGTGGTTTAATTGTGGTACCTTGCAGTTTCAAGTACATGTACCCTGTGTGAATTGTTGGCTGTTTTAGCATGTGGTATGCTAGCCTTTTTAGATGTTGAGGTGGATTGGTTTCTGTAGGGGTCGTGTTATGTGACCTTCCTCTTGTGGTGTTTGTACCCTTGTGTGGGTAGTTCTCCGAAGTGTTTGTTACCGTGGGTAATCCTTCATGTTAGTCCTATTACCCTCCATTGGTGGTTGGTATGTGTGGCCTTTTGTCTACTCGTTTGTTTCTGTGGGGGACTGGTGCCTTTGTGCTAGTCTGTTGTTTCCTTTAGTTTTCGGTGTACTGTGTTAGTTGAGGTGTTATGTTTATTTCTAGCACGGATTTACTACAATCATTCTTTTGTTGGTGCTGCCAGTGAGACCCTTAGTGGTTGAGGTCTCGGTTACTGTGTTGTGTGGTTAGTTTGTGGTTATTTTTGGGAGGTCCCTGCTGAGCCTATGACTTGTTGAGGCTCACTCCCTTACAATTCTTTTCAAGATTTGCCGTGGGTTTGGTGTGCGGCAGCATTGTGGCAGACTTGTACCACTAGTAGTTGAGTTGTAGTTGTGTTTAGTGTGAGCTTTGCTCCCTCAGGATATGCCCCAGGTAGTTGTACTTTTATCTTGGACATGTAATAATGTATTGGGACAATGTAAATTGTGAAAATGAGTATAAATGCACGTGCTTTCTTGTAAGTTGTATTCTTATGGTTGTCTTCTATATTCTTTCTGGACGTGTATGTGAGATATCCCTTGCGTAACTTCGGTTCGATCGCAGGAGGTGGACTTGGATATGGAGCCTTATTGGGCATAAATATCCAAGGTCTCTACAGTTGGTATCAGAGCATGGTCCAGTGGGAATATAAAAAGACATAAAGGTTACAATGTCCCAAAACATGATTTAATGTCCACTGCTGGTAGTCAGTCTGTGGTTTTACGTGGTTTACACACGTGTTTTTAGTGTGATAATTGTGTGTTCATGTTTGTGAGGCTGGCAGTTAATAGAGGTTTGTTGAGAGTTGGTGTGATTAGTGGTGGAACAACTTATATAGTTAATAGTGGTACATTTTATATGGGTATATCGGTATGTCAGTTTGTTGCAGAAAGGTGTGCTTGCTTGAAAATTCTCAACTAGAGAGATTGAAGGACTTACAATAGAGATTTTTTATGTAATTGTTGTTGGTATTAGTAAATGTTGGATATTAGAAAGAAGGCATAATGGCAAGTGTTTTGAGAGATTTAGAAGATTATATGAATAGAATTGGTTTTCAAGCTATGCACAGTTGATCAGAGGAATAATAGTTGTAGCAGTGAGTTTGAGAGCAAGGTGGTTAAAAGAGTCAGCAGTATCATAAAGTTTGATATGGAAATTAGTGGAAGTATGTGCAGAAGTGAACTGATGTGAATTAATTTGGTAAAGCAGTGGAAGTTGAGAAAGAAGTAGTAAATTCAGTGGTGTTATTTAACAAAGATATGGTTGTCTTCTGAGAGGGATATGATTCAGCACAGTGAGATATTTTAGTGAAATAGAGGATCAACAGATACAAGTATATGGCAGTGAAAGTATATAAGTGTAAATATGATTTATTGTGGAGGTAACAATGTGATAAAGTTACAGTGAAGATAGTGTGTCAAGATGGAACAGTGTTGTGTAAGAGATTGTCACTATAAAGGATTGAGAAATCTGATAAAGGTAAGTGTTATGTCTGTAACATGTGTCAGTGGGTGTTGAGAAATAGTTCAGATGATAATGAGATCAATGATATGGAAGATTTTAGATGATTAAAGAATTCAGGTCAGCTTCAGATAAGGTATTAGTAAATAGAGGAACAATATTTTATGGCAATAAGACTAAGTGTGTTATGTGATCAGAGATGTTTGTCAATATTAGAAGGATTTGTTCAAGTTGTTAATTAAAGAAAGAATGAGTGAACAGGTTGTTGAGTTGGCACATATTTTTGAGACTAGTTAAGGATCAGTGGTAAGTAAGCAGATGGTAGTTTTATGTGACAGATTGTTATTGTTAGCAGAAATGTTTGTATATGTTGTGGTAGTAAAGGCAAATTTTGTGATGTTCTGTGAAAATATTTAGTGTACTATAGCAGTTGAGGCAGAGTAATCGTATAAAGTCAGGGAGCTAAAATTAGTGATATTTGGAGTAAAACCCATAAAATTTACCAAGATTAGATCAGGTGTCGAGGCAGGTGTTTCAATTTTGAGAAAATTAGAATTAAGATTGTTAGTATAGAGAATGGAATGAAAGGAAATAGAAGAAAGCTGGTGCAGGAAAGAGCGGAATGAGAAATGTTAGTGTTAACAGATGAGGATTTGTAAAGGAACAGATGTGTTAATAGTAATGGAATCAAGTTTCCGATAAGATTTATATGTAGGATTTCTAGTGTCAACAATGGGGTTATGGCAGTAATGGGTTCAGTGAATAGAAATAGAGATGTGATAATAGAGTATAGTAAGAGCGGATGCGAAAGTTGTAAAGCAACAGTGTGGACAAGGGAATCAGAAAGGGCAGATCATGGTAATGTAGTTGATGCTGTGGCAGTAAATTTAAAGTTGAGTAGTGGCAGTAAATTTAAAGTTGAGTATTATTGATTAGAAGAAGAGATGAATATAGCAGAATAGTAGACGGTTATAGCCAATGATTAAAGTGATGTATAGTAAGAGGTTATGAAATAGTGCAGAGTAAGGAATTCAGTTGAGTAGAGGTATTCTTTTATTAGAATGTTTGTTAGAATTTGATGTGGTAGCAGAGACATTTTGGTTAAAGAATAGAGAATAGATAAGGTTATGGCAGAGTATAGCAGGAAGAATAAGTAATGTGTACAATTTGAAATTCCTGAGGTCAATGAATTGTGGAATGCAGATAGAAAGACTTAATCAGTTAAAGGGAGAGCACGTGCAGAGTTGAATGAGTAGTTTATTTGCCTAACGAGAAAGTATAGTGTCACAGCAGTACGCATGAGTTATTTGATCAGTCAATTAGATTATAATTTTTTAGTGAACTGAAAAGAGTAAAATATGATAGTAGCAGTATGGCAAAGAGAACAGTTTGAAGCTTCAGATACTTCCTTTCGGTGGTAATCGATTGAATAAGATGATTTTTGGTAAGTCATATTTGGGTTCAGCTAAAGTCAGAATGGTAACTTGTAGAATATTTGACAAGTGTCTGATATAATCAGTGTATGCAGTGAAAAGATAACAGGTAGTATAAATAAATGGAACAATTGAAAGAATAGAGTTTCAAGGTACTGTATCAGGTTTTATTAGTATACAAAGTAAGAAAGAAGATTGAATCAGATAGGAGATAGCAGGTCAGAGCAGAAAGTATTCTTATACAGGTAATTAGTAATTGGCAGAGCATGGCAGTAAGTGAATGCAGACATGAAGTAGTGGCACCAATAGATAAAGTGAACAACGGAAATGTGTAAGCAATTGTTGAAGTAGAAAACAGATTGGCAGTCGGAAACATAAATGAAATTGAGGCAGAGTTACAGTTAATAACAAGTCAGTATTGAAGGATTGTATATCTTAGAAGATGATTTGATATGACATAATGGTCAGTAGCAGCGATTTATGATAACAGATTTTCAGTAAGCAAAATGGCACAGAAAAGGATGTTGCAAACACAACCAGGAAAATGTGGAAGCAGGTTGAGTCCAAGGAGATAAAGCGCCTATAGCAGGATAGTATTGCTCGAGCTAGAAAAGAAAGTGAAACAGAAAAGAGAATAGTACTGAGATGATTAAGGCAAGTAAAGTAGAAATGAAGAGTAGTTTGAAACCATGAAGTGTATCCTTCTTGTTCTGTAAATGGCTTTATACCTTTTTAGGTGGTAGTCCGACTTGCCGTGGTTTTGTTCTGAATGTCGAGGACGACATTTCTTTTTAGGTAGTAGTAATGTAACATCGCGACTGTTCGGATCCGTGTTTAATGGTTCTAGTGTGGTACCTTTGGCCAATGTGGGGTCATTGGGCCTTGGTTGTGGTTTTCAACTATTGTGCGAGTGTTGTGGGCCTTAGGTTTTAGCCTGTTGGTTCTCTGGTGAGAAAGGCGACAGAGTAGGTCGTCGCGTTTTAAACGCGATGGCTACTCCGGTCGCAATTCACTGAACCGCCTTTTCGTGGCATGGCACGATTGGCGATGTCCAAGTCTGTCGCGTTTAAAGTGTTTTAAAATGCGACGACTGCCTTTGCCGCGATTTTGACTTTGCATTTACTACTTTGTTTCGGGCCAGACAAAGCAGAGGTGGCTCTGTTTGGTGGAGGGAGGAGGTTTTGCATCTTGTCTGGCGTTTTTGGCTTCCTGGTAGCTGGTCCGGCGCGGGTTCGACACAAGGAGGGCATCCGGAGCATAGACTTGCTGGTGGTGTGGCATTCTTCACGAGATTCGGGTTCTTCGAGTTGGTAGGGAGACTTCCCCTTTGTGTTTTATTGTTTAAGTGCTTTTTAGAGCTAGTAGATCATGCAATGGGGGTATGCTATGGTTTAACCATCATTTTGGAGCTTTAAATGGTAGTATAAGCTGTTTTTTACATGGATTGATGGGGTATGGGAAAGGGCTTGACCGTCTGCCTGAAAAGGCGACGGGTCAGGCCGTCACAATTTGAACGTGACTATTTACCCCGTCGCGATTTGTTGTGAACGTGACATAATTGTCTGTTGCGTTCATGCATCGATTGTGGGGTTGGACCAATTGGCATAAACGCATCGTTTATGTCCATCGTGTATATGGCTTTGGTTTATTGTGTTGGTTTGAAGGCGACAGGTTATGTCATCGCGTTTCGGGTTTGACTGCATGGTGGCGACGTGTAGGGCCATCGCATTCATGACGCGACACTGGGCCCCATCATGTTAGCTTGGTGGACGTGACCGGTGTGGTCGTCGTGATTAAGAAGGCGACGTTTGTGTCCGTCGTGTTTTAGCGTCCGAGATTTGTGTTGTGCTGCTTGGTAGTGAGGGCCTTACTTGGGCCTAGCCTTGGTTTCATGGCTATGTTTGGTAGTGTTTTGAGTTTGGTTAATGATAGAAAAGCATGTTATAGGGATAATGGTTGTTTATGGTTGATTAGTGAATTATGTTGTTCATGTTAATTATGTTAATCATGGCAATTAGGGTAAGGTGTTAAGATAATGTGGTTTGTGTGTATAGTGATGTTTGGCTGCTATGGAGGTCATGTGATGACCAATGATAAGCAAGTTTAGTATATATGCAATCGTGGTTTATGAGTAAAAGTTTTATGCGTATGTTAAGTGTTCAGAACGATTTGTGTGTTAGTCGAGTGTGGTGGTCCGACGCCTATTCCGGAATGCCTCTCTAGTCGGGTACCTTAGGTTATTTGTGAGTCAGGCACGCTGTTGTTTGTTGTGCTCAGGATTTGTCCTGGTACTATGTGTACCATCAAGGTCTGTGTCGTCTTCCTAGACACCCTCACTCCTATGTTTGAGTTGTATGTCTGGCTGAGGGAAAGACAACAATGGGGCAGCGACTTGTGAGTTGTGGTTGTGTTCGGTCACTTGTAGCACGCTCGTGGTTGGGGGTACAGACACCAGTAGACGTACGGGTCCCCAGCTAGTCATGTGTTTTCCAGTGCCTCACTTTAGGGTGCTCGGGCTAGAGTTCTTAAAGGTGCCAGACATGGGCCTATAGTTGTGTGGTCTGTAGGTGTGGTGTTGGTTGGTCTCCACAGTTTGTTGGCTTTACTATGTGTTTGTAGAGCAGCAGTTGGACCTTTCATCCTGAACTACTAGACTGAGAGGTAGTTCTTCTGTTGTGCTGTCCAGATTGGATACTGGCGTCATGAACCAGTAGTCCGTTTCCGTGTGGTGTCTTCTTTCCTTCCAACTCGTGCTTTGTTAGAGGCTGTGGCTGTGAGTGGTGACTCACTAGTTGTGGTTTCTACTCGTTTGTGGTGTGACATTTTTAGTGGCATAGTTGAGTTTGTGGTTTAGTTGTGGTACCTTGCGGTTTCAGGTACCTGAACCTTGTGTGGGTTGTTGTCTATGGGGACTGGTGCTTCTATGCTAGTCCTGTTGTTTCCTTTACTTTCCGATGTATTGTGTTAGTTGAGGTGTTATGTTTTGCTAGCACGGATTTACTATAGTCATTCTTTTGTTAGTGCTGCTAGTGAGACCCTTAGTGGTTGAGGTCTCAGTTACTATGTTGTGTAATTAGTTTGTGGTTGTTTTTGGGAGGTCCCTACTGAGCCTGTGACTTATTGAGGCTCACTCCCTTACAGTTCTTTTCAGGGTTTGCCATTGGTTTGGTGTGCGACAGCATTGTGGCAGACTTGTACCACCAACAATTGAGTAGTAGTTGTGTTTAGTGTGAGCTTTGCTCCCTCGGGTATGCCCCAGGTAGTTGTACTTTTCCCTTGGACATGTAATAATGTATTGGGACAATGTAAATTGTGGAAATGAGTATAAATACATGTACTTTCTTGTAAGTTATACTTCTGTGGTTGTCTTCTATATTCTTTCTAGACGTGTATGTGAGATATCCTTTGCAAGACTTCAGTCTGATCGTGGGAGGCGGACTTGGATATGGAGCCTTATTGGGCATAAATATCCAAGGTCACTACATTTGATGAGCCAACCATGGCTGCGGATGAACCAGCAAGAGAAATCAACCTTGGCACTGAAGAATCCTCAAAGGCGGTTTTGATTAGTGCCAACTTAAGTGTAGAAGAAGAAGAAGCTATTGTAACTATCCTTAAAGAATTTTTCGATGGCTTTGCCTGGTCCTACATAGACATGTTGGGGCTTGACACCTCTTTGGTTGAGCACCGTTTGGTCTTAAAATCCGACAAAAGGCTGTCAAACAAAAGCTAAGGAGGTTGCACCCTAAGCTTGCGCTCAAGATCAAAGAAGAGGTTGATAAGTTACATAAAGTCAAATTCATTAGGGTTGTGCTTTATCTACAATGGGTAGCTAACATCGTCCCCATGATGAAGAAGGATGGTAAGGTTAAGTTTACATAGATTTTCGTGACCTTAATCGTACTTGTCCTAAGGACGATTTTCCTCTCCCTTAGTGGACAGTACTGCTGGCGTTGAGATGTTGTCATTCATGGATGGTTTCTCTGGGTACAACCAGATCCATCTTGCAGAGGAAGACTAGGAGAAAACATCTTTCACCATGCCAAGAGGGACCTATTGCTATGTCGTGATGCCCTTCAGATTAAAGAATGCAGAAGCAACCTATCAAAGGGCAATGATGACAAATTTTCACGACATGTTGCATGTGCATATAGAGCTTTATGTTTATGATGTTTTGGTTAAATCTAGAACTCGACATGGCCATGTTGAAGTCCTCCAAGCAGTTCTCCAACGGTCTAGAGAGCATAAGCTTAAGATGAACCCCAAGAAGTGTGTTTTTCGGAGTGTCCTCAGGGAAATTGCTTGGGTTCATTGTTAGCAAGAGGGGAATTGAGATTGATCCCAACAAGGCCAAGGCAATAATCAACATGCCTCCTCCTAGGAGCATCAAAGAGGTTAGAGGGCTAATTGGCATTCTTTTTTTTTTTTTTTTTTAAATGTAGCCAGACCAAAAGGAGAAGGTAGGGGCATCCTCACAGTGTGAGAGGGCCACTACCATCACCAAGCAGCTGAAATTTTGTATTATAAGGATGAAAGAGGGGAAGTACAAAAATGGGGATAGGGCCTAAAGGTAGGACACCCCACCTTATCAAGGCAGTAGGGGCCCTTAACAACATGTCAAAAAATAGCCCCAGAATGCCAAATGATAACATGTTCAGCGGAACATCCATAACTGGCTAGGGAGTGGGCCACCTGGTTGGCTTCGCGGGGCACATGCTTGATTTGAGCCTTTATCTTTTGAGTAATGACAACCACATCTTGGAGAATACATGACAATCCCCATGGACGAGGAATCTGTCCAGTGACAATCTGTATAAGGTTTAGGGAGTCAGTCTCCACCACAATATCCATGAACCCTTTGCTGCAACAGATTGTGACGCCATCACACAGAGCAAGAGCTTCTACAGAGAGGGCAGAAATAATCCCCTGATAGTTATTGGCAAAGGCAAAAACACATATTCCTTTATGATCACAGAGGATGCCCCCACCTCCTGCACCACCTGCTGCAAGTTTAAAGGCACCATCAACATTTAATTTAAGTCTCCCTGGCAGAGGATGTAACCACTTGACCACAGTGGGGATGTTGACCTTGAAGTACTCATGCCCACCTCCAATCTATCTAAGAGCAGTTAACCATGGTTGAGACAACTTTTAGAGTTTGAAGGACATGCCAACTGCTCGAATTGAAAGCATACTTCTGTTAACAATGTGTTTGGCTGACATGATTTGCTCTTGAAATCTAGCCTGGTTTCTGGTACACCAAATTTCCCATATAACTGACATGAAAGTGCACTGTGCTAGCCATCCCACTGTGCTAGAAAGGTTTTGGTTTGATAGGAAGATCAGCAGTCCGTCAGTCATAGTAATAGCTGCCATATTGTTAAATTGTAAGAGATGGAACATATCTGTCCACACTTGGTTAGCTATGTCACTTCTGAAAAAAAGATGGAGAGCACTCTCTTCATGTGGGAGGGAACATCAAGAACATTTAGAAAAAAGTGGCATCCCTTTTGCTTTGACTATTTCATCAACTGGAGCACAGTTAGATATCAGTTTCCAGATTAGCACTGACCATTTTAATGGTATATAGGAATGCCATATAACATTCCAGTTCTGGGTTACAGCTGGTTGGAGCAGTAGGTGCACATAGCCTCTTCTCTTCCATCTTTTCCTAAAGCAGGGATGCTGAATCAGACTTTGTAGAAAACATTCCACTAGTAGTGGGGCACCATATCTAGGTGTCCTTGGTCTGATCAGTATATAAATGTTGGGATAGAATGTGTCTGGGGCAATACCGAACAACAGTCTATAAATGGTTGCTATTAGGCTCACTGAAAGCCTGCTGAATGAAGCATAATTTTCCATCCAAGTTTTGCCATACATCTTCGGGGAGATAAGTCTTTAGTGGTACTGTACCTGTCCATGTGTCAAACCAGAAGGATGCCTTAGAGTTTTCCTTTGAGGATATAATCTTGTGGTTGCAATAAATTAATTGGGCAGCCTACTGCCATAGTCTCCTATCCGTGGTAGTCATGAAGGGGAAGTGAGCTTCAGAATAGTGACATTTGAATAGATGTTTCCCTCTGAAAAATCTAGCTCAAAGAGAATTAGTAGATAGGGCCCTCCATAAAAGCTTGGTTTTGAGAGCAATTTGCATGTGGTGAAAATTAGGAACACCCAATCACCCACAGTTCTTCGGTTGGGATATAGAAGCCCAGCTTTTCCAATGCCTTTTTGGTGACCCCTTATAAGAGCAACAGAAAAAATTTGCTAATATTCTGTGGAAGGCTCTCATAACAGTGACTGGGATGGAGAGTGCAGACATGGTGTAGATGGGGAGAGCTGAGAGGATGTGCCAGATCAAGATCAGTCTTCCCCCAGTTGATAAGAATTTAGTTTTCCATCCCTGCAGTTTATTAGTTGTCTTGGAGATAACATTGGCAAAGTGGATTGGTTTCTGCCGGCGAGGATGTATAGAAACACCAAGATATGCAAGAGGCAATTTGGTTCTGTTAAAACCAGTAATGTTGCTGATTTTCTGAATCCATTTTGCAGGAGCATCTTTATGTACATAAAATGAGCTCTTGTGTTTGTTGATTTGTTGTCCAGATGCTTCCTCATAGCTCTCAAGAAAACCCATCAACCTTCTGAGGTGTCTAACTGAAGCATTTGAAAAAATCAGAGTATCATCAGCAAAAAGGATGTGCGAAATAGTCGGACATTGTGTATTTGTTTGATACCACCCCCCACTGCTGTGGTGGAACAGGTTGGTGAGGCCACGACTCAAGGCTTCTTCAGCAAGGATGAAGAGGGCAGGAGCTATTGGATCCCCTTGTCTGAGCCCTCTTGAAGATTTAAAAAATCCATTAACCATTCCATTAAGCAAGATAGAAAACCAACAGTTTGAAATCAAAGGTTCAATGTTGGTGATAGCCTGAACAGAAAAACCAAATCTTCTAAGAACAACATATAAAAAATCCTATTCCATTCTATCATATGCCTTGGCCATGTCAAGCTTGAAAATTAGATTCCCCCCCTCCCCTACAAGGTCTTCCAAGGTGTTGTAGCATGTCTTTGGTGAGAAGAATGTTTTCTACAATGTTCCTTCCTTAAGTGAAAGCTCCTTGCTCCTCCGAAATCAAAGAGGGCAGTAAGTTACCAATTCTGTCAGATATGACCCTGGAGATGATCTTATAAAAAAAAGTTGGATAGGCTTATGGGTCTGAATTCAGAGCATTTCCTAGGTCTGTCAACCTTTGGGATGAGAGTAATTAGAGATGAGGTAAAACTCACTGGTAAACTGTGCCCACAGAAATAAGCTTGGACCGCATTAGTAGAATCCATATGAATAAAATCCCAACATGTATGGAAAAAATACCCAGAGAAACCATCAGGTCGTGGAGCACTATCCGGGTTCATGCTAAAGACCACCTTTTTTATTTCATCAGAATTTGGCACAGCAGAAAGCATGGCGTTATCACTGTCATGTAGCAAGTTTGGAATATGCTCCAAGATTTCTAGTTTTACCTGATGCGGGGCTGAGGTGAATGCTTCAGAAAAATGATCAATAAACATGGCAGCAATCTCATCATTTCTTTCCACACTAGAGCCATCCTCTTTATGTAAGGTAGATACCAAGGAGTGTCTTCTTTGGGATTTTGCATATGCATGAAAAAACTTGGTGTTCTTATCACCATCTTTCAGCCATTTAATCCTAGATTTCTGCCTCCAGAGTTTTTCCTCTTGTGATAGAACATGTTCCAGCTTTTCCTTGGCTTGTATGTATGCATTATGGTTGTCCTTTGAGGGTTCCTCATCATAAATTTGTTGGGCAGTGGAAAATGATGCTTCAGCAACTTGTATGTTAGTGGAGACATTGCCAAAAACTCCCTTATTCCATCTCCTATAAAAGGCCTTCATGAACTTTAGTTTCATGGCCATATTTATCAAAGGATATGAGGAGGCAGGAGCCATCCTCCAAGCAGTAGCAGAATCAGAAATGAAACTCTCATGTGAGCGCCACATGTGCTGGAAGGTGAATCTGGATGGACCCTTGATGTTTTTTTTCATACTGGAAATGAGAAGGGGACTATGATCACTGCACAATCTGTCCAGATGTTGAACCCAAACCATTGGACAAGAGATTGTCCATTCCGCATTGAAAAGGATCCTATCAAGCTGAATCCAAATGCCATTATGTTGTTGGCCATTAAACCAGGTGTATTTGCTCCCAACATAGCCAGCATCCTCAAGGCCGACAGTTGACACACAAGCTTGGAAGTCCATGATAGATCTTGAGTAATTCCTCTTTCCACCTTTCTTCTCATGAAGGGTCAAAAAACTGTTAAAACCCCCACCAATTAGCCGTGGATGAGGGCAAGAGTGTCCTTCTTTCAATAACAGAGCAGCTAGCATGCACCACTGTAAGATAAAAGGTCTTGCAAAACATTGAGGAAACTGAAACAGTAAGGAACTGGTCACTAGAAGCAGTCTTCAAAATCTGTACATTTTGCTCCCAGAAAATCCATATGCGGGCATGATCATCAACATTAGCTATACAGTTAGCCATATGTAGTTTATTCTTATACCTTTCAATGCAGGAAGTAGATTTCTTTGGTTCTATAATAGCTATAATGAACAAATTGTGCTTGCGCTTCAAAAACTTCAATCTACTGATGGACTGTGCATTTCCAACCCCCCTGATGTTCCATATTAGGAACCTATGGTCTGTTTGTATTGACATCAGAATTAGAGGCTATGCGGCGCATGTCCTGTCGGGTGCGAACACCCTCCTCTTTTATTGGTTGTGCTTTAGGCTTTCCAACAAATATAGCATGAAGGGTGTTTAGATTGTCATCCTCTGAAGGGACCATTCCCGGGATGGCTCTGATATTGTGTAGAACAGGGAGGGATATGACAATACCTTCATCATTGATAGGTTGCTTGGCTTGTCTTTTGTCTCCCTTAGCTTTGGCTTCTTCGCTAAGGGTGTTATGTGGTTCGGGTAATTTATCGAACACCTTGTCTGCAGTAGGATCTGTGTCTTCTATGCTTGCAGTTGAGTGGGCATTATCATTTTTCACATGGTCCTCATGACCTATTTGGTGACAGTTCTCATGGAGGGGAGGGGACTGGAGACCATCAGGAGCAGTTGCTTTAGCTTCAGAGCCCGCGGCCTGTGGTTTGTGACTGTGGTGCGGTGGAGAACTTTCGTCAAGCACCTGGTCTGAATAGTTACTGTTACTGGCAGATGCAAAGTTTAGCTGGATGGGGCCGACAGAGACTTCTCATGGTGACAACTAGTGGAAGTAAAGCTGTCCTCCAGACCTTTTCGTCGAGGTGGAGCATTGATTTTATCATAGTGCTTAGGAGATTCATTTCTCAACATTCAATTCGATGTAATCCCTTCTATGAGATGCTTAGAGGTAGGCTAAGTTTGATTGGAACGATAAGTGTCAAAAGTCCTTTGAAGAATTGAATAGTTATCTCCTCAATCCCTCTGTTCTCGCTACTCTGGTCCCGGGTCAGCCTTTGCTGCTCTATGTGTCAACTACTGAAGATTAAACTGGAGCGGTCTTGCCCCGATATGACGATGAGAAGAAGGAGAGAGCGGTGTATTACCTATTCAAGTTGTTCAATGAAGCTGAAACGAAGTACACGACTACGGAAAGGACATGTGCGACCATCGTTAGGGTCGCCCAGAAGTTGAAGCACTACTTTCTAGCTCACAAAGTGAAGCTTCTGGCATGAATGGACCCAATTCGGTACTTGCTAGAAAAGCCTATTTTGACTGAACATTTGGTGACGTGGCAAAGTTTTCTTAATCAGTTTGACGTCACCTATGTGAATCAAAAGTCGATCAAGGGGCATGTCATTGCTGAACATTTGGCCCACCATCTCTTACCTTCATGCTCTCCCGTTGATGAAAGCTTTCCATATGAAGAGCTAGGAGCCATTATTGATGGTGAACCTTCATGGATACTTTACTTTGACGGAGCTCTTACCTCTAAAGGGAGTGGTATAGAGGCAGTCCTTCTCTCACCTGAAGGGGTAGTGATTCTGCACGCCTACCAATTAACCTTCCCCGCCACAAACAATGTGGCCGAGTATGAGGCACTCCTAGTTGGGCTGAAAATGGCATTGTTGCTCGGAGTTAAGAAATTAAGGATAATTGGAGATTCGTAGTCGATACTCCGACATTCCCTTAGAAAGTACCAGACTCGGGATCCCAAGTTGAAATCATACCAAGACTTGGTAGGAAGGGTAATCCGGTATTTTAGGAAGCTCACTCTAGTTCACACTCCTAAGGTTCAGAACATTCTGGCAGATTCACTTGCTTCCCTAGCTTCTTCTCTCTCTATTTCGCTAGGAAGATCCTCTAAAACCGTCACTTTGCAAAGATTGAGAATCCCTTCTCATGTTGATCCATGGTTCTCTCAACTCCAATCTCTTTCACCTCATGTCCATGCACTTACAAAAAAGCCAGAAATCAATCTTGATGATGGCCATCCTTGGTACTTTGACATCGAGAATTATCTCAAAGATGGATCCTTCTCTGAATATGCCACTTCTTTTGATAGACGGGCCATTCACCGTGTCTCTACATGCTACAAGATCATAGGTGGCATTCTTCACAAGAAATCTCTTAGTGAGGTTTATCTTCATTGTCTTGATGAGATCGAATCCCAAAATGTTGTTGAAGCTGCTCACTCTAGTGAATGTGGTGGCCATGTTAATGGTAGAGCAATTGCCTAAAAGTTGCTAAGACACTATTATTGGCCTACCATGGAAGAAGATTGCACTTATTTTGTTCGCCACTGTGCTAAATGCCAACTCCATGAGTGACATGATCCATGCTCCTTCCTCTTATCTTTACCCTCTCATTGCTCCATGGCCTTTCGCCATGTGGGCATTTGATGTGGTAGGTCCACTCGAGGACAGAACTAGAGAAATCCGTAAGAAGTCCTTCATTCTGGCCGCCATGGAGTACTTCACGAAGTGGGCTAAAGCAGAAACATTTATAGAGGTCAAAGCTTCAACAGTTGTCAAGTTCATCAAGCGCAACATCCTTGCAAGATTTGGCATGCCATGGGACATCGTCACCGACAATGGACCGCAATTCACTTCACAGGAGCTTGGCGACATGTGTGATAAATATGGTATAAACTTGCATCATTTATCTCCATATTATCCACAAGGTAATGGACAAGCGGAAGCTGATAATAAAACTCTCATCAAAATCATAAAGAAAACTTGCAAATCTCATAATAACGCTGATTGGCCAGACCGCTTGGTAGAAGCTCTATGGGCTTACCGCACCTCTATCCGAACTCCCACGGGGCAAACCCCCTATGCTTTGACATATGGATCAGATGAGGTACTACCATATGAGATCTTTGTCCCCTCACTAAGAGTTCAATTGGATTTCGAACTTGACCCCGTTCAACGTCGAGAGGCTTTACTAGCACAACTTGAACTCTTAGATGAAAGGCGATTGATAGCGGCCGACCATGCACAGGTTTACCGTCAAATGTTTGCACATTTTTATGCCAAAAAGGTCCTTGAGAGAAAATTTTAAGTGGGTGAAATGGTCCTCAAACATAAGGTGATTACGGTGCCAGATCCCAGGACCAATTGCAAGAGAATTGGGAAGGTCTGTTCGTTGTCAAAGAAGTGTACTCGAGAAATGCCTATAAGTTAGTGGACGCTGAGGGAGTTGAGTTGTCGCATCCTTTGAATGTGGTTTACTTCAAGAAATTTTATCCTTAGTCAACTAGTCAGTCGGTCAATCTGTTCATCACTGGTCAATGTCATGGGTTTGAAGCTGCACTCTTCACTTAGCCAATAGAAAGGTTGGGTTTCTTCACACACACATGATGTTGGAGCATTGGTCATTAGCCTGAAAATCGTAAGTACACTTGGATGAGTCTCAAGACAATATAACCTCTTTTCTCTTCTTACTCGGTTAAGTTTGGAGAAAGGGACAGACTACAAGTAAGGGACCACCCACTCTCACCCGAAAGACAAAGTTACAACAAATAGGGGCAACAAAGAGAAAAAGAAGAATGTGAAACCAAATCTGAATGACAAGGAAAAGCCAAAAAAAGGTAGCAAAAAGTACGTACCTAGAAAAGACTGACCAAATAAAGGAGGTAGCAAATAGTACGTGCCTTCACCAATGAATCATAAAGAAAAGTACCCCTTAAAATAATTGAAAGCTAAGTCTTTCGGTATGGGACGTTGGCTTGGAAACCAAAAGTAGTTTGAACCAAATCCTCACATGACTTCCTATTTACTTCTTCTAATCTCTTTCCCCTAGAGGCAATTTGTCTTGGTAAGACCTTCCATAGTAAAAATTATCTAGAAGGCTATGGGTAATCTCCGATATCAACAATATCATGCACAATCCCCTTGTTTATGGGTTGTGTGGTTAAGTGGATTATGAAGACCCTATACCTTGACTTGTGATGAATATGTGTCTTAGAGTAAAAAAAAAATTCAAATAAAAAAATAAAAAAAGACAAATTTTTTTTTAAAAAATAGGTGTACTATATACATATTTTATTTTCCTATAAAAAAATGTATGTACATATTTCCGTTCAGCATTTTATTTTGTTTCTATCTTTAATTAGATTTAGCCTCTTGACCATATCTCAAGAAAGGTATATCTTTTAGGTAAGGGGTTAAAAATAGATCTACACTAACTTTTTTCCCTTTAAGTGTTGTGAATGCAGGAACAAATCAAAACAAACCATTCAAATACACACATTGGATGGACAAAGGCACAAAAGATCCACTATGAAGGGTAAAAGTTCTGTACATAGCATGATAGGGGCATACCCCTGGTGGTACATCAGAAAGCTCACCCCTCTCTATTGAGCAAATATCGGGAGAATTGTTGAGCAACTACCTTGAGAATTGATGAGCAAAATGTTTAGGAACATTGTTGTGCAATTATCTTTACAAATGCTTGATAAATATTTTATTTTGATCATGACAAAAAATCATTTTAGTTAAACAAATTTAATCATCATACCACACTTTATTTTATATGAAGAGAAATAAGATATATCACTACAAGAAAAAGCACATTTAGAGACCGACAATTTCGGTCTCTATTCGGTCACTATTCGGTTACAAAATGATCCAGAGACCGAATAGTGACCGAATAGAGACCGAAACTGTCGGTGAAGAATTTTTGGCCACAAATCTGTGACCAAAAACTGTCGGTCACTAACCTATTATTTGCAGTCGCTGATAGTCGTCATCAGCGACCGAAAACTTCAGTCACTATTTTGGTCACTAAAATAGTCACCGAATAGTGACTGAGAACATTCAGTCACTATAACGGTCACAAATTTAGTGACTGCGTTAGTGACTGAACGCATCGGTCGCTATCTGCGACCGAAGGCATTCGGTCACTAAAACAGTGACCGACTAGTGACTGAGGTCATCGGTCGTTGATAGCGACTGACGTTTTTAGGTTACAAATCGATCACTGTTTTAGTGACCGAATTATTTCGGTCACTAATCGGTCTATATATATATATGTTTTTAAGAAAATAACCTGTGTAATAAAAACTATAAAATGTCCACAACATTAATAAACATCCACAACAATAATAAATGTCCACAATAATAATAAAAATGTCCACAACAATAATAAAAATGTCCATAATAATACATAACAATGAAATGAAAATGATGAATCCTCATCCTCGTCCACGTCCACGTGCTCGTCCTCGTCTCCTCCCATGCCACCCGATGAAGGAACCTACAATAAATATATAAGAATAATAAGTTAAATTTAAATACTAATATAAGCAATACATTATTTAAATTTTTATATTTTATTTACTCATTTTAAAACTAAATTAACTAGCTTAATGTGAATTTAAGCGTCGAGCTCAAATGGGGAGTCCGAATTGAACTCCGTGAGTTTCCACAAGTCACAACCATTGCCCTGGCCGTACTGGAAAATACCGGAGGCCAATCGGATTAGTATTTCTAATTTTGGATCCCCAAATCTAAGTTCTTCATTTTAAAACTAAACTAACTTGCTTAATGTGAATTTGAGCGTCAAGCTCAAACCGGGAGTCCGAATTGAACTCCGTCAGTTTTCACAAGTCACACTCATCGCCCCGATCGTGCTTGAACAAACTGGAGGCCAATCGGATTAGTATTTCTAATTTTGGACCCCCAAACCTAGCTAAGTTTTTCCTTTTTAAACATTTTAAAACTAAACTAACTTGCTTAATGTGAATTTGAGCGTCGAGCTCAAACCGGGAGTCCGAATTGAACTCCGTCAGTTTCCACAAGTCACACTCATCGCCCCGACCATGATGGAACAAACCGGAGACCGATTGGATTAGTATTTCTATTTTTGGACCCCCAAACCTAGTTAAGTTCTTCCTTTTTAAACAAATCAAAACAAAACTAACTTGCTTAATGTGAATTTGAGCGTCGAGCTCAAACCGGGAGTCCGAACTGAACTTTGTCAGTTTTCACAAGTCACAATCATCGCCCTGGTCGTGTTGGAAAAAACTGAAGGCCAATCGGATTAGTATTTCTAATTTTGGACCCCCAAACCTAAGTTCTCCATTTTTAAACTAAACTAACTTGCTTAATGTGAATTTGAGCGTCGAGCTCAAACCGGGAGTCCGAATTGAACTCCGTCAGTTTCCAAAAGTCACACTCATCGCTCCGACCATGTTGGAACAAACCAGAGGCCGATTGGATTAGTATTTCTAATTTTGGATCCCAAAACCTAGCTAAGTTCTTCATTTTTAAACAAAGCAAAACAAAACTAACTTTCTTAATGTGAATTTGAGCGTCGAGCTCAAACTGAGAGTCCGAACTGAACTCCGTCAGTTTCCACAAGTCACAATCATCGCCCTGGCCGTGCTGGAAAAAACCGGAGGCCAATCGGATTAGTATTTATAATTTTGGACCCCCAAACCTAACTTCTTCAATTTTAAATTAAACTAACTTGCTTAATGTGAATTTGAGCGTCGAGCTCAAACCGGGAGTCCGAATTGAACTCCGTCAGTTTTCACAAGTCACACTCATCGCCCCGACCGTGCTGGAATAAACCGGAGGCCGATTGGATTAGTATTTATAATTTTGGACCCCCAAACCTAGCTAAGTTCTTCCTTTTTAAACAAAACAAAACAAACTAAACTAACTTTCTTAAAAATGAATTTGAACGTCGAGCTCAAACTGGGAGTTTGAACTGAACTCCATCAGTTTTCACAAGTCACAACCATCGCCCTGGCCGTGCTGGAAAAAATCGGAGGCCAATCGGATTAGTATTTCGAATTTTGGACCCCCAAACCTAAGTTCTTCATTTTTAAACTAAACTAACTTGCTTAATGTGAATTTGAGCGTCGAGCTCAAACCGGGAGTCCGAATTGAACTCCGTCGGTTTCCACAAGTCACACTCATCGCCCCGACCGTGCTGAAAAAAACCGGAGGCCGATTGGATTAGTATTTCTAATTTTGGACCCCCAAACCTAGCTAAGTTATTCATTTTTAAACATTTTTAAACTAAACTAACTTGCTTAATGTGAATTTGAGCGTCGAGCTCAAACCGGGAGTCTGAATTGAACTCCGTCAGTTTCCACAAGTCACACTCATCGCCTCGACCGTGCTGGAACAAACCGAAGGCAAATCAGATTAATATTTCTAATTTTGGACCCCAAACCTAACTTCTTCATTTTTAAACTAAACTAACTTGCTTAATGTGAATTTTAGCGTCGAGCTCAAACCGGGAGTCCGAATTGAACTCCATCAATTTTCACAAGTTACACTCATCGCCCCGACCGTGCTGGAAGGAACCGGAGGCCGATCAGATTAGTATTTCTAATTTTGGATCCCCAAACCTAGCTAAGTTCTTCCTTTTTAAAGAAAACAAAACTAAAATTGACTGTTAAAATAGAAAAGCTAAAATAAAATCAATTTACTCACATGAGGGGCCCGTGCTGATGTCGATGGTGCTGCCTGAGGAGGAATGCTGACTTGGGAGAGGGCCTGGGAGAGCTGGGCCTGAACAACGTCAGATACCTTTGTCTGTATCATGTGGACTATACGAGACTCCATCGTCTGGGCCAGACGAGACTCCATCATCTCGGCCATACGAGACTCCAAACCAGAGATCTCATCTCAAATGAAGCCCATCATCTCACTGGGAGAAGTACCTGGAGCACCAGCTGTGGTGAATGCACTAGTCTGTGAGGCTGAACTCGAGGCGCCAGATAACACTCTGCTCGTGTCCATACTGTGCCCAAAACCATACACATGGCCTTTCTTTGGGGCACTAGATGCCGCAACCCATACCTTAGGATCTAACTGCGACTACTCCTCCTCCCCGACGTATTCTCTGTCATCTGTTGGCTATACGACTCCTGCAAAAAATAAAACTGACAATGTAATATTAATCTGTAATGAGAAAAAATAAATAGTGAATAGACTGTAAATACTTACCGCAACCTCTCGGTTCTATCGCTAATGTACTGATACGTCCCCTTTTTCTTATGTGTCTTATCAAACACCTCCTGAAATGTCGGAGGTCGTTTTAGCTCCTTTACCTATTTCACAGAAAAACATGACATAAATGAGTACCTATATGAATAAAATATATCACAAACAGACATATGACTTACCAATCTGAACTGATGGGTCGCAAAGGAGACGGACCCACTTGTATGCATGTTGGCCTCTGGATTGGCCGCCCGATTCACTTTCATTGTTGTGGAGGTTTGTTGCCATCTCTCTGCGGCCCATATGTTGCACAAACTTTCCCAGTAGTCTCTCCTCATCCATGTTGGTGTGCGCTCCCTCCAAAGAGTCGGGTCTGCACTCTGACAAACTTTCTCTGCATTTTTCCTCGCATTATACAACAAATGCTTGAAATTTGATCGGGCGGTGGTCGTCCATACTAATTGAGACCACGTCTCGTCCAAACGATGCGTGAATCGATGATTGCTCTGTACAGATAAGAGTTAGTTAACTGAATGTAGGAATAAGAAAACAAATAAATCATAATAAGAAATTACATACTATGAACATCTGATACAACGACTCCTGGACCTCCATCGGGAAATCATTGAATCTATGAATAGGCCCAGGAAAGTGTGCCTGAATTGTTCTTGTGATGAATTGAGACGCTTGAGCGGGCTCTATTTTATCACTGTAATTATGTAACTTGTTAGTATGAATTTATGAACTAAATATACCTCCTTAATAAAAGATACATATAAGTTTATTACGCACCCATTTATCCCCACCTCCCACAGAGTGCTGTCATAAAAACTGCCTCCCCCTCCTGTAGACTAACAACATCCTCTGGCACCGGACCTGGACAAAAATGCACAATGACATAAGTAATGTACAAGAATATAAATAATGACTATACAAATACTTACAAATTTAAATATACATACCTACTACTGTATGAAGAGAAGGTGTAGACTGACCCGAGCCTGTAACATTTTAATGGCATAAATAATATGTATAAATAATGACTATACAAATACTTGCAAATTGAAATATACATACCTGGTACTCTAGGATGAGGAGGTGTAAACTCACCCGAACCTGTAAGAATTTTATGGCATAAGAATCAATACACAATGAAAGTGCAACTTTAAATATACATACCTACTGCTACAGGAGGAGGGACAGAAGAAGGACCAGCAGATGTAACAATTTAAATGGCATAAATAATATGTATAAATAATACACAAAGAAAAATACAACTTCAAATATACAATGTAAAAGAATATAAATAATGACTATACAAATACTTGCAAATTGAAATATACATACCTGGTACTCTAGGATGAGGAGGTGTAAACTCACCCGAGCCTGTAAGAATTTTATGGCATAAGAATCAATGCACCATGAAAGAAGAACTTTACATATACATGCCTGCTGCTATAGGAGGAGGGACAGAGGAAGGACCAGTAGCTGTAACAATTTAAATGGCATAAATAATATGTATAAATAATACACAAAGAAAAATACAACTTCAAATATACAATGTACAAGAATATAAATAATGACTATACAAATACTTGCAAATTGAAATATACATACCTGTACTCTAGGATGAGGAGGTGTAAACTCACCCGAACCTGTAAGAATTTTATGGCATAAGAATCAATGCACAATGAAAGTAGAACTTTAAATATACATACCTGCTGCTACAGGAGGAGGGACAGAGGAAGGACTAGCAGCTGTAACAATTTAAATGGCATAAATAATATGTATAAATAATGCATAAAGAAAAATACAACTTCATATATACAATGTACAAGAATATAAATAGTGACTATACAAATACTTGTAAATTGAAATATACATACCTAGTCCTCTAGGATGAGGAGGTGTAAACTCACCCGAACCTGTAAGAATTTTATGGCATAAGAATCAATGCACAATGAAAGTAGAACTTTAAATATACATACTTGCTGCTACAAGAGGAGGGACAGACGAAGAACCAGAAGCTGTAATAATTTAAATGACATTAATAATATGTATAAATAATACACAAAGAAAAATACACTAGAAAAATATATATACCTGATGCCGCCAACAAACCCCTCCCACGGCTGCTTCTCCCAGAACTGGAGCCCGATCGTGCTCCACGCACCATATCTTCATAGGGAACATAAAAAATTAATGTTCATTAGTCAATTGCTTATATTGAAAGTGGGATACTTTAAATATACTAAATAGATGTGAAAAAGTTCTACCCATTTTTAAATGATATCCATTTCCTCCTCAGATGATGATGATATATCTAATTCAGCCCCATCTTCATCATCATCTTCACATTCATCACTGGTATATTCCTCCTCCTCATCAGAACTTTCACATTCAATATATGTTCGCCTTCCACTACTCTCTTTTATCTCATGTGGATCGACTTCTTCGACCTCATTTCCTTTAGACAAGGAAATTGGCGCTTCAGATTCGTCTTCTCCAATATGAGCTGTCAACTCTACATTTTCAACCAAGTCTTCTTGAAAGAATTCTGCGTTGACCTCTTCAAGTGTCTGATCAGTCATGTCCAATTCATAATCAGAGAATAGTCTTGACTTAACTCTGCAAACTACCCACCAATCATTTCATTCTTTGTTTGTAGATGATGGATAGCTTGTATAGTACACCTGCTAGGCTTGTGTGGCTAAAATGAATGGCTCATAAGTATTCAATTTCGACTTATGTTTAAGCTCGACAATCCTATGCGTTGTGTCATTTCGAATGGAATTCGGATCAAACCAATGACACTTGAACAAGAATATATGATTGTCTTGTCCTAGATATTGCAACTGTAAGATCTCCTCTACAATACCATAGTAGTCATATTCACTTTCATTGTATGTACTTCCTTTAACACATACGCCACTGTTCATAGTAGATTTACTCTGCCCATAGTCTTTTGTATGAAATCTATACCCATTCACAATAAATCCAGGATAGTTCTGTGTAATTTTCGATGGGCCATAGGCTATCTGACGAACTCTTTCATCAGTAATTAAACCTTGTTCAACCTACGTATAGAGAAGACTAGTTAAAAAGTGAACATAACTTATCTTGAATACTCTTTGAGCATGTACACTTACGCATTTTCTTAGCCATAAGGACAATGACTTCTCTCGTTCTTTTTCAACCTCATAATCAGTGAGATGTGAATTTCTTTGAATTATTTCTGAATCAAATTGTCTGCAATATGAATAGAAGACCACCTTCAATAGCTAGAATAAGGGTAAAGAAGTTATATACACAATAAATTGTGAGTTTAGCACTTACTCAACATAGCACTCTAGCTCAGCACAATTTAAAAGAATATATATCTCTGTGGCGCATAACTCTCTGTCATCCAGCATGCGAGTTGAAGAACGTTCGAAGGCACGTCCAGGATGATTAAATATGAAGAGTCATTCTGAACACACAGATTTCCCTCCATCATCATTACGTGGAGGTTGAGTACGACGAGTTTGTATGTCTACTTCAAATTACATCGAACAAAAGTTTGAGATTTCCTCCATAATGTATGCCTCAGCAATAGAACCCTCCACTTTTGCTTTATTTCGGACTTTCATTTTGAGGTCATGCATACACTTACATCAACAATGTACAAGACAAATAGGAAATGTATCATATATAAGGTGCAATTCTAAGAAGAAAAAAGTTAATATTTGCATATACCTCTCAAATGGATACATCCATCTATATTGTACTGGCCCTCCAACGTTAGCTTCATATGGTAGATGTACGAGTAAATGCTCCATCGAATCGAAGAATGCAGGCAGAAATATCTTCTCCAACTTGCATACAATGGTGACCACATTCTGTTCGATAGTTTGCACATCCTCAAGCCTGAGTTCTGATACACACAGAATCGTGAAAAATCGACTCAGCTCAGACAATGCTCCCCATAGAGGCTTCAGCAACATGTCACGAAATGCAATAGGTAGCAACCTTTGCATGAACACATGGCAGTCATGACTCTTTATTCCATATATTTTTCCCTCACTGACGTTGACAGAACGAGCAATATTAGACACATAACTGTCAGGAAATCTCAACTGTTTCAGCCACTGACACACTTCCTTTACTTGTCCTCCTCCAAGCACATAAACTGCTTTTGGTTTAATTGATTTCCCATTTACTTCAACAAGTTCTAACTATGGAGGTTTACAAAGCATGGACAAATCCAAATGTGCATTCCCATTGTCCTTTGTTTTACCTTTTATGTCCATAACGGTGTTGAACACATTATCAAAGATATTTTTCTCTATATGTATCACGTCTAGATTGTGCCACACAAGAAGAGTCGACCAATAAGGCAATAAGGTAGCTCCCAGAAAATGCTTCTCTTCACCCAATTGTGCTCCTTCCCAAAACCTGAAAGGTGTCAGGTACTGCCCATCAATTGTGTGATATCTGGCAAATTTCTACACGTGCTGCCATATGATGACCGGACAACCTCTCGAATATAACTTCATCTCGTTTCATTCTGTTCTTTAGGAATGCATCTTTTTGTCTTCTGAAAGGGTGATCAGTTGCTAAAAACTGTCGATGGCAATCAAACCAGCAGGACTTCCACCATGTTGAAGTACAAATGATTTGGTATTATCCATACAGTAAGGACATGATAGCCTCCCATGTGTGCTCAAACCAGATAGCATTCCATATGCAGGAAAATCACTTATCATCCACATCAATGCTGCCCTCATGGTGAAATTTTACTTTCTAGATGCATCATAAGTATTGACCCCCTCAATCCATAATAATTTCAATTCATCAATCAATGGTCTGAGATAGATGTCTATATTTTTTGTAGGACTTTTCGTACCAGGAATCAATAAGGACAGGAACAAATTCTCTCGCTTCATGCACATGCTCAGAGGAAGGTTGTGTGGTGTCACGAACATTGGCCAACTGGAGTAGGAAGCAACTGAACCTCCAAATGTATTGAATCTGTCAGTGCACAAACCAAGCCTCACATTATGCGACTCCCTTGAGAAGATAGGATGAGCATGGTTGAAATGAGTCCAAGCTTCGCCATCTGCAGGATGAGTCATAATATCCTCGTCCCGACATACTCTTTCTGCGTGCCACCTCATATGTCGAGCTGTCTTTGAAGACATATACATCCACTGCAGTCTGGGTGTAAGGGGGAAATATCACAATGACGCATAAGGTATATCCTTTCCCCTAGAATTGGCCCCTCTTTTAGGTTTAAACCTATCATGATGGCAAATTGAACATGATACCTTATATGCATCCTCTTTGTCATACAACATACAATGATTAGGACATGCATCTATTTTCACATATCCAAGTCCTAAATCATTGACCATCTTCTTGGTCACGATAAAATTTTAGAGGCAGCTTCTCATCTCGAGGTAACATGCTCTTGATGATGAGGATGAGACGATCAAAGCAATTCTCACTTATATGAAATTCAGATTTCAAGTTCAGCAACTGTGACACCGCTGACAACCAAGTGTGTTTTTGACAACCATCCCACAATGGCTCATCATCATCCTTAAGTAACTGATAGAATCTTTCGACTCCCTTGTTCGGCGCGTCTTCAGCATATACAGGGTCCTCATGTACATTGAATGTCGGACCAGCAACATCTACAACCATATCCACGTACATACTTGTGCCTTCCACATTACTAGGCTCGTGCGACCATAGCTCCTCACCATGACATGTCCAATTCATATAACCTTCAACAAACTCTTTTATGTATAAATGGCGTTGAACCTACCATAGTGAATTCCACTTCAAATTTTTACAAATCATACAAGGACATTGGATGCAACCTTCACTGTCTACTGCTGCATTTGGATTCCTCAATGCAAACTGAATGAAAGTCTCAACTCCGACCCTAAACTCCACAAACACCACATGATTAACTATTCTACGATACATCCATGAACGGTCTGAAGCCATTTTTTTCCTGCGCCCAACCAATATTAACAGACAAATAACTTTAAAATTCAAACTCACACATCCTTCGACACAACCGAAATGAATAGGAAGGATATATTATTTAGATTATCACTTTTTACCCATCTGTGAATATTTGATTGCACTCAGATGGCCATTTACTATGTGTTTGTATAATTTACTGAAAAATTTCGGCAGCATCTCCCCACACCTCTCCGATATACCAAAAATATTTATTGATTAAGATATTTTCTTAAACACTTACTAATAAGTGGTTAAGTAAATATTCTAAATCAATAAAGGTATATCAGAGAGGAGTGAGTAGACGCACCCAAAAGTTTCAACAAATAATACAAACACATTGTAAATGACCACCTAACTGCGATCAAACATTCACAGACTGTCCAAAACGGGACAATTCAAGACTTTGAGTTAGATATACACGTTCTCATCATTGAAAATAAGACTCGTGCACATCAATCCCAAAGTCTTGAACGGGAAGGTTCATTAACACGGGCTTAACACGCTCTCGTGAGGTGTGTGCAGTGATAAATTGCTATACATGCATAGATCAAATTCACACATATATCTAAATGAATTATATTAAAGTAAGAACTACAATACTAATCAAGAAAAAAAAATTCGTAGTAAAAAAATTTCTTGCATGGTGTTGAACAACTTCAAAGAAAAAAAAAAGGGTGTACTGGCCCTGTGTTCCTGAATTTCACCTACTTATACGGCAACCAGTAGCTGACAGGAAAAGATTTGGGGCATTCAGGTTCGGAGAAATGGAGAGGGACTGCCTACCTGCCCATGGGGCCGCTGCGAACCTTCACGAATGCCTATTCACACTCAGTGATGCACGGGAGTCGTGAATGTGAATAGGCATTCGTGAAGGTTTACAGTGGCCCCATGGGCAAGTAGGCAGTCCCTCTCCATTTCTCCGAACATGACTCCCCAAAATCTTTTCCTATCAGCTACTGGTTTCCATGTAAGTAGGTGAAATTCAGGAACACAGGGCTGTGGACGATCCGTTTCCCGCACCCCCGTCGGACTGTGGAATCCTTCGTTGGTTCACGAACATCGCTAGGCTCTCGTTGGCGATGATGGGTCACTGGTTGACTTCATTGACTCCTTTGTTGACTGAGTTGACTAGGGAGAGAACAAAGAAAACCAGGAAAGAAAGGGGGAGTTTGTGATCGCCAGGGCCTTACCTGTCCCCAAGGGAACGTTGTGATCACACCGGTGCAGTAGCCTCGCACATCGGATGAGTGTGGGATTCCAACTTCTCTCCCTTCGGCCGGCCAAAGAAAGAGAGCCCTACGATCTTCTTCAGAGTGTTCCTACCACAAAAGAATCTCTATTAGACTCAAATGCGGTGTAGTAAATGTTCAAAATGAAAAAAGTAAAGCCCAAAAGGCGAGTCCCGTACCGGTTGCGGACTTGGGAAGAGGGGTGGCCAAATGTTATGACCACCCTTCTTCCCTCTGTTTTTTGGTTGGGAAACCCCTTTCTAGGTGTGTAGGAAGGTGCCCTATGTGCCTAGAGTATGTGGGAATGTGTGTGTAACATGCAAAAGCTAAAGGGAAAGGAAGAGAAAGAGAGGAAGAGGAGGGAGATGATCCTCGTTGCTGTGGCGTTGCTGACTCCTTGTGGGGCTCCTCCAGCTTGGGATGAAGCCTCCTAGACGTCCCAAGTGATGAGAGAAAGAACAAGAAGAGTGGTGGAAGGTAGGGTGCAATTTTCTCTCTCTTCTCTCTAAGTGGCAAAGTGTGGACGTCCAACCTCTCCTCTCCCCTCACTTAGAAGGCCAAGGGAGGGTTAAATAGATAGTGAGGTCGGAGTTCAGAGGCTTTGGATGCTCAAGTGTGAAGAAACACACTTGCACACTTGGCAATCCATGTATTAAAGCTCCAACCAATGAGGAGAGGCCAAGTAGGATTTTTACTGGGTCAATGGTGTGCCAAGGTGGCCCATATGCCCGTTGGGAACGGCTACATGCGTTGCATGGCCGAGAGAATGGCGCAAGTGGGCTAGATTCTCGGGGTAGTTGCGCAGACCTGGTAAACCATGTCGACGTCAACAGATCCTGCCGCCAATACCATGCAGGTGTCCACTGATGTGGACGACAACATAAGTAAATGTCCAGGAGGCTTGTTGTCAACATGTAGTCAGTGGCAATCGATGCTGTCGTCTACATGGCATCCGAGGCAAGTCAACAAATGGTCAAACGGGCTTTATTGGGCCATAGAACCACGTGGGGATGGGCCAAATCTCGCGTCTACAAGGGCCAGTGCACCTTTTTTTTTTTTTTTTCCTTTGAAGTTGTTCAACACCTTGCAAGAAATATTACATATAAACAAGTGCAATACTAAACAAAATACATTAAAATAAGAAGTGTATTACTAAACATTAAACTGAAAGTGAACAATTAAACGTAAACTAAACTAATGTCTAGAAGTAAGAGTTTGTACTAATTTTTTTTCCTAAATTGGGATGTATACCTCAATTCCATTCTTGGTTGAGTAACTTTATTTCCAAGACCCTAGCCAGTAAATTGAATCCAGGTCCAAAAAATCAACTTAGTTTCTGTTTTCTTTTGTTTCTTCTACTGATTTCTTCTTATATTCTCATGGACATATGACACCTTAGAAATTGCTAATTCCAGAATCTTCTTAAGACTAATATAAATCTATTAAAATACGTGTTGTTGAAATTGTGGCTGTAATACCCACGAATTTTAAATATCGTGATTTACTTATAAATTCATGTTTATGCAAACTAATTAGAATTACATTGAGATATTTAGGATTTAAGGTGTGTTTAAGACACTTTATCATACCTAGGTATCACTTTCGGTCGTGCGCACCCCGACAGGGCGACACCAGAAAACTGTAACGAAAATGAAATCTGAGAACACCATAATTCTTAGAAAAATGTGGTGATATCAAATATGTAATTATCGGAATTTTTGACGACCGGATTTTGAGATTTAACTGACGCAACTATTTTTGGGGCGATTTTTCATCCAGTGGAAAATAAATTCTAAAAATTAAACTAAAATTACCATAATTTGTAAAACCATCTCATTAGCTAGGGTTGAAATTTTAATACAAACGGACTTTGTTTGGACACCTTTACATAGGGATTATTGGGCTAGCTGAATTAAGGCCTAATTACAGGAAGGATTTTTGGGGAATTTATCTTGTTGACGTAGCATGGGCTACGCAAGCCCATGTCATGCTAAATTAGCATCTTTACACATTAGTTACCATGTGTAACTCTTGAGAGGTGCATGAGCTAGGTGGCTATGGGTGGTTAAATGGGGTTTTTACCCCAACACCTGTGAACCTGCGTGGCGTTATGCATGGAAAGACCAATTGGCTATAAATACACCCCCTCATTCTTCATACCCATCTTTCTGACTCCTTCCCTGTTATGTTGCTGCTGTGTTCACACGACTACAGAGTGGGTGTGTAGCTGGAATTGTTGGTTTTACACCTTGTGCATCTCTTGGTCCTGCTCAAGCTACTGCTGGAGCTGCCGCTGGGTGTAGCTGGGAAGCCAGTAAAGCAGACTTTAGTGGTTGTTGCTACTTTAGTGCTTCCTCCTTTGCTTGTGGCCATCTCTCCATCTGCTATACGTTGTGAATTGTGGGTTTCTACACTAAAGGAAGAATTCAGATAGGTAGGATTCATCTCCTTCTCCTGAGACCTATCTTCTATGTATAATAAATAGCTCTGGTTGAGAAATCAAGTGCTACCTTTGTGGTTCTATAGTTCTTTCTTTAGTTGTGACAAACATCTCTTGTTAGGGAAGAGAAGGTTCCTAGTTTACCTCAAGAATAACTCTCTTCCTTCTTCTTCCACCCTTAATCCATGTTCATGTTATAGAGTTTTGTTAGAAGTCTCAATATCTTGAGAATAGTATGACTATTTCTATTTAGATGTTTGGTACTTCAAGTCTTGATTTAGATCCATGAAACACAATGTGATTTAGTGTCCATCTAGTAGAATTCTCCCATTAAATTATTGCTATCAAGACTATACTTCCAGTACCAAACTATGTTTAGTTTCAAGCAAGACAAGTTTGAATTTCAAACCTCCTCTTTCATCTCACTTCTTTAGCTTATAAACCGCTGTGAGAACTACAATTAGACTCTTCTATTTGATATAAAACATGTCTTGGTTTATAAGTTCTATAATTAGGGTGTTTAGGATGGATTTAAGGTCATTCCTGGTAGGACTGCTGCTATCTGTCGACAGCCAGCCCATAGCTGTCGACAGGCGCAAATCTTCCAGAACTTCAGATAACTGGGACTATGGCTAGCTGTCGACAGCTATCTTGTACCTATCGACAGGTAGACACAAAACCAGAAAAACTGAGCTCTGGCTGTTGTTATCTGTCGACAGCCCCTTCCTGGCTGTCGACAGCTATTGTCCTATCTTGTATTTCAGCAACTTTGCATGATAGAACTCTTGCTTAAACTTCATCCTAAAAGCCTAGCAAGTTACCCACTTAATGACCTTGGTATTTAATGTCATATTACAGTAAAGTTTACCCACATTATGTACCTTAACCTCCATTGAATTATTCTTAACATTGTCAATTATGAATAGTACTCCGATTGAGTCTATTCTTCCGTATTCGGTAACTGAGTCTATAAAACCTGATCACCTGAGAGTTCATATGTTTGAACACCTTATGAGATGTGAATAACTTGTGATGACAATTGTGGATCTTCATTTTCTTGAGTTCTTATGTGATTTCAACCTTCCGAAGTTATTGGCTTTGAGTCATAACCCTGTCTCAATCAATTGTCTTTCTTATATTATTGAACTCCGAGCAACTTTGTCACCAAGATATCTGTATTAGTTCTCAATCAAAACTACCTTTGATTTTCCAATTTCTGTTATGCTCATGGAAAGAAATTTATGATATGAAGACAATGCTCTCTTCAAAAGAGGGTTTAGGATCACTTCTGGTAGCACCAGCCACTTGTGATCAGTTGAGGGCGACAGTTTGTAGGTAAATCCAAGTCAATGGACTGACGATGGTGGGTAATAAACCCCGTTCTTGCGCAATGAACAAGATCTAAGGTGTTGGAATCGCCTAGACACTAAGGATGTATTTACGTCTATTTAGTAACCTCTTGAGAGCAGTGATGCCTGTCAAATTTGTTTCCAAATCAAGTTATGGTCTGAATTTTGAAAGACAAATATGACTCTTATTCTGTGATTTGTTTGAGCTCATTATGAAATCAATTTGAGCTATATGTTTCTGTTAAGTATGAAATTCATGAGCAAATGTGTTTTCGATCCATATATGCTTACTTTCACCTACTGAGTCCTTCCGACTCATGCCTTTGTTTCCTCCAACCCTTTCAGATTGAAGGTGTGTATAATCTTAGCTACACATGAATCCCAATTCCACTGCTAACGATGAAGAGATGAAGAAGAATAGCGTAGTTTTAGTAGTTTCTTTTAGTTAATGATGTATTAAATTAGAGAGAGAAACTTAGCTCTTGTAAATAATGAGTATTAGTACTTTGTTACCTTGTGATGTATAATATGTTCAAAGACGCCTTTGTGAAATGGATTGCTAATGTTGAGCATTACACGGATTTGTCTACCCAAAACGAAAATTGTCAGCGTAACCCCTCTTCCGATCAAAGGTTATATGTATGGCATATGTATGTGTGTGTGAAGCCGGAGGAAGGTGTTACAGTGGCCCCCACTTTTTTTTTTTTCATCCACATCGAACTGGTGGCAGTTTACTGAATTTGTCTTTCATTTGATTTTCTGTGTGCAGGCGTATGGTATATGTTATCTATGTTGTTTGTAGAGAATTTTCTTTTCTATTTTTTTGACAATTTTGTTTTCTTGATTGCAAAACTTTATTTCTGTTATATATCTTCTTTTCAGATACTTCTCATATCTTGGAACTTTCCTACTGAGTTGGGGAACACATATTTGTTGTTATTTTTTATATTTTTAGAAGCTTTAATGATGTATATTGCTTATAGTTTTTGATCTATATTTCTAATTTGTAACTCATTTCCGTTTTGTTTTTTCCTTGACCTGCTTTACCTATTAGATTGAGAAATCTGTATCTAAACTTCTAATCTGGGTTGTGATATATATGACCATACTTTGGTATATTAAATGTAGAAATAGGAATTGTATTCTATAATTTCTATTCAACAAAAGTCCCTAGATTTAATATAATTTAATTTTCTCATTAATCAATATATTAAGAACATATTGTGTCCACTTAAACAAAAAAATACAATTTACAAATGTAACAAATATTTTTCATGCCAGATTAATGGAAGTACTATTCATATCACTTTTTTCTTCCTAGAGGAAGTTAACCCAATGACATATCTGTAATATTTTCATTTTACCAGGGCATTGTTAACAATATCTTAACAACCATAATGACACATTTGCAAATTTTCATGTAAGAATACTCTATAGACACGAAACCCCTTTTTTTTTCTTCCATAAAATCTCCAGTAAGTTTCCCACACTTGGGATGACTAAGGTCAAGTTTAATATCAGTATAGATTGGAAATAAAGTGAAAATCTTCAATATTTTTTTAAAAAAATCAATTTATTCTCAATCTATTCTAAATTAAAGCAGTAAGTCCCCTCGTTGTACCCCCCCACCCCGGTTGTCTGCCCCCAACCTGCCCCCCCCCCCCCCCCCCCCCTCGCACCTCCACACAGCCAGGCCCCCTCCCACCCCCAGCTGTCTGCCGCCACACAACCTGCCCCCCCCCCCCCCCCCCCCACACGCCGAATCCTCCCTCCCACACCCCCCACACTGCCCCCCCCACCCCCACACAAACATTAAGAGATATTAAGTGACCTAAAAATCAGAAAAAAGAATAAAAAAATCTGTAAAATTCTAAAACATATATAAATACCATAAACAATCTCTAAATATTCATACAAATAGCATAGAATGAAAGTTGATATACTACTTGACAATTAAGAAACCACTAAGATTTCCAATGTAATACATAAACATTCATAAATTACATATCTCACATCTAAATTACATGTCCAAGTTCTCTTAAGTCCAAAGAAAACAATCAAATTACTTTAAAAATATTGAGCATAAAATTCTACAAAAAAAATTGTAAAACATTAGTAGTGGGGGGATGAGAGGGACAGACAGAGGGAGGGCCAGAGGGGGGGAGGGACAGGGGGGATGAGAGGGAGAGACAGACAGAGGGAGGACCGGAGGGGCGAGGGCAGGTGGGGGATGAGAGGGAGAGAAGACAGACAGAGGGAGGGCCAGAGGGGGGGAGGGCGGGGGGGGGGGGGGGGGATGAGAGGGACAGACAGAAGGAGGGCCGAAGGGGGGGAGGGTAGGTGGGGGATGAGAGGGAGAGACAGACAGATAGAGGGAAGGAGGGCGGGGGGGGGGGATGAGAGGGACAGACAGAGGGAGGGCCGGAGGGGGGGAGGGCAGGTGGGGGGATGGAAGCCGGAGGCTCCTCGGCACGGAGGCACTGGCAGGGAGAGAGATAGAGAGATCCAGAGAGAGAGACAGAGGGACAGAGAGAGGGCCAGAGGGGGAAGCAGCCAAGCCGTGGGGGAGAGAGAGAGAAAGATCCAAAGCGAGAGAGAAAGACTGAGAGACAGAGGGAGGGGGGAGGACACCCGAAGCCTCCTCCGCCTTCGGCACCGGCACCAGTTCCCTGAGAGAGAGAAAGAGAGACAGATGGAGGGAGGGAGGGCTTACCCGAGGAGAAGACGACAATGGCTCCGAGCTTCGACAGCAGTGACGGCGGCGTCCGGCGATGGCGGCGCACGGCGACGACGACCGACAACCGCGACAACGAACGAGAGAGAGAGAGTGTGCGAGAGTAGGGACGGAGGAGAGAGAGAGCGTGCGAGAGGCGGGGTGAAATAGAGAGCAACATACGGCTATAGAGACCGAATAGCGACCGATAAATATCAGTCTCTATTTGGTCTCTAAACACGTCAGCTATAGAGACCAAAAATGTTCAGTCACTAATCGGTCACTAATTAGTGACTGATTAGTGACTGAATGTAATCGGTCACAAAATTTTCTTCCATACCGGGAAAACGTGAAAATCTGTGACTGAAATAAAATCGGTAACTAATCGGTGACTAATTAGTGACTGATTAGTGACCGAAAATATTCAGTCGCAAATGTTTCCTCCATTTTCTGAAAATGGAGAAATATAGACACCGAAAGCTTAACGGTCATTGTTCGGTCACTAAATAGTGACTGATTAGTGACCGAACTAAAATCGGTCACTATAATATTTTTTTAGCGACTGAGTAATTTCAGTCACAATTCTATCATTAGTTCGGTCACTAATCAATCACTATTTAGTGTCCGAATTGTGACTGAAATTATCGGTCGCTATATCGGTCTCTAAATGCGCTTTTTCTTGTAGTGTATTTACTTTAATAAGAAGAGAAATATGAATGTGCAATCCTAATTGAATACTTCAAATTCCTAAGTACATAATCCGATCTATCCATCATCAAACTTTTTCTAAGTCCTAGACTTTCGACTTCTCCAAAGTCGGAGTTTCGAGAGTTGACTCCTAAGAAGTCTGAGTTGTGAAGTCAGAGTCAATGTTATTAAAAAAAAAAGGGTTATAAATTTTTTTGAAATTTAAAATACAATTTATTCATTTAATCCCAGCCGTTAATCTCCTCATCCATGGTTTGTTTCACAACCACTTTCTTTATAAGGACATTTCCCTCTCTCTTTTCAAATCACCCGATTTGAAACGTGTCCGACTCCTTCATCTTCTTCCTGGTTCCCATGACCATTCTTCACCCCGACGGAACCATTTTCAAGCATCTGTCTATTCCTTCAATCTCTTTGAAGAAAGGTAGGATCTTTGACATCTCTGAACTCATTTCACATCTCCTCCATCATTTCCCTCAGACCTTGTCTCTTGTCTTGGTCTAGATGGCCTCCTCTAGGGCTTTGGACGGAACCTTTTTCACCCAGAAGCAGTTCTAAAGACTTATGTCTGCAAAAGCCTCCATTTTCCCTGGGAAAATAGTTGATTTCTCTCAGTTGACGAGGCACCTCAGTTTTGTAGTAGAAACCCTAGAAGCAATGGGTTGGACCAAGCTTTGTCAGATCCACGAGCCGACCTTTGAAGATGCAGTAAAGGCTTTTTATGTGACCCTCCAAGTCTCAGCAGATGGGTCTCTCCAAGGTTTTATGAAAGGTACTAAAATTTCCATTTCTAAAGATTTATTAGTTGAACTCTTGGATTGCCCCAACTCCGGACACAAGATCAGTGAAGTAGTGTCTGTAGAGAAACAAAAATTAGAGGTTATAGATAGCCTTGGAGCTATCTCGAAGAGAGGGCTTCTTATAAATGAGCTCTCTGCAAAGAAGAGGCTCCTTCATGCCATCATCACCACCATCATCACTCTAAGGGCTGGGACTCATTCTTCCATCACATCCAGGGATGGCAGTCTCTTATTTTGGGCTATTCAGGGGCATCGTGTCTGCCTTCCTTCTATCATTTTAGAGAGGATGACATGGTCCAAGTACTTACAGGAGTCTCTCCCTTATGGACCCTTGCTCACTCTTATTTTCAGTAGATTTGTCTAATGAGATTTTAGTATTTGTTAAGGAGAAAATTAGGCTATCCACTCTTAGAAGAAGTCACTACATCTTAGAAGATAAAACCCATAATCTTTGGACTAAAGACTCTGTACCAAACTGAACTCATGATATATTTCCAGATGAGGTACAAAGCTCCTCCTCTTTTCCCCCAGTTCAGCCTCCAAAATTAGAAGAGAAGAAGTTAGAGCAGAAGCAGCAGCAGAAGAGGTAGTACAAGAAGAAACTACAGGACCTTCCCTTGAGCATGATCTTCCAGATGAGACCATAAATCAAGTGCTCAGAGATCTGAAGGGTAAAGGAGTGGCTCATGAAGAAGATGTTCCAAGATCTAGATCAGTTGAGCCTCCTATATATGAAGAGTATCATCATGTCTCTCCACCTTCAGTTGAGACCCGACCAACTTCTCAGGGGGAGACTAGGAGGACCTTCAATGATGTACTAAATGTGGTCCTTAAACAACAAGAGATGCTAAATATACTCCAAATGCAAATACATCAAATAGATCTTAAGTTTGACTTTATGTCAGAAGAAGTTCAGCAAATGAAGGATCCGCTTCTTCAATTGGTTTGCCAACAGGGCAAGGGTAGCTCTCCAGTTCCTCCCTCAGTTCCTCAAATAGAAGAGCAGTAGCCCAACCAGTTAGAACCACAGTGAGAGTAGCATGAAGATCAGCCAAATGTGGAGTCAGAAAAGTAGTCAGAACACTTTGTTGAACAGCAGCAACAAACTCAGCAGAAGTGTAGCCTTCTGAGAAGATCAAGCAAAGTTCAGAAGAACAACCAGATGAATCAGTGGAGAAGTTTTCTTAGTCTGTGGAAGTGCAACCCAAAGTTAAGACTTTTAAGAGAAGGGTAAGAAGGAAACTTATGAAGTCAGGTTCTATTATTTTTCCTTCCTTAGAATCAAATCCCATTCCTTCACCTCCTCCTGAACCAACACCTCCAATTCCTTCTGGAAAAATCCCTCATGTTTCCACTGATCCTCCCTTTTCTACTTCTCAGCCAGAGAAATAGCCTCCTTCTCCACCCAACACTTCAATTACTTCATTTCCTATGGTGTATACATACAAGCCACATACTGTAAATACACCTACTCTTCACACCTTACCTCCTCTTTTTTACTCATCTCTCCCTACTTCATCTACTCCTTCTTCGGCCCATCCTACTCATCCACTTGCACAAATAGTGCTCAGCGTGGCACTTCCTTCTCAAGTGGGGCAAAATATGAAAATTAAACCTAGCTCTTTACTTCCTCCTTTTTGGTATGCATTTATCTATCACTCTGAGCATAATATGGCTCTTTTCAAAGATTTTCTATCCATTAAAACTTTCCTTGAAGTTCATGGGTTGTCAGACTACAAGTTTGAAGACTGGCTCCCTACCTTGATCAAAACTCAAGACATCCTTCTGGCTTATCTGAATCTTATCACTCAGAAAAGCCATAGCCTTCCTCCTGAAGAATTTTTGCCTCTTTACCCTAGAGAAGAAGAAAAGTATAGAGTAGCTAGGACCAGGAACTAGTTTCTCAATGTCTCTTTTCATTTGGATCTACGATTCTATGATCTTTTTGAACATTTCATAAAAGAGCAGCACAACAGTTGCAGTAGAATGAAGATATTTAATGAAGAAAGATTCAAATGGAATTTGCTTGATGTCAGTAAGGGCCAATGGGCTATGATTGTTAAAGGGCAAAGGGAAATCACTCCATCTATGACCATTGGATTGCCCTCCGGCCTGCAGCCTAGTCTGATAGGGGTCATTTCCTCCAGAAAGAAGTTTGCTCAAGTTGTTTTCAACCGACACATCAAGATAGCAGTAAGGTTCAAGATCAAATACAACATAAAGCTACCCCTTCATCATTTTTCCCTGATGCATGCTCCAAAGAATTCACAGTATCTCAAGGACTTTCAGTGCAATTTTGCAAAGTCTGAGGGAATGTTAGAAGAACAGTGGGCAGTGTCTTATCCTGAAGAGAGTTCAGAATGCAGAAAGCTGAAGTTATCTCCCTTTGCCTACCTTAGTAAGAGCTATGAGGCACTTTGGAAGTCTGCCTCTCTGAAGTGGACAGAGAGATACACCATTTACTAAAAAGCCAAGGAAGTAGTTCACTCTAAAGGTCTTTAGTGGAACATCATAGTCCATGAGTTCTTACACAAGGCAGCCAATAGAAAATTCATTCCCCTTAGGAGAACTGTTAGTGGTGATAACTATAATAGGAGAATTAATTTGTATCATTGCCGTCATCTTATGTCTTATAGGGAAATCCCCTATGTAGGACCTTCCTATAATATAGCTGGTTCCAAATTCTTTCATGTATTCCCTGACAATGAGAAGAAGCTCTGGGATCTTCTTCAACCTTTCTTTGATTAGATCCCACCTACTCTCTATCTTCTCAGTTCGACTTAATGTATGTACAAATGTTATTCAGATATCAATACATCTATTTTCTCTCTATCTATTTGTATTACTCTCTCTCTCTCTCTCTCTTTCTATCTTTATCCTTTCTGTTAATGCCACAAAGGGGGAGAAAGAAAGAAAAGATATATAGAATAGAACAAACTTTTTATTCAACAAATTTGTTTACACTGTCTATATAAAAGATTGTTTTTGTCATTAACAAAAAGGGGGAGAATTATTGAGCAACTATCTTGAGAATTGATGAGCAAAATGTTTAGGAACATTGTTGTGCAATTATCTTTACAAATGCTTGATAAATTATCATTTTGATCATGACAAAAACTCCTTTTAGTTAAACAAATTTAATCATCATACCACACTTTATTTTATATGAAAATTAATGTGTTTCAATAAAGGCATACATGTATATACTGTATAACCTTTAGTCAAATTTGTGTGTCAACACACATAACCTAAGTGTCAACACTGTCACACACTTGATAAGAATTTTTTTTTAAGTCCACAACGTATACTGCATTCTATACTGACTTCGACTCTTGGAAAGTCGAAGTGGGCTATCAATTTTGTGAACTGTTGGCTTCACTCCAACTTCTTGAAAAGTCAAAGTAATCTGGTTCACTCTAACTCCCTGAAAGTCAAAGTGATCTGGGTTCACTCCGACTCCTCGAAAGTCGAAGTGATATAGCTTCACTCCAACTCTTGAAAAGTCGAAGTAATCTAGCTTCACTCCGACTCCTGAAAAGTCGAAGTATGATATTGATTGATGAATGGACTTGTTTGACTTTGACTCTCAAGAAGTCAAAATCTATTACCAATCAATGTCTCACTCTGACTCTTCTACAGTCGAAGTCTAGTATCGATTATCTACATCTAGATTGTTTTTCACTCTTAACTCTTTAAAAGTCAAAGTATAGCATCAACTTCTGTGTAACCATACTTGAATATTTTTTATTCCTTACAGAACCTAATGTTTTATTCATCTTGATTATTCCAATAGATTCTCTTTATCTCTATGGGATCTTTTAAAGAATAAATTGTCTCATATATGACTTACTATATGATGTTTTCTTCGCTATTAAATTCAAATATTTTATAGGCAGAAAAATGTGCATTTAAAATGCTCATATTTGAGATCTCGTTTGAAATTTTAAAAGATTTGTAAAATGTGTTCTCTTACTCATTATCAGAAATATAGTTCTATCTTTGTTGGACATATACTAAGCAGTAAAGGCGATGGTAGGTATAAGCAGCAGGGGTTATCTGTCAGAACTCACCTACCACATCTCCTTTCTGTCAAAACTCTCTAACTTTCAAGAAAAGTCCTGCATTCCCCATACAACTATTGTCTATCTTTAAATGCTCTAACAATCTGCCTATCTGAAGTTTTTTATACTTTATGTATTTCTATCTCACCTACCTTCGAAAGGACATAGGTATTTGCATTTTTCTTGACCTTACAGATATTTAGCTACCCACTAAAGCATGCTTGCTTTCAGTCATGGGTATGCAGCTTGCAGTCATTTATTGGTGTTGTCACATGGAGTCATGAAGCTATATGTGTAGCTTGAAGCCATTGAGACTCTAAGAGCTGAAGGACAAATGGTCATCTCAGAAGCCTCAAGGTCTCAACATCCAAGGATCAAACGGCTATCTTTCAACAACTATTTTTTCAAATAGTCAGTTTCAAACAGGAAGCTAAAATCCCTTATGCATATATATGAGCTGAAGTTTAAACTAAACACAAGAATGCAAGCAAGCGACATACACAAGAACCATAAGTCAAGTATACATAACCATACCTTCTACAGAAAAGAGAAAGAGAGAGCTCGCAAGATCTGAAGAGAGCCAGTTGCTTCAAGCTTCCACTTTCAAGCTCTCCGCATTCAGAAGTCTTTTCTCTTTAGGTGGTATTTGTATTCTAGATCATCTTAGTCCACCACCTTTGAGTCAGAAAGAGTTAGAGTAGTCATTCTTATATTGTATCTCTTTCTAATTTTATGTGTTTGCTCACTGCTTGAGTAGACATATTGTACTCTTTTCAGTGTTGTAACCAGTAGGGGGTTTGTTCCCTATAGTGCCCCTCTTGTGAAGGGAAGACTTGCAGTTGTAGGTGTTTATATTACCCATTGGTGAAGGGAAGACTTGCTTGGGAGCAAGTGGGTTGTAATACCTCTCAGGTTGAGAGAAGGCCAAGTGTTCTTGGTAGTTAGTGAAATCCCAAGTGGTTCTTGGGGACTGAATGTAGGACTTCCATGTGGGAAGGGCAGAACCAGAATACAATTTTGTGTGCCTTGTGTGATTGTTTCCGCCAAGTATTTCACTTGTTTCACACACTACACTAAGTACTAACCTTACTATTTAGTGTTATCTATTTTCAGATAATTTTTTTAGGTGCAAAGAAGTCATATTCACCCAGCTCTAGGACATCTAAAGCTCCATCTCGATCCAACAAGTGGCATCAGAGCGAGGTCTTCTTAGAAGAATCAAAAGATTTAAGAAGAGATGGTAGATGAAGCTCACAACTATGAAGGACAGTCTGTTACAAGACCACCATTCTTTAAAGGTGAAGACTACCAGTACTGGAAGATGCGAATGAAATGTTTCATTCGAGGCACAGACTTTGATATGTGGCAGGTAATAGAACAAGGTGATTTTGCTGTAGTTGCTGAAGGTACTACTGCATTATCTATAGCTGAAAAAAGGAATATGTCCCTAAATTATAAAGCTAAAAATTATCTATGTTGTGCATTATCTAAAAAGGAATTAATAGACTATCTACATGCAAAACTACTAAAGAAATGTGGGATAAACTACAGGTAACATATGAAGGAACTGATAAAGTAAAGTAAACTAGAATAGATATTCTTGTTTCTCAATATTAACAATTCAAAATGCTACCTAACGAAAATATCACCCAAATGTATAATAGATTCTTAAATATAATAGTTGGTTTAAGTTCACTAGGAAAAGCTCTTTCTAACAAAGAAACTGTCAGAAAAATACTCAGATCATTAACTCATTCATGGACTCCCAAAATAACTGATATTTAAGAAGTTCATGATCTTACTGAACTCTCTATAGATAAACTAATTGATTCTCTAATGGCTCATGAGATTAATATGGAAAGATTTTCTGAAAGTTCCTCAAAAAGAAAATGCCAAATGCTTTGAAGGTTGCAGATTCTTCTTCATCTGAAGATTCAAAAGAAAAATCTGAAGACAGTCATGATGAAGCCATGTCATCAAGGAAACTTCAAAAAATTCTTGCCAAGAAGAAAAAGTTCGGCTCAAAAAGATATTTCAAAAGGGATAAGAAAGAGCCAATATGTTATGAATACAATCAGCCAGGACACTTCAAATCAGAATGTCTTAAGCTCAAAATGAAAGATCCAGCTGAAAAATATGAGAAAAAGAAAGGCAAAGTGAAAAAGTTCAGAAAATACAAAAAGAAAGCAATGACAGCAGCGTGGGACAATGAAGAAGCTACAAGTTCAAACTCTTCAAGCTCAAAATTAGAAGAAGAACAAGTAAATCTAGCCCTCATAGCAGGACTAGATCAGATAAATTTTGAAACCTCATTTACTTCATGTTCAGAATCTGATTCCTTCAGTCTAGAAGATGCATTTAATGAATTGTATGATAAATATAAAACAATAGTTAAACAGATGAAAATAGTTAAGTTAAATTTACTAAACCAAGAAAAATCCAACACCTTTCTAAAAAATGAAGTAGAAAGATTTGGACAAAATTTAACTGAAACTAAAAGATCTAATGAACTATTATGTGAAGACTTAAAGGATAAAAATAGTAAAATTATGGAACATGAATCAAATGTAAATGAATTGAAAGATGAAGAGAAATTAAGAGAAAAAAATAATTATTTAAGAGCTACCATAGATAGAATCACAAACTGTAAAACATCGTTAATTGTAAAACTGAAAGGTGCTAGAACAAGTAAAAATAAATATGGAGTAGGCTATACACCTCTAGAGAATGTAGAAGAAATTGTGTATCCTGAAAAATACCCAACCCCTAAATTTGTAAAAGAAAAGATAATTAAAAATAAAAAAAGGGTTAATCAATATACTTACAAAAAAAACTAATAATACTACAAATTTAAAGTATGCATATGATTTATGTTGTAGTCATTGTAATTAATTAGGACACACAATTAGCACCTGCACTACCAGACACTTGCATTGGATTCCAAAAACTAATCATCAAGGACCCAAGAAAATTTGGGTACCAAAAATCTCAACTTATATCTGTTTGCAGGGGTGCCTGAGAGCATCCAAATAGTATTTGGATAGTAGGTGCTCAAAGCATATGACAGGTGACAAAAAATTATTTACAAGTTTCAGAAATGAAATTGGTCAAGTCACTTATGGTAATAATGGAAAAATAAAAGTGTTAGGCTATAGAACAGTAGGAACAAATGAAAAGGATTTAATAGAAGATGTTATGTATGTTGAAGGATTAAAGCACAATCTCATTAGTATCAGTCAACTCTGTGATAAAGGTCACTTGGTAAAGTTTCAGAACAACAAGTGTATTATTCAAAAAAATGGAAAAATAGTTTTTGAAGCTAAAAGAGTTATGAATTTTTACACCTTACAACTGGTAGAACTGAAAGAAGTCAATTTGTGCCTTGCAACTACTAAGAGTGAAGATACTAATTTATGGCATAGAAAACTAGAACATGCAAGCACTTCAGTGATCAAGAAATTAATCAAGAATGATCTAGTAGAAGGCCTTCCAAAGCTGAAATTGAAGAAATCTAGAATCTGTACAGCCTGTGCAAAAGGAAAACAAACAAAGACATCATTTCAATCCAAGACATTGGTGATGTGACGGTCCTCACCGTTCAGACCCGTTAACCTAATAACGAGCCTAACTCGAGTCCGCCTCCCGCGAACGGGCCGAAGCCTCGCAAGGGATATCATACCACGAGTTCGTAGAAACATAAAGGAACTAGCTCAAATATTCATAAGATCTACCAATCTCACAAATATTTACACGAAATATACATAACTGCATTACAACAGTAACCAAACTACAACAGAACCTGGGGCATACCCCGAGGTGAATAACAAAAAAGTAAAATTACACTGCTGATGGTGCTGACCCTCCACTGAACGACAGGCGCGAAATCTCCTGATCTCCCTCACCTGGTAGGAGGTAGGGGTGAGCCTCTCGAGTCACTGGCTCAGTAGGGAAACTCCCTAGCAACCGAGCAAACGAACACAAGTAGTAAAGCAGGAAATGCTACACTAGCAATTTATATTATTATCTAGCAGGATATAAAACTGTAAGTACCTTACCATTCGCTGCTTAACAGGAATCGACTTAAATAAATAAACAACAAAACCAAACAGGTGCACGAGCTACTGTAGAGAAACGCCACACTCGGGCCATGTCAACTGGTTCGCGACACCAGTTACTGACCCGGACAAACAACACAGGACTACCTCTCAGTCTCGCAGCCACGGATGAAGGGTCAGCTGCCGCTCCACTAAACAAGTACAAAGAACTGTGGAGTCCAACTAAACCACCACAACCTGCAAGTCACACACCTCGTAGGCCCATGCCTGGCACCTTTAGGGACTCTGGCCTGAGCTCCCTAAAGTGAGGCACTGGAAAACAGGACTAGCTGGGGTCCAGTACATCTACTGGTGTCCGTCTCCCCCAACTACGAGCGCGCTACAAGCGACAACACAACAAACTCTCTCTAGTCACTATCCCACTGCCGTCTTTCCCTCATCCGGACGTACTACTCAACACAGGAGTGAGGGTGTCCAGGAAGACGACAAGACCTCATCGGTACTCAGTACGGGACAATCCCCGAGCACTCACGTGCCCTCACACAAAAACTGCCACGTACACGGAAAACCATGTGCAACTGCACAAGTCATGTGAAACCACCACGTGAACCACGTGAACACCATGTAAACCACACACACCACACGCTCCCCGAGCATTGCGAGTGCTAATGCACCGCTTGCTATCGCTACACACCATAATCCACGATATCTGGATAATCGTATATTAATAAAACATCATGAATAGCGGCTCTCGGCTGCTATCGCGATAGAGCGATGTGTCGCCTTCAAAACGCGACATATCGGGGTGTCGTGACCTTATCGCGATGCCCATGGATGTCGCCTTAGCAGGTGCGAACCCTAATCCGGGATCCTCAATCCGGACCACCCCAAAACTCATTAAAACCTGTGGTTTCAGTCCATTTTCATGCTTTAATGTGTTCCTACACATGTTATCTACTGTTTAGAAAGCAATAAACGCATTATCCACACCACACGAGCAATCCACGGATCAAACGATAGGAAATCTCCCTACCTTCGCGAAGAACGCGAAGAACGAAGCCTGTACGAGGTTTCCTGGTTCCGGCAAATGGGTTGAAACGCTTTTTCTTGATCTTAGTGGGCCCTAATTGGTCACTCATCTTGAGCATCATTAGCAGTTTTGAGCCCATTAAACTATTAAAATGCCCTGAAATCCCGCCCATATCACTTGGAGAGAGTCCTTATGGGTCAGTAACTCTTATATATTCATGTGGTTAGCTGATAATCATAATTATTCGGTTTCATAGTCGCGGACGCATCGTGGCGCACGTCTCTGAGTCGCGATGGCTAGGCTACCGCGACAGCCCATGCATTATCCATGCATGTGGATAATACTGTCGCGATGCCCGCCCTTGTCGCGTCTCCATGTCGCGGCCTACGATACGCCGCGACAGCAGCTACGCATGCAGGCCTCCGCAACCACCTCCTATTTATCCTCTCATGGTTTATCTTTATCCCTAGGGATATCTCAACCCCTAAGCGGGATTTGGGCCCAGGGACTCTCCTTGAGGGCTCCTAAGGACTCTCCATCCGAATTTGGTGGTGGGATTATCTCCCATTTTAATTAATTCTCATTTTAAGGAGATTTCTCTCTCAAAAGCTCTAATAAAGAAGCCTTCTCTTCCAGAACAGAGAGCTCGATTTTCACCCCGAAGGGCTGTCAAATCTCCACTGATTGGACTTAGCCACGCAGCCCTCTCATTTTCTCTCATTCCCTCACATTCCTACCTTAAAAGCTTGCTCATTTCACATCCATGGAGCGTGGAACGTGAGGAGGGCGACCCCCACTTCATCCAGGAGCTTATGCACGATCATTGGAACGAACATCAAGCCAGGGAGTCGCCTAATGGGGCTCATTCTCCTCCCCTCATTCTTATGCATATTATTTATTTTAGATAGGTTGCATTCCTCCCATTCCCACGTTTCCTATAGCCCAAGGGGTTTAAAAACCATCCCAGGTTCGTTCCCTTCATGTTGGTTTATTTCCTTTCATTTTAGAATAGTTATACATTATCATGTTATAATAGGGATTTTCTTTTGTTTCTCTGTGATTGGCAAGCACACAAACAAGGTTCTACGAGGAGGTCTCATCCTCTGGCAAGCCGGAGGAAGGAAGGAGGTCTCCCTCACTATCTCCCGCATCAGAAGAGAACGCGACAGGGGAGGGCGACGCGACAAGAGACGCGTCAGCCATGACGACCGTGTATCAGGTGTTCCTCTGTTCTCTTCCCCCTTTCCTAGAGTAGTTAGCCCATGTTATTTATTCATTTAGGCAATATCTAGGTGGCGATCACATCCATGTTCCCATGCTATAGATTTAATATCCATCATGTGTCGAGGGGAAGCATAATCCCTGTGATTACACCTTTTGGCGATCACGGTGGGACCTCCAGTGCAACCCTCGTAGATCTAGTTTGCCTGCTTGCCATATATTTTTCCCCTTTATTTGCTTCTTAGTGCCCTGTTAGTTGTTTTGCTTCTTTGTTTCCTGCATTTTTCTGTGTTCGGTTCGTGTCGTGGCGCATCGCCTGGCCACGACATGATCGCGGCGTCCTGATAGGACGCGATAGTAGGTTAGTACAATCCGACCCTTACCTGTCTTATCCTGCTTCTAGCAATCCATGCACCCATGCTCTGTACGTTTCTACCATGTATCATCGCATTTTTGTATGCTAGCATCCTGTTAGGATTCGATTTCCCCGTTTATTTCTCCTTGTATGTTTTCAGGTCTAGTCGCGGCAGTGCTCGGGGACGCGATAGGGTCGCGTCCAAAATAAGCGTCGCGTCTATAGGTACGCTTTGTTTGTTACTGTTTTCATTCCTGGATCGGTTTCTGAATGCTCCATGATCCGTTTTGTATAGTTTTGGCAATTTTGTACACTTATCATTTGTTTAGGTAGTCTGTTTGAGTCTGCGTGTGTGTGACTTATCGTGTTCTCAGGCGTCTGTTCGTGTCGCGGTAGTCCGCTGATTAGGTCGCGGCGTACACGGTCGCCGCGACTTGGCCCGAGAGCTGTTTTGGTTACCCCGTCTGCTCCTCATCTTCACTCTTGCATACATTTTAGGCATTTAGGCCCCTTGCATACGCTATTCATCCTATTGGTCAGGTTCCCCCTTGGATGAGTGAGTCCTCTCACCTACGAGCACTCGTAGGTTGACTTGGGCCCACCTTCCGAGGACCTCCGTAAGACCCCGTGACCGTACGCACATTGCTGCTCACCGGGCTGGTTGTACTCGTTGCACCCTTTAGTCCGAGCCACCCTTCCCTTGTGAGTGTACCATCCTTAGTGACACTGAAGGACTCGAGTTCTTACCTATTAGGGTCCATTTGACCTAGTGACACGCCCTTAATCAATTCATCTAAAAGGTCAAGTTCAAACCTTAAGAAATTTGCGCATTAATCATGACAACTTGAGTGTTTCATTCATCCCTCCTCGTCTCAGTCTTTCTTGATTGTGTTAGGGTCTAGGTTTTGTTAGTATCCCCCTGTCATTTAAGGGGTGCATGCGTCATTGTCTAGGGAGATCGAGTCATTCCCCTCCTTTCCTTGTACTCTATCATAACCCTTTGTTCGACATGGAACAGTTCCGTGTCCTTGCTGACGATGCCTTACCCCTTGGACTCCTCGAGGATGTAGCCCAACCCTCAACGACCACACCCCCAGGGCATATTTAGGCTCCTCTTGTCATTGGGGGTCACTCCCGTCCTCCTTCTCCTCCAAGGGAAGATGACCCCCATTCCCAATTTAGTCAGCTACTCCCCCATCTAACTTCGGATCAAGTCCGAGAGTTCATTGCTGCCGCCAAGGGCAAACAACCCCTGTCTCCCTCTGCCCGTAACTCAGCTCAGCCGGCAGTCTCCTCCGCCCATGTTGCCTCAGCACCCCACCTCTCTTCTTCAAGGGCAGACCGTACACCCCTCCGTCCTCGGGCCATTCATTTCTCAGAACCCAGCTATCTTCCGGCGCGAGAGGTCCGACCTCGATCCCCTCCAACCTCAATGTACTATACGGCCGAACCTGCCTCCCCGGCCCGTGAGAGGTCTCACACTTTCGAGCAACCCCGCTCCATTGTCTCAACACACCATGCCCAAGCCCCCTCCGACTTCCTTGCGGAGTGGGCTGTCATGAAAAAGGAGCTCTAAGATCTCCGGAGGCAGATTGACCCTCGCAAGGTAGCCGACATTGCTCTCCCATCCTTCCAATATCTCCGGGTTCCACCCCAGTCGGAGCTCCCTGTTTATCGGCGGTACTCTGGGGTAGGGGACCCTTATGTTCATTTAAAGGACTTTGTTTATGAGTCAGCACCACATAAGTATGATCGCCATCTCATGGCATATTTGTTCAGAAAGTCCTTAGATGGTCCAACCTTGGAGTGGTTTTATTCTCTCCCCCCTGAAGAAGCCGAGGATTTCCGAATTGTACAAGAAAGGTTCTTACAGCAGTTCCAAGATCGGGTTGGACCTGAATACTCCTTTGTAGATCTGGTGGCTGAAAAGATGAGGCCCGAAGAGGAATTTTCAACTTATGCCTACCGATGGCGTTCACTAGCTTCTAAGGTCCGCTGCCCCATGCCGGAAGAGGAGAAGGTCAAGCTGCTAATCTCCAACGCCACCCCAACCTACCGGGCCATTTTGGCATTGAATGACATTTCTACCATGCACCAGCTTTACAGCCGAGCCCATTTCATTCAGACTCAGCTCAAGGACTCGCCTATACACTCAATGTTTAAGACCCCAAAAGCCCATTATGTCAAGAAGCCTCAAGGCCCAGTTACTGAGGGGATCCAAACCAATGAGCAAGTCGGTGCAGTCAGCAACCCCCAAGGCCCAATAGGCAGATCTCCATACACTCAACAACCTCAGCAACCATGGAACAACAGCAAACAGCAACCCCCTCAAGGTCAGAATCCTCCCCAAGACCAGCGCCAATACCCTCAGGTCCCTCCACCTCAAAATGGCTTTGCCCCTAGAAAGCCCAATGGACCCAAAAGAGCCCAATATCCTCCTCTACCTGAGTCATTGGCCGATGTCTTTGCAGCCCTCATGTCCCTCAATGATCTTAGACTCCCTCCTGAGAAGGCAAATTGGAATATGGCAGCAGACCAAACAATGTATTGTGTTTACCATCGCCATCCAGGCCACAATGTGTCAGACTGCTTACAGTTTTGGGATATGATATACAATTTTCATGAGCAGAACCAAATCGACTGGGCGGAAATGAGAAGGTTGATCCAGACCTTAAGAAACCAACAGGGTCAGAGGCAACAGCAGCAACAGCAAAGGCGACAGCAGCCGCAACAGCAGCAACAACAACAACAACAGCAACAACAACAGCAACAGTTCCAGCCCTTCCAACAACAGTACCAGCAACAGCAGCAACAACAGTAGCCGCAGTAGCCGGCAAATGACCTTGGCATAATCCGCAACCCCATGCCACAACATCCTGCAGCCCCAAATCCCCAACCTGCTCCGCCACCTCCTCCACCCGCACAAGTCAATCCAGTCGTCCATTACCCACCACCAGAAGCTCAATGGGCCTTCGATGATGAGCATGAAGTGGGCCAGCTTCTAGTCATTTCCCACGACACACCCACTACTCCCACACCTACATCTACCATACCTCCCTTCTTCACACCTACCGTCGCCACCATTACCTCGCCGCTTTATGACTCCCCCATCTTGTCACCCATTATCCCCTCATCCACCAACATCTCTTTATCCCTTACGCCGGCACCATTACTAGCCAACCCCTCCATCCTTGACACTTCACCACCTCCACTCCACCATAATCTCGCCTTGCGGAGCGGGCGGATGTTCCATCGGATGTACCCTAATGCATCCGTATCCATGCCAAGTCAACCAATACAACAAACCAGCACTCAACAGCAGCAAGATGCAAAAGAGATAGATCCGGTCCCGGGGACCCAATATGATATCTTAAAGCATTTGGATCAAACTCCCGCCAAGATCTCTATTTTGGAGTTGATCAAGAGGTCACAGACTCATCAAGATGCCCTAAGGGCCTTCCTGCAAAGGGTCATGGTCAATGAGGACATGAACCCCGATAATCTACCCTCTGTACTTTCTATTGTAAACAGGGGACCCACGATCACTTTCTCTGATGGCGAATTGGCTGCCCCTGAAGCCAGGAAGATGCCTTTGTGTGTAACACTCACTATAAACAAGGTGGCCATTGATGCAGCGCTAGTAGATACGGGGGCTTCCATTAATGTATGCCCATTGAGCACCCTAAGAGCTTGCAACATCTCAGAGCATCAGTTGCAGCCTACCCCCACCACCATAGCTACATATGACAATTCTCGGTGTGCCTGTCATGGGATTGTCACGTTGCAAGCAGAACTGGGACCACTCGTCATGTCGATTGAGTTTTATGTGTTGGACATTGATCACACCTACAAGGCCATCTTAGAGCGTCCGTGGATCGAATCTCTAGGGGCAGTACCTTCCATAGCACACCAATGTCTGAAGTTCCCCTTCCAAGGGAGGATAGTCAAAGTCAAGAGTGTGATAATGACCCACACGGTGGAGGCTGTTGAGAGAGTGTTACCTTCAGTTTGGCCGTCCAACAAGCCCGTTATCTCCATACTTGATGTGAAATATCCCTGGGCTTATACTTTTTCTTCCAATCACCCAATTGCATCCCCGTCAGTAGCAGTTGTCAGAAAGGAGGTATCAACAAACGCAAAGGGGTGGGATATCATGTTCAGAATCGGCTACCAGACCGGAAAAGGGTTAGGTGCTCAGCTCCAAGGCAAAGTCAAAGCTGTCACCGGAACAAGGAAATCCATAAAGCGTGGCTTAGGATATGCAGAATGGGCAGCATTCTCACCCATCTCACCATCAGATCAACAGCCTCTTACTTGGACATTGTATGATCACTTCATCAGGGGACCTATACAGCCCGGATATAACACTATGGTTCCAAAATCAGCATATCAAGTATTGGAAGCTCACCGACCCGACAAGAAGAAGAAGGCCGAGACACATACAAAAGCATCAGATCTTGAAGATGTCATTTCAGTAGTTACTTTATTGTTCAGTGAGTCTGAAGCTGAGACAGAAGAGTCCGAGTTGGAGGATCTCATTTCAGCAGTCGACCGCCTATTCAGCGAAGACGACACATTGTAGGCTCAGGCAGCAGTACCATCAGCATCAGCAGCCACCACCAAGCGACAGTTGCTTGGATTTGGTGAGGAAATTGAAATTGTGAGTTCAGCCGAATTAACAAGAGAGCTCTGGCCGGGGTTTTCCCGGTCTCCCAGCCACTTTATTTCATCCATCCTTGTTTATAATTCCAATTTCATTCCCTTATCCCCTCCCTTCATCCTCCAATTCTCCCCCGACGCTGTTGAAGCGTTAGTCTCCCCTTCACCCCTTTTCGCTATTTTCCTTAATGGCTCAGTTCTGTCCTTCTACCGAAGCCTCCCAATGTAATGTAGTCCTTTTCCTTTAATAATAAAATCCAAAAAAAAAATGTGTGCTTTCTCCATACTTGTCAACCTCCTTCCTCGGATGGCGATCCCCGTCTTTCTCCTTCCTCCTTCCTCGGACGGTGATCCCCGTCTTTCTCCTTCCTCTTCTTTGGACGGCGATCCCCGTTCACCTTCTCTCCCCTGACATCTTCCTTCCACTGTTTAACTCTTTCTGTCTCGCTCGCTCTCTCCTCCCGACGGCGATCCCCGTCACCCTGCACCCCTTCTCTCTTGACGGCGATCCCCGTCACTCCCTTCTTCCTAGGCGGCGATCCCCGCCCTTTTCCTCCTTTTCTCAAGCTGTGTTTCGCCTGTCGACCAACATGGTCGTTTTGGGCGACCTGGGTGAGGGGACTTCTGTTCCCCTACACCCCAACTCTGTTGCCGGCACCCTGAGCTCGGGTGGCCTGCCTCCGCCTCCAGCCCCATCGGAGGACTTTTGCGGCCCTGCCGCACCCTTTTCTTTCCGTTCTAATAAATCTCTAGACATTTCTCCAGAACCCTCTGTAAATATCGAATCTAGTTTAGGTCCAGGGGTAGAATCTAGCAAGTCCCCGTCCCCGTCTAGGAAGAAGAAGGGTAGTGGCGTACCCCGCCGGTATCTCTTAGACCTAGTACATAGGTGCGGCGCTCTTCTAGCTGTTGAAGAGTTCGTCCAGGAAGTAGTGGTCCTAAACATGGAGGATCTGCACATAGAGGAAGGGCTAGACGGCGGATTCGGAGTGTATGAGATCTTAGCTGAAAATGACCCATCGGATGAAAATGATTGTGAAATAGAGGATGCTGCCGAGATGTATGCAAGTGGCATGAAAAGGTTTGACGAGCCCACCTCAACAGTCGACGAGCCCACCAAAGAGGTAAACATGGGAACAGAAGAAGATCCCAGGCTTTTAACCATAGCTTCCAGTCTCCCTCCAGAAGAAGAAGAGGCGTTCATAGAGATGCTAAGAGAGTTCAAAGATTCCTTTGCATGGTCCTATGATGACATGCCCGGCATTGACCCTGAACTGGTTGAACACAGGTTAATTTTAAGGCCAGGGGCAGTTTCCGTTAAACAAAAGTTAAGGAGATTTCTCCCCCACATTGCTCTAAAAATGAAAGAGGAAATTGACAAACTACACAAAGCCAAGTTCATCCGTGTAGTCCTCTACCCGTTGTGGGTGGCAAATATAGTCCCGGTGATGAAGAAAGACGGAAGGGTATGCATCTGCATAAACTTCCGGGACTTGAATAAGGCATGTCCAAAGGATGATTTCCCATTACCTCATTTGGATGTCTTAATTGATAATACTGCAGGATTCGAAACTCTATCATTTATGGATGGGTATTCAAGTTATAATCAGATCCGTCTAGCCCCGGAGGATCAAGAGAAGACTTCTTTCACCACCCCGTGGGGAACGTATTGTTACGTGGTTATGCCGTTTGGATTGAAGAATGCCGGCGCCACTTATCAAAGGGCAATGTTAGCTATCTTCCACGACATGATACACATTGACGTTGAGGTCTACGTGGATGATATCGTGGTGAAGTCTTGGACTCGAAGAGAACACTCCTCCGTCCTTGCCAAAGTGTTCCGTCGCGCACAAGAGTATCAATTGAAGATGAATCCGAAGAAGTGCATATTTGGGGTTTCCTCGGGAAAATTGCTAGGGTTCATAGTCAGTAAACGGGGGATTCAAATAGACCCTCACAAGGCCAAGGCGATAAATGAAATGCCTCCTCCCAAGAACATATCTGAGCTTCGAGGTTTGATCGGTCGACTTCAGTTCATAAGGAGATTCATATCTCAGCACTCCCAAAGATGTCGTCCCTTCTATGAATTGTTGAAAGGAGGAGTCGATTTTGATTGGAACACCAAGTGCCAAGAGGCCTTTGATGAACTCATGAGTTACCTTATGAATCCGCCCGTGCTTCAGGCGCCCATCCCTGGGAAACCCTTGATTCTATATTTGTCAACCATTGAGGACTCCCAAGGAGCTGTCCTCGCTCAACATGATAAATCTGCCAAAGAAAGAGCAGTCTATTACCTATCTAGGCTCTTCAATCCTTCCGAGCTCAAACTCACTACAATGGAGAAAACATGTGCAGCGCTAGTTTGGGTGGTGCAGAAATTGAAGCACTACTTCCTAGCTCATAAGGTGAGTTTGATTTCTAGAATGGATCCTATTAGGTATCTCCTGGAGAAGCCAATCCTTGCCGACAGATTGGCATGCTGGCAAAGTTTCCTCTCCCAATTCGATATCACCTTCATAGTTCAGAAAGCTATCAAGGGGTATGCCATTGCTGAGCACCTTGCTCACCTTCCTCTCCCTCATAGTGATACGGTTCAAGAGGAATTCCCCGATGAAAACCTATCACTTATATCCCAAGATCCCTTCTGGTCGCTCCATTTTGACGGAGCTCTCAATTCTAGGGGACGGGGCATTGGTGCTGTTTTGCTCACCCCAGAAGGGATCACCATTCCTCTAGCCTATCAGCTCCAATTCTATGCCACCAATAATATCTCCGAGTATGAGGCTCTCCTTGCCGGTCTTAAGATTGCCTACCTCTCAGGCGCGCATCACCTCAAGATCATAGGAGACTCTCAGCTCGTCCTTCGGCAAGTCCTTTCTACCTATCGCACTCGTGACCCCAAACTCAAGCCCTACCAAGATCTGGTCACTCTCCTAGCCAAGCAATTCCGTCAACTCATCTACATTCATACTCCTCGTTCTCAAAATATCCTGGCCGATGCCCTCGCATCCCTGGCCTCCTCTCTCTCCTTCCCTCTCAGCCGCAGTGCTGAGACAATCACCGTTCAAAGGTTAGAGGCTCCCTCCACTCAGGATCCTTGGTTCGTTAACCTCATGAGTTCTCTAGTTTTGAAGGCAGAGAGGAAAGAAGCGAAGGAGTTATTGCTTGTGGAGCTAGGAGAAATGATGTTAGAAGAAAAGCCGTGGTACCATGAGGTTGAGAAATTTTGCAGAGACGGTACCTTCCCCGAAGAGGCTGAAGTGGAGGACAAGCGAGCCATCTGTACAGCGGCATTGAGATATACCCTTATTGGTGGAGTGCTATACAGACGTGCTCTAAATGGAATGCTCCTCCGTTGTTTGTCGGACGAAGAAGCCTGGAAGGTAGTGGAAGGGTCCCATTCCAGTGAGTGCGGAGGGCATGTTAATAGCCAAATGTTGGCTAAGAAAATTCTTAGGCAGGGCTACTACTGGCCGACCCTAGAAGAAGACTGTGCCACCTACGTTCGTACGTGTGTCAAGTGCCAGATCTATGCCGACAAAATTCATGCTCCCTCCTCCTCTTTACATCCACTATCCTCCCCTTGGCCTTTCTCCATGTGGGCCTTTGATATCATTGGGCCCCTTGGTGATCCTAATGCTCAGGTAAAACAAAAATCCTTCATTCTCACTGCTACTGAGTATTTCACCAAGTGGGCCGAAGTTGAAGCATTTGCAGAAATCAAAGGTTCAATCGTGTGCAAATTCATCATGAGGAACATCATCGCGCGGTTCGGAGTGCCAAATAGCCTCGTCACCGACAATGGACCACAGTTCATATCTCAAGAGCTTTAGGACCTATGTAAGAAATTCAACATTTCCTTGCATCATTCGTCTCCGTACTATCCACAGGGCAACGGCCAGGCCGAAGCCACAAACAAAACACTTTTGAAAATTCTAAAGAAAACTTGTGAGTCTAATAAATTTGTGATTGGCCGAAAAAGTTAGTTGAGGCTCTGTGGGCCTACCGCACCTCCGTCCGCACGCCCACCGGGCAAACTCCGTTCTCACTTACTTATGGGATGGAGGCGGTATGTCCACATGAGATCCTCATCCCTTCGCTAAGAATTCAGTTAGACAAGGAACTTAATCCCGATGAACATCGAGAGGGGTTACTGGTACAACTAGAACTCTTAGACGAACGGCGTCTAGCATCGGCCGATCATGTGCTTGCATATCAAAACAGACTCTCAAGGTCTTTTCAAAAGAAAGTGATGAGCGTAAATTTCAAGAAGGAGACATGGTTTTGAAATGCATTTTTATAAAACCTGGAGGTCCAAGGTCTAAATTGTCAGCAAATGGGAAGGGCCGTACGTTGTTAAGGAAGTGTACCCAGGAAATTGTATAGGCTAGTTAATGCTGAAGGTGAGGATCTCTCACCCATGGAATGGGCTGTACCTTAAAAGATTCTACCCTAATATTGATAACAACACCAATTTGCAAATGAGAATGTTGTTGGCCATGTGCCTCACTTCCCCTCATTGTGGTGAATGATCTCTATATCCGGCCACACACACAACACGGCGACTTAAGGCCAATTCCCCTTTGTTTATGGTGTTTTCTTTCAGCCCTCATGTAGGGAACCTGAGGTCGATTCTCTTCTCACTCGGACAAGGTCCAGGGGCAAAGGGAAAGCTAGCATGTAGACCAGCAAGCGGTATGCATCATGTGTATGAAGTCTCAAAGAGGGACGGTCAATTCAAAAGAAAAGCAAAAAAGGGAAAGGAAACAAAAGTAAAAGAAAAATGGTAAAAAAAAAAAGGGGCATGTCAAAAAGTGGTAGTACAGTTCCCCGCGGGACGCCCTTGAGCCCGGTCGTATGCATGCCCCCAATTCAAAAAAAAGAGCAATGACCTTAAAGTCCCTGGACAATAGATAGATTGCACATGTGACATACCCATTGCAAATCTTACAAGCGAGTAAACCCAACCCCAAGACCAAGTCTTGTCTCATTACTAATCTTTCTATTCTCCCTAGAAGACCAAAGGACTCCCACACCTGGTCTGTGTTAGAACATCAATATTCAAGGGACAAGAAGCCTTAGTGAGCCAAGGACAAATGCACGCCACACATAGACATTATCCATCAGACAAGAGATGGGGACGAGATCTATGGCCAATTACTCAAAAGGCAAGAAGTGTTGTTATCAAGATCTCAAAAATCAAAAAAAAAAAAATTTTAAAAATCCAAAAAAATAAAAATTTCAAAAATCAAAAAACAAAATAAAAAAAATCAAAATAAATAAAAAAATCAGAAATCTCAAAAAATCCAAAAAAACATAAATATCAAAATCTAAAAAAAAATTAGAAATTTCAAAAATTCAAAAAAAAAAAAAATAGAAAATCCCAATTCCAAAAAGAATGTGTGTACATATCGCTTTCCTTAGCATGCATTGTTACTTTCCTTTCCGCCTATTTATAAGGCTCAGCCCTTGACAATTATGAAGTACATTCATGTTATTTAAGTGCAAGGGGCTGAGTCAAAGAGCAGATCTAACCTGTTTTGATGAGTGTGCAGGAGCATGTAATTCTAAGGGACACGCGCGGTGCTCAGTATTCTCCGTCTCTCTCTCCCGTGTTTGAATCTCATCTCACACTCGTACCAATTGCAAATCATTCATTAAGAGTTGACATGAAATAAATTCCACTAAAAGATGAACCAATGTACAAAAGATGGGGAGGTGGCTTACAAGTCTCCTCAGTGTCCACCGCCACTCTCCCCAGATCCCTCCTGCCGGTCCGGTGGTGGCGGCATCTCGCCGCCACCCTACCGCTCTGGGCACTCCCCTCACCCTAGCGGCGCCTCTCCTCCTCCTCGTTCCTCCGCCGACTGGAGGAACTGCCAAATACTGTCCTACGGAGGCGCCGGTCGCCCTGCTGACACTCGCCCCGCTCCTGCTCCTGCTGCGTGAGCGGCCTATGTCCGTCACGATCTGCTGAAGGCTCTGCGCCACCGCCTGCTGTGCCAGCAGCTCCGCGCGTAGTCGGGCGATCTCCTCCTGGTCTTCGGGCGACCTCTGCACCCGCAGCGCTGCCAGCTTCTTCGTCGCCTCTGCGACCTGCGCCTCAGCTGCCTCCGCCCGGATGCGCAGCTGGTCCCTCTCGCTCGGGTAGCTCGGACCTCTCCCAGGAGCTGGTCCCTCTGACCCTGAAGATCATGGCAGCTCCGTGGTAAGCTGCAAATCTCTCTCCTGCATCAGAGCAATCAGTCAATAATCAATTGTTAAAATAATCAATTAGAAATCCCATTGTACTTACTCGCTCCTCCAGATGCCTCTGAGCCTCCTCGGCCCTCAGCACTGCTCCCGCCAGCTGGGCCTCCAGAAGCGATGGAGACCCCTTGCAGCTCAGGAAGAGGAAGCACCGCCTGCTCTGGTACTCCTCACTCTCTCCAGCTCCCTCGCTGAGCGCAAAAGCACATGTCAGTTTCCAAATCAGCTTAAAATCATTTAAGTGTTGAAGTGGAGTAAACACTTACCAGCTCCGCGGTCTGCCTCTGCGCCGCCTTCCGGTCCTGCACTGCTGAGTAAAGCAAGGCTCGGAGCGACGCAACCTCACCAGCTACGTCTACCTGCAGCACATTTCAAATCATTAGCCAATTCTATAAAAATCAAAATTCACAGGGTTGTGGTTTTAGGGTCTTTGCCTAGTGTCGGGCGCTCTTGTATACCTTACCCCCGTACTTCAAGGGATATGCCTGGAAGTACGCGTCGTCGGTGGTGGCGTCTGATTTTACAGCCTTTCCTTGGCGCTCCCAGTTGTCAATCTGCTCCTTCGCCCGCTCGCGCCAATCGGTAGTGTCGTGAAGCCCCCGGAAGCTCCGACCCGGTCTGCGAAATAGATCTCGGATGGGGAACTCCACGGCACTCTGTCGAAGCCCCAATGAGCGCTGGCTGAGGTATAGGTGTAGAGATAGCACAAGGTTAAGTGCATGCAACCACACCGACCTACCGAAGTAGGGGCGGGCCTGCACCAACCAGGGCTGTCCCTCATCACCCTCCCCCAGGTATGGCTGCCAAACCACCTGCAAAACAAATCCGATCAGTCACTAAGCAATAAAATCAAGCGATCAATCAAAGGGAAAGGTTAAGAGTGCTTACATCCAGGTAGGGGTAGCTGTCAATAGCCTCTGTAGACGCTCGAGCTGGTCCCCTAGGCTGCGAGGATCCCAACGGTGTTAATGGGTACCAGACTCGGCCGTGTGAGCTCACCTCTCCACAGCGCCGGGAGATGTAGGTAAGTCTAGACCTGTAAAATGAGAAGAGGAGTAGATGACTTTTTTTAAGGAATAATATGCTTCAATTCAAGGGTTAAGGAAAGATTGATAACTGGAGAAAGGGGAAGAACCCGCTCGTCGAGGTCTGCCGCTCCGAGGGGCCCAGGCTGTCGAACTGATGTGCTAGGAAGGCTGCTCCCCAGGCGTACCCCCCTACCTCACCTAGGTCCTGCAGCAGGGGCAGGAAACGACAATGGACTGCGTCGCCCCTCGTGTCAAACAGGAGTCTGCCAAGGAAAAGCACGAGGAAACGGCGCAAATCCAAGTCCGCATGCGCCCCGGGCTCACTCGCTAGCTCCCTCCGGCTAACCCGAGTCAACCTATCTAAATGCTCATCATCACTCTCTCCTGCTACCTTCGCCACATCAAACAACCCAAGGCTCTCCAGGAGGGGTACCCTAGGCACTAGGGAAGACCTACGCTCCACAGGTAACTCTAAGAGTCACTCGGCTAGGTCGTGGTAGCAGGGTAGGTATAACCACTCACTGGCCGTCCATAATCCTGAGCCCTATGATCCGGCTCACATCCTCAAGGATGGGGATCATATGTCCCCATGGGAATGCGAAGGCCGTCGCCTCCGCATCCCACCTGCTCCGTAGAGCCTGAGTAAGGGCTGGATCCGCCCTCATCCTCTCCATCCCGAGGATCTCCCCAAATCCCATCTCCTCTACCCTCTCTCTCTAAAAAGGGGGAAACGCTAGGTACACAGCCAGCACAACTATCCAAGATACCCGGGCCCTCATCTCACCCTGCAACATATTCCATTTGTTAAACCAGTCAGTTTTTAGTGTTTGGTTGGAGTCGCGGCAGCCATGGCGACTGCGACCTTGTCGCGACAATGCGGGGCACTGAGACCTTATCGCGTCACCTTCCAAGGCCGCAGTCAGGTCGCGTCTACCCGGGTCGCCGCGACATGTCGCGAAGCCCCGCCCTGCCGCGACACCCTGTCGTGGCGGCTCGGGCTGACGCATTATCAGGACCAGACCGGCCGGAGCCCCCTTTGTCTGATCCTCTTTTCTTGGGCTTCTTGCCTACATGTGCCCTCTAGGGGCTCCGTTTGCTAGTCCTACACATCCATACAAGGGTTTAAGGTCGATCTACTTACCGATTTCATCGCCTTGGCGTGTTTCTTCCGTTCCTCCTCCACATTCACTGTCGGGGCCTCTTCTTCCTCTTCCACCTCCATCTCCGTGATGTCCAACTCTTCCTCAACTGAGGCGCCTTTGTTTGGCACCGGGAGCTCCGCCGCTCCGCCTGGCGTTTCCTTCGTGAGGAGCCCTCGCCCGGGTTCTTCTCTCCCTCCATCTAGATCGGGGTTGGTTTGGGTGAGATCGTGGGCAAGCAAGGAAGCAAGCTCGCAAGGAAGATGCAAAGAGCAAGAGATGCAAGAAGATCGGAGTTTGGAGGTTTTGAAATTGGAAAGGGGGAAAGGAAGAGACGTTTGAGTTTTTGAACAAGTCGGTTCTTGATGCAACGCAGCGGGCGGTCACGTTAATGTCGCGCCTTTCGTGGCCGTAGCGACAATGTCGCGACGTCCCGTATCGACGTGACAATAAGGCGACACCACTTCTTGTCGCGTCATCGACAGAGCCCTTTGCATTGCAAAAAGTTCAGTTTTGTTCATTTCAAATCCAAATCATTACATTCACTAATTCTTTCTATCAATCAAATAAATGCTACAAATCCTTTCCTAGCTACCATCTTTCCTACAAATCAATCCTAATCAATGCTCAAACAATCCCCGCCGCTGGCTGAATTTTCTTCAAAGCTTCCATGTATTCTTTGATCACATCTTCGTCCTCTTCTACCTCGGCTTGGACAACGCTCCTCGCGCATCCTTCCCAATGGACGATGGCACTACGCACGTCGTGCTCGTCTTGCTCATCACCCCTCTTCCTCTCTTGGGTAGGTGGGTAGTGTGGTAGGATGGGGACCACCGTGCGCGTTGTGCCGCATTGGAGGTAGCACCGGTCTGGGTTGTAGGTAACCAGTGCTTCATTGCCCAAGAGTCGTAAGGCAAGCCCGATGCGCTGAGGTAGGTGGATCATCCGACCGTGCATGAAGCGGGGGCGCGTGTCAAACTCTGCCACGGTCATCCTTTTGAAATAATCATGCCATGCTTTCCGTCCTTTCAGCTGCGCCGTTTTGCACCACGCCTTAGTGCTCATGCGTAAAGGGCCCCTACGAAAGCCAGTGGATGGTTGAGCATCATCTTGCACTCCGTGGCTAACTCCCCCATTGCCCGGAACTGAATGTGAACGCCCATCCACAGCTCGAGGGCGATAATGGAGCCGAAGAAAGGACCTCCCATAGCTGCAGAAGATAGACCGGCATAGAGGAATCCCAAAACTGCCTGACCCAATGCTCACCTTCTAAAATGGAGTCAACAATGCTGAGGTTGGCAAAGGAAATAGTCCCGTCCGTCGTAGGGAAGAGGATGACTCCGCAAATGCAGATCGCAGCCGCTTTGGCGATGGCCCGATAATTGCCCGTCTTGCGCTTGCATTGCGATATGATCCATTGCGCAATGGGGAGAAGGTGGACATGCATCCCACTTGTCATAGACTGCAAATCCGTCTTCCTTGTCGTGATCTCCGCAAGGATGCTCCAGGAATTGATCGGCGCCACGGTGTAGGATATTGCCAACTCCTCGCCCCTTTGGTATCGCGGGAGGCCGAGCATGATCTCCAGCTCCTCCAAAAGGATGGTGGCTTCAAATATCGGAAAGATGAACGTGTGAGTTTGCGGATGCCACCTCTCCGCTAGCGCCGTGACACTATCCCACACATGCACCATCTTGTCATATTTTTTGGCCAATACGAACACGGTAGATAGCCCCCACTCCTTCAAGTGAGAGATCGAGGCAGGAGGAAGTAGTTCAAGCATCGGAGATAGCCACGGTATTTGGCCGGGAAGGATCTGAAATAGAAGAAAGATGAGAACGGAAGGTTGGGAAAACAGGGAAAATAGAATGTGAGTGCAAAAAGTTCAGAAATTGAGGAAAAGCCACTTGCTTGGAGCTTCGGGCGCATGAAGATGTGCCCCGAGATGTCATAGAGATGCTGGAGATCGGCATATGACTCCCTAGCAGCCTTTGGACCGAGTAGGGAGGGATCTCCTCTTGGAAAGTAGAGTAGTTCTCTTCATGGTGGCAAAGAGGGAGAAACAGGGAGGAACTTGAAGAGAAGAGAGGCTAAGAGTTTGCTGCGGATTAGCCCCCTAAACCCTTCTTTTATAGACTCTAGAGAGGTATATCCCACTCTAATCCCGCAACTAGGTGTTAGGATAAGACTAGGAGAGGTCTAGGAGTCCTAGTGTTAGTCTAGATGTCTTAAGATGAGGATAAACTCTGTTTTTCTGGTTTTTTTGGGTTCGGTCTGAGTCGCGACGCCGCGATCTGACGCGACCTTGTCGCGACAGGGCAGTGCGACGCGACTATGTCGCGGTCACCCTGAGCGTCGCCTCTCCACCCAAGGGGTGATTTTCATGTCTGTGCTGTGTATATGTGTTGTTTGATTGTTTATAATTATTGTGTTTGTTCATTATGTTTGTTTCTTGTCCAACAAAAAAATCAAACAAAAAAAACAAAAACAAAACCAGAAAACTAGAAAATCACAAAAAATGGTCATCACAGGTAAGTCCGGTATTGTATCTCTATCCTATTCCCTGCATTACTATATGGTATTCTACTTATTATCATTTCAAGGACCGGCTGGTTCTCAATGTGCTCTGGGTTGGATTTGAGTTCCCTTTACCAAAAACAGTGATAATCTAGGTGCACATTGTTGATCGTTGGATAGGCCGTTGAGTTGTTTAAGTTTGGAATGATGGATTCAGCCCTGCACTGCGGTTGTGGGTAGTCTCTTGACCCGTTCTTTATCTGGCTTAACAATATTATCCTTGGTGTATTTTATATTTTCCTCTTTCTTTGCATTCGTTTTGATGATTTCTTTATTTTAGCCTAACATGCATCATGTAGGACTTTGAGCTTTCCTGACTCACTCCTGACTTTGATGATCCCTTTGTTGAGTGCCCAATCATCCTCCAATTTCCAAACATGAAATCCAATTCCACTCCGAATTGGAAGGTTTGCCTCCGAGTGAGTTGTTCCCGTCAGTTTGACAAGAATTTCCTGTCTGGATTCTCTCTCCAATTTTCCTCTCCTTTGATCCGTTTGGTTGCGAATCGCTCCAGGACAGAGTCATGAGTTACCTGCCTGGCACGCACATGTCCTTCCAAAACGAAAACCTGTAGGCCAATCAGCTAGGGTACCTCTCAATCGAGGGGTTGATCGTCCTCTTCTTTCTTCTTCTCGTCCAGACTTGTGCTTTTCTTTGCACCCTGCTCGAGTAGCTAACTCGGGGCTTACACAAAGATTCCAAATTGCTCATCGGTTAGACCGGGTGTCTCTTTACCTTGGCTTCCACTTTTCAATCCGCTCCGCGTCACTTCCGCTCCGCCGTCACTTCATGACACCTCCACTCCAATTCCGCTTCGCTCCCCTGCAAAGTTGAAGCCAAGGAGGGGCAATCTGTAGACACCCGGTTCCGGCAAATGGGTTGAACCGCTTTTCTTGTTATCTTAGTGGGCCCCTAATTGGTCACTCATCTTGAGCCCATCATTAGCCATGTTTTGAGCCCATTAAACTATTAAAATGCCCTGAAATCCCGCCCATATCACTTTGAGAGAGTCCTTATGGGTCAGTAACTCTTATCTATTCATGTGGTTAGCTGATAATTCATAATTATTCGGTTTCATAGTCGCGACGCATCGTGGCGCCACGTCTCTGAGTCGCGATGGTCTAGGCTACCGCGACAGCCCATGCATTATCCATGCATGTGGATAATACTGTCGCGATGCCCCGCCCTGTCGCGTCTCCATGTCGCGGCCCTACGATACGCCGCGACCAGCTGCGCATGCAGGCCTCCGCAACCACCTCTATTATCCTCTCATGGCTTTATCTTTATCCTAGGGAATATCTCAACCCCTTAAGCGGGATTTGGCCCTAGGGACTCTCCTTGATGCTCCTAAGGACTCTCCATCCGAATTTGGGTGGGAGTTATCTCCCATTTTAATTAATTCTCATTTTTAAGGAGATTTTCTCTCTCAAAAGCTCTATAAAAAACTAGAAGCCTTCTCTTCCAGAACAGAGAGCTTGATTTTCACCCCGAAGGGCTTGCCAATTCTCCACTGATTTGGACTTAGCCACGCAGCCCTCTCATTTTCTCTCATTCCCTCACATTCCTACCTCAAAAGCTTACTCATTTCACATCCATGGAGCGTGGAACGTGAGGAGGGCGACCCCCACTTCATCCAGGAGCTTATGCACGATCATGGAACGAACATCAAGCCAGGGAGTCGCCCTAATGGGCTCATTCTCCTCCCCTCTATTTCTTCATGCATACTATTTTATTTCTAGATAGGTTGCATTCTTCCCATTCCCACGTTTTCCTATAGCCCAAGGGGTTTAAAAACCATCCCAGGTTCGTTCCCTTCATGTTGGTTTATTTCCTTTCATTTTTAGAATAGTTGCTACATTAATCATGTTCTAATAGGGCTTTTCTTTGTTGTTTCTCTTTGACTGGCAGGCATACAAACAAGGTTCTACGAGGAGCTCTCATCCTCTGGCCGGCCGGAAAAAGGGAAGGAGGTCTCCCTCACTATCTCCCGCATCAGAAGAGAACGCAACAGGGGAGGGCGACGCGACAAGAGACGCATCAGCCATGACGACCGCGTTATCAGGTGTTCCTATGTTCTCTTCCCCCCTTTCCTAGAGTAGTTAGCCCGTGTTATTTTATTCATTTAGGCAATACTCTAGGTGGCGATCACATCCATGTTCCCATACTATTAGATTTAATATCCGTTCATGTGTCGAGGGGAAGCACAATCCCTGTGATTACACCACCTGGTTTTGAAGATACTAAGTATCCAAATCATTTTTTCCGTTTAAAGAAAGCACTATATGGTTTGAAACAAGCTCCAAGAGCTTGGTATGAAAGACTAAATGCTTATCTTATATCACATAATTTCTCAAGAGGTAAAGTAGATAGCACTCTATTTATTAAGAAAATTTCAGAAAGGAACCTGATTGAACAAATATATGTTGATGATATTATCTTTGGTTCTACTAGTGAATCACTCTGCAAATTCTTTAAAAATTTTATGCAAAGTGAGTTTGAAATGAGTATGATGGGTGAGCTTAATTACTTTCTTGGCTTGCAAATCAAGCAGACCAAGGAAGACACACATTTGTCAAACCAAGTATATTTCAGATTTACTTTCGAAATATGGTTTTGACAAGTGTAAGTCTTTAGGAACACCCATGAGATCAGGAATTAAGTTAGATAGTAATCCAATTGGCAAGAAAGTAGATCAAAAGATTTATAGAGGCATGATTGGGTCATTACTCTATCTTACTGCTAGTAGACCAGATACAATGTTCAGTGTATATTTGTGTGCTAGATTTCAAATTGATCCTAAAGAATATCATGTTAATGCTGCTAAAAGAATTTTTAGATATCTTATGAATATAAGTAAATTAGGTTTATGGTATCCCAGATGTTCTGAATTTAAACTGCTTGGATATAGTGATGCTGACTATGCTGGATGCAAAATAGACAGAAAAAGCACCAGTGGTGCTTGACAATTTCTAGTAGGAAGCCTAGTTTCTTGGTCTTCTAAAAAACAAAATTCAGTAGCTTTGTCCACAACAGAAGCAGAATACATTGCAACTAGGAGTTGCTGCACTCAACTACTATGGATCAAACATCAATTAGAAGACTATGGTCATACACTACATGAAATTCCAATGCTTTGTGATAATACAAGTACAATCAATTTGACCAAAAATCCAATCCAACATTCTAGAACCAAGCACATTGAGGTCAGACATCATTTCATCAGGGACCAAGTAAGTAATGGTGACATTTTACTTGAAATTATTTCTACAGAATGTCAATTAGCTGATATATTTAGTAAACCACTCCCTGAAGATAAATTTACTTCAATAAGAAGAGAAATAGGAATGTGCAATCTTGATTGAATACTTAAAATTCCTAAGTACATAATCCGATCTATCCATCGTCAAAATTTTTCTACATCCTGGACTTTCGACTTCTCCAAAGTCGGAGTTTCGAGAGTCGACTCCTAAGAAGTCAGAGTCAATGTTTATTAAAAAAAAGGGGGGTTACAATTTTTTTTTGAAAGTTAAAATAATGGTTTATTAATTTAATTCCAATCGTTCATCTTTTATCCATGGTCCATTTCACAACTTCTTTCTTTATAAGGACCTTTCCCTCTCTCTTTCCAAATCACCCGATTTGAAACATCTCCGACTCCTTCGTCTTCTTCCTGGTTCCCGTGACCATTCTTTACCCCGATGGAACCATTTTCAAGCATCTGTCGATTCCTTAAATCTCTTTGAAGAAAGGTAGGATCTTTGACATCTCTGAACTCATTTCACATCTCCTCCATCATTTCCCTCAGACCTTCTCTCTTGTCTTGGTCTAGATGGCCTCCTCTAGGGCTTTGGACGGAACCTTTTTCACCCAGAAGCAGTTCTAAAGACTTATGTCTGTAAAAGCCTCCATTTTCCCTGGCAAAATAGTTGATTTCTCTTAGTTGACGAGGCACCTCAGTTTTGTAGTAGAAACCCTAGAAGCAATGGGTTGGACCAAGCTTTGTCAGATCCACGAGCCGACCTTTGAAGATGCAGTAAAGGCTTTTTATGTGACCCTCCAAGTCTCAGCAGATGGGTCTCTCCAAGGTTTTGTGAAAGGTACTAAAATTTCCATTTCTAAAGATTTATTAGTTGAACTCCTGGATTGCCCCAACTCCGGACACAAGATCAGTGAAGTAGTGTCTGTAGAGAAACAAAAACTAGAGGTTATAGATAGCCTTGGAGCTATCTCGAAGAGAGGGCTTCTTATAAATGAGCTCTCTGCAAAGAAGAGGCTCCTTCATGCCATCATCACCACCATCATCACTCCAAGGGCTGGGACTCATTCTTCCATCACAGCCAGGGATGGCAGTCTCTTATTTTGGGCTATTCAGGGGCATCGTGTCTGCCTTCCTTCTATCATTTTGGAGAGGATGACATGGTCCAAGTACTTACAGGAGTCTCTCCCTTATGGACCCTTGCTCACTCTTATTTTCAGCAAATTTGTCTAATGAGATTTCAGTATCTGTTAAGGAGAAAATTAGGCTATCCACTCTTAGAAGAAGTCACTACATCTTAGAAGATAAAACCCATAATCTTTGGACTAAGGACTCCATACCAAACTGCACTCATAATATATTTCCAGATGAGGCACAGAGCTCCTCCTCTTTTCCCCCAGTTCAGCCTCCAGAAGTTAGAAGAGAAGAAGTTAGAGCAGAAGCAGTAGCAGAAGAGGCAGTATAAGAAGAAACTATAGGACCTTCCCTTGAGCATGATCTTCCAGATGAGACCATAAATCAAGTGCTCAGAGATCTGAAGGGTAAAGGAGTGGCTCATGAAGAAGATGTTCCAAGATCTAGATCAGTTGAGCCTCCTATATATGAAGAGTATCATCATGTCTCTCCACCTCCAGTTGAGACCCGGCCAAGTTCTCAGGGGGAGACTAGCAGGACCTTCAATGATGTACTAAATGTGGTCCTTAAACAACAAGAGATGCTAACTATACTCCAAATGCAAATGCATCAAATAGATCTTAAGTTTGACTTTATGTCAGAAGAAGTTCAGCAGATGAATGATCTGCTTCTTCAATTGGTTTGCCAACAGGGCAAGGGCAGCTCTCCAGCTCCTCCCTCAGTTCCTCAAACAGAAGAGTAGCAGCCCAACCAGTCAGAACCACAGCCAGAGTAGCATGAAGATGAGCCAAATGTGGAGTCAGAACACTTTGTTGAACAACATCAGCAAACTCAGCAGGAGCGTAGCCTTCTGAGAAGATCAAGCAAAGTTCAGAAGAACAGCCAGATGAATCAGTGGAGAAGTCTTCTTAGTCTGTGAAAGTGCAACCCAAAGTTAAGACTTTTAAGAGAGGGGTCAGGATGAAACTTATGAAGTCAGGTTCTATTATTTTTCCTTCCTCAGAATCCAATCCCATTCCTTCACCTCCTCCTGAACCAACACCTCCAATTCCTTCTGAAAAAATCCCTCCTGTTTCCACTGATCCTCCCTTTTCTACTTCTCAGCCAGAGGAACAACCTCCTTCTCCACCCTAACACTTCAATTACTTCATTTCCTGTGGTGTATACATACACCTTACCTCCTCTTTTTTACTCATCTCTCCCTACTTCATCTACTCCTTCTTCGGCCCATCCTACTCATCCACTTGCACAAATAGTGCTCAGCGTGGCACTTCCTTCTCAAGTGGGGCAAAATATGAAAATTAAACCTAGCTCTTTACTTCCTCCTTTTTGGTATGCATTTATCTATCACTCTGAGCATAATATGGCTCTTTTCAAAGATTTTCTATCCATCAAAACTTTCCTTGAAGTTCATGGGTTGTCAGACTACAAGTTTGAAGACTGGCTCCCTACCTTGATCAAAACTCAAGACATCCTTCTAGCTGATCTGAATCTTATCACTCAGAAAAGCCATAGCCTTCCTCCTGAGGAATTTTTGTCTCTTTACTCTGGAGAAGTAGAAAAGTATAGAGCAACCAGGACCAGTAACTAGTTTCTCAATGTCTCTTTTCATTTGGATCTAAGATTCTATGATCTTTTTGAACATTTCATAAAAGAGCAACACAACAATTACAGTAGAATGATGACATTTAATGAAGAAAAATTCAAATTATAGTGTATTGACTATTCGAACTGAGGTTTAGTAGTTCTGGTGGCCAGTGTGTGGTCTGTGGTTTGTGTTTGAAATGTTTCGCAGGTTGTTAGAGCATTGTAGGCCGAGAATTTGGGCCCATGAAGCCCACTAGTTCTCTATCTGTGAATGCGACAGAGCTGGGCGTCGCGTTCTGAACGCGATGGTCTAGGGCGGTGCGTTCACATTGCCGCCGTTTGGGGTTGCTCGGCAGCATGCCTGCCGCGTGGCGTGCGCTAGGCAGCCGGCTGGTGTCAGCGATGAGAAGGCGACGGCCTACACCGTCGCATTCTGGTCATGACAACCAGGTGCGTCGCGTTTTCAACTCTGAAGAGTTAAGAACCTAGGTCAGCCAAACATAGCTCAGAAAGCTCTGCTCGGCCAGGTGAAGGCTTTTGTGGGTGTTTTTAGGTGATTCGAGGTTCTGAGGTGTTTTTCGGCGTGCTCTCGTCGCGAGGACGTGGTACGGAGTGGGGAAAATGCCGAACTGTCGTCATTCTTCATGTACTTCACGTAGGTAGGGATATTCCACCTTGTTTCTCGTGGTGAATTATATATTGAGCATGTTTAATCCTTTATACGAGTTGTAGATGGTAGATGGCATGCTAGTGCAACTGTTAGAATGTTTACAAATGCTTTCCATGGACGTTTGTGTGATTTACATGGGGTTTCTAGAGGTGGAACCCCAGAGTTGGGGCTTGTCTATGAAGGCGATGGCCCAGGGTGTTGTGTTTAGAACACGACAGCCCAACCCGTTGCGTTCTACTTCAAAAAGTGCCGTATTGAGGCGACGCATTCTGAAGGCGACAGAGTACCTTGTCACCTTCTGGCTTCAAAAGGTAAGGGTTGTGCATGGTGATGTGAATTATTGTTGAGTTTTATTTCTTATGTATAATGTTGATAAGCGGTGCATTGGTACTCATTGAGACTATGGAAAGTGGTGTTCACGTGGTTTGTGTGTACATGTCAAGTAGTACGACGCCTTCTGTGGTTACCTCTCTAGTCGGGTACCCCAGGTTTTGTGTGAGCTAGGCACGTTAGTGCTTAGGGTTTGTCCTGGTACTGTGTGTATCATCGAGGTCTGTGTCGTCTTCTTGGACACCCTCACTCTTGTGTAGAGTTGTACATCCGACTGAGGGAAAGACGGCAGAGGGACAACAACTTGTGAGAGTTTGTGTTTTGTCGCTTGTAGTGCACTCGTAGTTGGGGGCACGGACACCAGTAGACATAATGGGCCCTAGCTAGTCTTGTTCCAGTGCCTCACTTTAGGGAGCTCAGGCCCGAGTCCCTAAAGGTGTCAGGCATGGGCCTGCAGTAGTGTGGTCTACAGGTGTGGTGTTGGTTGGTCTCCACAGTTTCTTGGTTTGTTGTGTTGGAGCGGCAGTTGGACCTTTCATCCGTGGCTGTAAGATTGAGAGGTAGTCATGTGTGGTTTGTCCGGTGTAGTTGTGGTGTCGCGAACCAATCTTCGTGACCCAAGTGTGGCGTTACTTTAATTTAGCTCGTACACTTGAACAAGGTTTGCCATTTATTTATTAGAGGTTGGTTTCTATTAATAGTTTGTGATAATGTTATTTAAAACTTTAACATTATGCGTAGATAATACTATAAAATGCTTAGTGTAGCTTCCTATTTCTGCACTTTGTGAGTTTGGTTTTGCACGGCTTTTGGGGGAGTTTCCCTACTGAGCCAGTGACTTGCAAGGCTCACCCCTACCCCCTTTCAGGTGAGGGAGAGCAAGAGGCTTCCCGTCCTTCATCTAGTTCAGAGCTGCACCGTTGCGGAGTTGGGCCTACACCTCCAGCAGTGTAATCTTCACTTTCTGTTCACCTCGGGGTATGCCCCAGGTTACTGTACTTTGTACTTGACTCTAGTTGAGAATTGGCTATGTATATTTCATGTCAATATTTGTGAGATGTGGAATCTTCTATATATTTAAGTTGTTTCTTTTATATTTCCACGGACATGTGAATGATATCCCTTGCGAGGCTACGACTCGTTCGCGAGAGGCAAAGTCGGGTCAAGCTCGTTATTAGGTTAACGGGTTTGAACGGAGAGGATCGCTATAGTTGGTATCAGAGCAAGGTCCGTGTGAATATAAAGGAATCGGAAATTTACATAGCCTGGTCTCTACTTTAGTCCACTGCTAGTAGTTGGCCATGGTTTTTGTATTGATCTGTTTGTATGTTATGTGGTTGGAATGATGTATGTGCAAGATCAGAAATGGCAGACAAGAGAGACTGGGGAGGTGGTAGAGATGAGCCTAAGAAGACTACACATTAGTTGATTGAAAGGCTATGGGAAAGTATTACAGAGATCCGGGCCAGACTGGATTAGCAGGCACCGGTATAGCCAGCAGCAATGTCACCACAGATTATGGAGGAGGCACTACCAGTGGCACCACCCCCACCAACACTGGGAGTCGAGGTACCACCTGTTGTACTTGTACTTCCAGAAGTACCAGCACAACCAACTAGTGCAGAGGAGTCTACAGCATTAGTGGAGAGGTTTTTGCAATTGCAGCCACCTACTTACTCCGGAGGCCCGAATCTAGATACCGCAGAGCATTGGGTACATGAGATAGAGAGAGTTTTTGTTACTATGAAGTGTCCACAGGCTAATAGGGTAATTCTAGCTACTTACCAGTTACGGGGATTTGCACAGGAGTGGTGGAGATTAAAGTTGCACACAGTGTTTGCTAGAAGAATAGAGGACACCATTACCTGGCCAGAGTTCTTGGGGGTATTTAATGATACAATCTTTCTAGTCCAAATACAACAGGCCAAGAGGGAGCAGTTTAGGACATTGCAGCGGGGAAACTTGTCAGTATTAGAATATCAGATAAGGTTTATGGCCTTAAGTAGATATGCCCCATATGTGGTTATAGATAATGCCATGATGGTGGAGTATTTTACTCGAGGACTACGACCAGAGCTACAAGATGCAGTGATACCCCTTATGTGCAGAACGGTGGAGGAAGCAGCACAGAGGGCAGTGATTCTTGAGAGGACTGTGTAGGCTAGATAGTCAGGAGGGTCAGGTAGTTTTTGGCTTCCACAACAATCTACAAGTATCAGTAAGGGTAAGGCACCCTTGGGAGCATCATCATCATCTGGAATTGCTAAGTGGGGTAATAAATTGAAGAAGATATTTAGAGGATGAGGTGGTGGTAGGCAGCAGGGTTTCCAGCCGGGTTTACAGTAGGGCCGAGGTTTTAGGCCAGCTCCAGAGGAGTCCAGCAGGCAACCCACAGCTTTTCCAGGTTTCAGGTGTTATAATTTTGGGCAGCCAAGGCATTTAGCCAGAAATTGTCTGCATCCCCAGGAATACAGTTATGGCAGAGGGGTTCAATAGCAGCAGTCATTCCAGTAGCTAGCAGCAAAGCGAGGTAGAGGTCCACCTTTTAAGAGGGGACGAGGTCGAGTTATGGCTGTTCCCAGAGCATAGGCAGAGGCATCCAACCTGATTGATGGTATATTACCTCTTTTTGACTTTTCTGCTAGAGTATTGATTGATCCGGGTGCATCGCATTCATTTATTTCTGAAGATTTCATGGATAGTATGGTTCATCCCTTAGAAGAGAGGCAGTGTGAGTTAGTTGTGGAGATTCCTTCTGGTGGTTTTATGCTCACCTCATGTTATTTAGATGAAGTTCCGATTATAGTACAAGAAAATTAGTTGCCAACAAGGTTATATGCACTACATTTGAAAAAATATGATGTGATTTTAGGAATGGATTGGCTAGAAGCCTATGGGGCAGTGGTGGACTGTAGGAAGAAGAAAGTTAGATTCTGTCGACCCAGTGGAGCTGTGTTTAAATTTCAAGGTATGCTGTTTTACACTCCTAAGTTTATTATTTCTGCACTTAGGGCTAGGAGGTTGATCAATGTTGGGTGTGTAGCATATCTTGCTTCAGTCAGTTTAGTTGAATCAAGAAAGTCTGTAGAAATGGTACCCATGGTTAAGGAATTTGCAGATGTGTTCTCAGAAGAATTGCCAAGGTTAGCTCCACATAGGGAGGTGGATTTCACAGTAGAACTGCAGCCGAGCAGTATGCCAATTTCGAAAGCACCTTATAGGATGGCACAAGCAGAGTTGAAGGAATTGAAGAAGCAGTTGCAGGAATTGTTAGAGAAAGGTTTTATCAGACCAGTCATCCACTATGGGGAGCATCAATGTTATTTGTTAAAAAGAAGGATGACAGATTGAAAATGTGTATAGATTATCGGCAATTGAATAAGGTCACTATTAAGAACAAGTATCCACTTCCCAGAATTGATGATTTATTTGATCAGCTACAGTCAGCCAGGGTATTCTCTAAAATTGATCTGAGATCAGGATATCATTAGTTGAGGATTAAGGAAGAACATATTGACAAGACAGCTTTCAGGACTAGATATAGGCACAATGAGTTTGTAGTTATGCCATTTGGGTTGACTAATGCACCAGCAACATTTATGAATCTGATGAATAGAATATTTCACCCTTATCTAGATTAGGTTATTGTGGTATTCATTGATGATATATTAGTGTATTCAGCATCAGAGGAGGAGCATGCAACACATCTGAGGATTACATTGCAGACTTTGTGGGATCACCAGTTGTATGCTAAGTTCAGTAAATGTGAGTTTTGGTTAAAGAAAATTCAGTTTTTAGGCCATGTAATTTCAGGACAAGGTGCAGCAGTAGATCCAGCTAAAGTTGAAGTTGTTATGAAGTGGGAAGAACTGAAAACAGTATAAAAAATCAGAAGTTTCCTTGGTCTGGCAGGTTACTATAGACACTCGATTCTGGCCCATAAGTTGAACCATATTTCTTGTTCTCTTAACGAGCCCCAAGTTGGTCACTCACCTTGAGCCCATTTGTTAGCCATATTTTGAGCCCAATAAAGCCCAATTCTCAACTTGTCCTGTCCAATTATCATTTTCAGAGTCCTTGTGCTAGGGTTTCAACCCTCAAACCTTGACGTGACAGCCTTGAGGGTCACATTCCTTCTATTTAACCGATTAAAAAATCCTCAAATAAATAATTATTTTCCTAAATAATCGATCAAAATTGCAATATAATCGATTTTCCTTAACGCGACGGGTCGTGGCATCGCGTTATTCTTCAGGCCGCGTCCTCTCTGGCCGTCACGACAGGCCATGCATGATTGTTCACTTGTCTTCATGGTCACGACCACCCTAGTCGTCGCGACAAGCCTTGTCGCATCCCTACGACCCGTCGCAACATGGTCTGCATATGCTGGCCTCCGCAACCACCTCCACTTTATCCTCCGTTGGCCTTATCTCCATCCACAAGCAACCTCCCAACCCCCCAACCATGGTTTAAGGTTCCATCTCACCTTGGACCTTCCTAGGACTCTTCCCATGCAGATTTACTTGACTTTTTATTATTTGCACGGGCCATTATCACTTATGGACGGGATTTTCTCTCTCCTTTCTATATAAGTGACCCTACCCTTTCAGAAGGAGGAGAGGACCCCTAGCTACTATGAAGTGCTGCCAAAATCTCCCCAGAGCTTCCCCTTAGCTCGTAGGCCTTCCATTTCCACCCATTTTCCCATTATCTTCCTCATCAAGTCATGCTTCTTTCTTCAAGTATGGAGCTTGGTGGCTGAGGAGGCGACTTCCACCTTCTTCAGAGCCTGCTGCATGACTAGGAGCATCCTTCTACAGCTAGGGAGTCGCCCCTTTAGGGCCCTTTCTCCTCCTTTCTTCTCATTTTCCTCCATGTGTGTTGTTATTTTCTCTTAGATAGAGGCATATCTTTTCTTTTCCACATTTTTATGCAACCCAAGGGGTTTCAAAACACCCCCCAGGTTCGTTCCCCCCATGCTTCATCCTTTTCATTTCATTTTGAATATATGATGCACTTAAATAAGGTCTAATAGGGTTCCTTCTTAGTGTTTCATTGTTTTGGCAGGTACTTAAGCAAGGATAGATGAGGAGCTCTTGTTCTCTAGCTGGCTGGAGAGCAGGAAGAAGGTCCCTCCACTCATCTCCCGCACTATTGAGAAGGCGTCGACATCCTGCATCGTGATAAGGAGAATGCGCCCGGTCGGGGTGTCGCGATAGTCATCATATCGCGACGGGTCTTCCTGTCGTGACATCAGTAAGTGCCCGCTTCTCAGTTTCTTTTCCTAGCATGTTAGCCTTAGTCTTCATCTATATCTTAGGGCAACTTGTTAGGTGGCGATCACATCCTCATATTATGTAGTGAACATAGACCATGTTGTGTGTTTCGAGGGGCGCGTAACCCCGTGATTACACCTTTTGGCGACCACGGTGGGACCTTCACTGCTAGCCTCATCGTTCTTGCTTGTTTTCCTGCCATGTTGGTGTGTTTATGTGTTTATTAGAATCCAGTTAGGGTTGCATCTGTGTTTTTTCTGCTCTCTTGTTCTCTGTTGTTAACGCGATGCATCGTGCGGTGGCGACCTTATCGCGTCCATAAAGGCAGATGCGACTTTAGGTATGCATTCTCCCCCTGTCCTCGATCCTGATCTTCTACTGAGAGCTTTATTATGTCTTCTCCATGTTGCTCTATCACGTGTACTCGTGATTCTATGTGCTAGAACCCTGCTAGGGCTCAGGTTTTCCTTTTATTTTCACTGTTTATTTTCTGGTTCTATCGCGATGCGTCGGGCGGCCGTGACCTTATCACATCGGAGGAGGAGGACGTGATTACATGTACACCTTGTCTGTTGCTATTTTCTGTTCCATGCACAGTTTCTGTTTGCCTAGGGAGTCTTCATCTCATGTTTGCTTTCTTCCATGTTGTACTGCGCCTTAGGGTAGCCTATTTGTGCACTGTTTGCGTGTGGCTATGGGTTTCTACAACCCAAGATTATCGCGACTGATCTGTCAGTCGTGACGGACTCGGTCATTGTGACTTCGGCAGAGACTTATTAGTTGTTGTTTGTTAGTTTAGGATAGAATTTGCATGCACCCCGGTGCACATAGGTCCATGCATACACTACTTTCGTGTAGATATGACTCCTCCTTGGTAGTAGAGACCCTCTCACCCGCGAGCACTCGTGGGCTGACCAAGGCCTACTACGAGGGCCTCCATAAGTCCCTGTGGCCGTACGTACATTGCGGTTGCCGGGTTGGTTGTACCCATCGCCCCTTAGTCCAAGCCGTTTTGCATGTGAGTCGTGCATTCCCCTTAGTTACACTGGAGTACTCGAGTACACACCCACTAGGGTTCCTATCTAGCCAAGTGCATCTTCATTAATTAATCCATTAAAGGCTAAGTGTAAACCCTAAAATCTTAATGATAATCATGTCAACTTGGGTGCTTGATTGATATACTCTCTCTCATCTTACTGTCCGTTCTTGTGTGTTAGTGTCTAGGTTTTGTTTGTGGTCGTGTTGTCTCCCCTAATTATTTAGAGGTAGTGTATGCGTCATTGTTTAGGTTTATCGAGTCAGTCTCCCAAACCATTGTATTATATCATAATCCTCTTTTCAGTATGGACCATTTCCATGTTCTTACTAGTGATTCTCTGCCCATTGGGCTTCTGGAGGATGTGGCCCAGCCTTCTGCTGCCACCCTCACGGGGCAGATCCAGCCCCCTACTATTGTTGACAATCGGTCTCGCCCCCCTTCTCCTTCTGGGGCAGATGACCCACATGCCCAATTCAGTCAACTCCTTCCCCATCTGAGCCTGGCCCAAGTTCAGGAATTTCTAGCAGCTGCTAAAGGCAAGTGCCCCCTTTCTCCACCCTCTCATAGCTCTGCTCAACAGGCGGCTTCTTTCACTCTTGTTGCTTCTACGCCACATGTGCCATCTACCATGGCAGATCCCACTCCCCTTCGTCCACGAGGCATTCATTTCTCCGAGCCCAGTTACCTTCCGGCACAGGAAGTTCGGCCCAAGTGTAAGGCCCTCGAATTTTGCCCTTTTAGTTTCAGTCATGTGTTGTTCAAATGCCTTGTGTATAGTGCTATGTACATGTATGTAATTATTTTTGTATATATTTGAGAATTGTTGTACATATGTATATATGTGTTTATTACGTCTACGTTGTTTTATTTACATCGTATAGATGGTATTTAAGGTATATGGTATACATTGCATGTATGTACATAGTGTAAGCATGGTTTATAGCATTTCTGGATTCTAGCCGAAGGGCCAATTAATGTCAACATGCATGGACATGCATGGCTGAGTCGACGTCCAGATCGATGGACGCCAACTCCCAGTAGACGGCTAGCCATGTGGACATCTACTTCCCCAGAATTTTTGCGATTTCTGATCCAGAAATGTCTGCGATTTCTTCGCCCCTGGTTAGGAAACCGTCGCCCAACGGTAGGATTCTGCCCTAAATGCGTGATCCGACCCTTAGGTTGTATAAAAACACCCTCTTGTGGCCAGATTAGGTCTTTTGGCGCTTTGGTCAAAACCCTAGAAACTTTGTGCGAACCCTGAACTTTGAGGCTCTGGATCCGGCGACTTGGTGCGTTCCCGGGTGATCTACATCGACTGGAAGGAACTTGGAACATCAGTAAAGCTTCCCCGACTCAAGGGAGGACACAAGCTATCACCAGCTCCAAGCAAGTTACAAAACATGGCCTCGGATACAAAGAAAAAATGAAGCCACGGACAGCTTTCTCCTGCACTTTGAAGCTAGATCGGCAACCCCTCACCTGACCACTATATTGTCACTTTGTCAGAGGACCTGTACAACCAGGATATGACACTATTGTGGTAGGGGCAGACCTCACTGATTACGATGTCGATGAACATCATTTTGCCCATCACATGACGCCAATGCTCACATATCGAGCCTTGGAAGCCCTGCGGCCTGATAAAAGGAGGAAGACTGATGACCCTGAGGCGGAATGGTACAGATGGTTTGACATGGAAGATATCACGATAGCTTTCAGTCGCCTATTCTGGGATGGCGATCTCACCTGGCCCCCAGCAATGGCAGAATTGGTGGAGCCACCATCAACAATCACCTCCAAGTGATAGTTTCTTGGCAATAGTGAGGATATTGGAGAATTGGATCCGTTCTATGACAACAACAACGTTGTAGACGAGCTCTGGCCAAGGTATTCTTGGCCCCCTAAACATTTTGTATTTTTCAATTATTGCTTCTAAATTTTCTTTCATTCCTTGTTCACCTCCCCTTGTCCTCCAACTCACGTCTGACGCTCTCAAAGCGTTAACCACTCCTTCACACCACTTCGCCCTTTCTTTCAACAGCTCGGTTCTCTCCTTCTCCCGATACTTTCTAATGTAGGGTAGTCTGTCTCTTTTCTTAGGTTAGTATCCTTTATTTATTTCAAAGAAAAAAAAAACTTTCCACTCTTTTTCACTTCCCTCAATGATCGGACGATAATCCCCGTCTTTCCCTTCTCCTTCTTCGGACGGAGATCCCCATCTTTCCCTTCTCTTTCTTCAGACAGCGATCCCCGTCCTTCCCTTCTCATTCTCCAGATGGCGATCCCCGTCACCCCACTGCAATCACAGCGATCCCCCGCTGCAATCACCTCTTCGGACGGCGATCTCCATCACCCTGGTGCAATCACCTCTCCTGACGATGATCCCCGTCACCCCACTGCAATCACCTCTCTCGACGGTGATCCCTGCCCCCACACTTCTCGCTTCTGATGCAATCCCCGTCGCTCGTACACTTCCCCTTCCTCGGGGGCGATCCCCGCCTTTTCCTTCCCTCTTCACTTCTAGCTCCCTAACGCACATAGTCACCATGGACTTCTTGGGTGAGGGGCCTTCTCTTCCTCTACACCACAACTTCGCTACGGGCACCCTGAGCTCGGGTGGCCCGCCTCAACCTCCAGACCCATCGGAGGATCCCTGCGATTGTACTGCATCTTTTCCTTTCCCTTCCAATAAGCCTCTAGATTCTCCCCCAGAGTGCCCTGTAGATTTTAATTCTAGTTTAGGTTCAAGGGTAGAGGCATATGCCTCAAGAATGTAAGACCCGGCCCCCTTGGGCCCTATGGCCCCGTCCTCAGGGTCGCGACATGCTCCCTGGTCGGGACAGGGAGGCCGTCGCGACAAGGTTCGGGTCGCGATGACCAGGGCTGTCGCGTTTTAGTCGCGACGGTATGGCCGTCGCGTTGTGGTCGCGACGTCTAATGGCATCGCGACGGACCTACTGACAGACGTGACCGGTGTCCTTTCTGTCAGAATGGCTCTGTCGGGTGTCAGGCGCACGCGCGTGAACGCGACCTAGTCATCTGTCGCGATTGCTTTCCCGGTCTTCGAGGTTTTGACCCACCTTTTGGGGTCGTGACAGAGGCGACCGTCGTGATAAGGTCGCGACGCCTAGGGGCATCGTGACGAAAGCTTATCGCGACATGTCGTTCCGTCGTGTTCTGGGGACCGCCGGGTTAAAACCCAAGGCTGCGCCCCATTTCCCCCTCTCGCCCTCTCAGCTCTCTTTTTCCCCTCTCCTTCCCCTCTCGAGTTTCTCGTGCGGTTTCTTGGCAGATTCTGGTGCTTGAGGCATCCGTGCTGAGGTGGTGTCGTCCCACTCGTGCAGGGGACGTGTTCGTGCCGTTTGGTGCGAGGAGGAGGCGTTCATTCCTACGAGAAGGCCTTAAAGGGTTTGTTCTTCGTGTGAAGGTAGGGACTCTTGATCCTCTTTCCCTAAGCATGCTCCCCTCCCCCTCTAAAGCGTGGTTTCTCTGTGGTTTGGGGTTTAGGAGTGTGAGAACTCCATGCTCGAGGTTGAGTGAGATTTCCCTTCGAGTGTAGATCCATGTTCGTGGGTTTTTTAAGGGTGGTTTGGATGCTTTATTAGCTTTCTAGCATGTTGAGCATGATCCCCCCCTTGCGTGGTTGTTTTCCCATTTTTGGGGTGGTCCTTGGAGGGGTTGCTCCGGAACCCCCCTTCTATCTGTGATCGTAACGATCGTGGAGGTTGCGATCTGGTCGCGATGGCCTGGCCGGTCGCGACAAGATCACGACGCTCTTGGGTGTCGCAACCCGGTCGCGACGGCTCAGGCCGTCGCGATGGGATCGCGACAGGGTAGGGCATCGCGACCTGGTCGCGATGGCCCGATGCGTCGCAACCTCAGCAGTGAGACAGGTTTCCGACCTTCGCCATTTTCGTTCCTTTTACTGTACCCGTGGCACCTGTGCTAGTTCCCTAGTGTGGTCTACACTAGTCTTTCGCTCGGTGCTCGGCACTTGAGGGCTTGTCCCATGTGAGAGGTTGTTACCGTTGCCTGGGACCCCCATCCTCGGGAGCCTGTTGAGGGAGTACTCCGGGCTACGAGTGTGCTCGAGTTGGCAGCCACCAGGCGGACTCTGGAGCTTAGGGGAAAACAGTGGTTAGGACAGTGGCGTTGAGTCGCTTGCAGAGCTCTCGTGGTTGGACTGGGACTCCGAGGTCAGTTTTCGGAGTTCTTCCCGGCACAGTCCAGCTAGTCCTTTTCTCACTGCCTCGCTCTTTGCGGCCCCGGAACCGTTTAGAGAGGCCAGCATGGGACCGTAGTCCGGCCAGACTACGGCGGTTACTATTGTGTTACTTGCGTCCTACCTCTCTCTGACGAGACGTGAGGGTCAGGACCCGGGTCGAGGATAAGACATCGGCGGACGCACCTGACCTTGACTAGTGGTAGTGCTTTCTGTAGCTAGTGTTCCTTGTCCAGGCGGAGTTCCCCCCGTCTGTGTTTACTAGCTGTGTGGTGGTCATGACGAGCAGTCGTGCGGAGCTTCCGACCGTGTGTACTTTCCATACCGTGCTAGTTGTAGTTTCGCTTCCGCACTTCCGTTTATAGGTAGAAGATATAAACTGCTGTCATTCATTTGATATTTAATTCTCCTGCCTGTTTAGAGCTAGTAGGAGATTGGTAGTCCTACTGAGCTTCTGTTGTGAAGCTCATCCCTCCTTTTCCCAGGTGAGACTTCTCAGCAGCGGCAGGGCGCACAGCCGGGTAGAGGAGACGGGGCGGTAGTCGGAGTCCCCGTAGCTAGCAGTGGTTCCCCTTTTTTCAGTGTACATCACCCTCAGGGTATGCCCCAAAGGGATTTGTTCTTCCCCTGCCTTTTACTTGTACTAGCGTGCGTGCATTGGGACTGTACTTCGAATGGTACGTAGTGGTCTCACTCTCTTTTTTGTTTCCGCACGTACACTTCTAGATTAGTAGTTGACTTTTAGTTCCGTTACATATCCTGTTAGATGTAGATTATAGCCCTTTTGGGTCTCTGGATCCGTGGGCGGCGATCGCGAAAATCGGGTCCTCGGCGTGGGCCGAGGGTCGGGTTCTCGGGTCGTTACAATTGGTATCAGAGCTAGAGTCTGAGAGGACTTGTAATGAATTTAAACTGCAACAGAAAGTCCCAACGGTAGTACAAGTACACTACTAGCCACCCGAGTAGTTTTGTTAACCTTGTTGGTTGTGTTACCGTGCAGCTTGACATGGCTCCGCGTAGGCGCAGTTAGGCTAGACAGTTGGTTGTGCAGAAGGATGAGTCTGCTATGCCCATGCAGGGGCAGGTCCAGGAGGAGGTGTCGGAAGACGAGTCAGTGGCACAGCCTTAGGCTGCAGCAGCAGCGGCAGCGGCAGGTGGGCAGCAGTAGCAGAGTACCAGCCTCAGCCGCAGCAGTACGTAGACTGGATTCCCTTAGCAGAGCACGTCTTTAGGAACTTGTACCAAGGAGCGTACCAACCCGGGCAGGCAGTAGCAGGTGTTCAGTTTCTGGTATCTCCTCCAGTGGTGCCGGAGCAGCAGGTAGAGCCAGAGGTGGAGCAGCTAGAGCGTCAGCAGCGGTCGGGCACTGGGAGTACCCGGGCCGGGCGGCGGAGGACGACGGTTATGGAGGACAGGACCGCTCTCCTCGAGAGGTTTCTGCGCCTTCGGCCACCGATGTTCCACGGTAAGTATGATCCAAACAAGGCAGAGAGCTGGACCCATGAGTTGGAGCACATCTTCGAGACCATGGAGTGCACTGAGGAGGACCAGGTTCGACTGGCAGTGTACCAGCTCAAGGGAGCAGCCGATGAGTGGTGGAGAGTTCAGAGGCAGACTCACTTCTTGGGGCAGAGGTTGTATCACATCACTTGGCAGTGATTTTCGGAGGTCTTCCACGGCGAGTACTTCCCCGACTACGCTCGACGTGAGAGACAAGACCAATTCCACGCGTTGGTTCAGGACGACCTCACAGTTTCACAGTACCACCAGAGGTTTGTCTGGTTATTGAGGCATGTGCCTCATGTCACAGGCAGCGATCAGACGTGTGCAGAAAGGTTCATAGCAGGATTGAGACCATACCTGTGGTGGGGTGTGACGGCACACATGTGTACCACCTTGGGAGAGGCTGTAGCGAAGGCCACTGCCTTGGACAGAGAGACCTGGCAGCCTCAGCAGCAGCAGCAGCAGGGAGGAGCCTCTTCCAGGTCCTCGCCTTACCAGTGTCCAGCGGGTAGCCGCGGTAGTGCGACTTCCTCTTCCTCTGGCTTGGGCAGTTCCGGTAGTGCCAGGATTCGCTTGCAGTTTAGGAAGTTGTCTACTCGTGGGGGCGGTCGGAGCCGGCAGCAGAAGTGCCAGTCCAGGTTTGCAGAGCAGTCAGTTGTCCAGGGAGCTGAACACGGTGGTCAGGAGGTAGTTTGCTACACCTGTGGCTTACCGGGCTACTTCAGGAGGGATTACCCCATAGGGCAAGCCCCGCAGCAGCAGCAACCAGTGCAGTACGCTCAGCAGCCACCTCAGTACCAGTACCCTCCACAGCAGCAGGCACCACATCAGCAGCAGGCTCAGTAATTTTCGCAGCCGTAGCAGTACCAGCCGTACCAGTAGTAGCAGCAGTACCCTCAGCAGCCGCCCCAGCAGCAGCAGCCGCAGCAGGCGCCGCAGCATGGGCGTGGTCGTGGTCACGTGATGGCGCTCACCCGGGAGCAGGCAGAGGCGTCAAACCTTGTTATAGGTACTCTACTTATCCTTGGCAGAGCTGCTCGTGTTTTGGTCGACCCCGGTGCTTCTTTATGTTTTGCTTCCGAGGAATTCTATGAGTCCTTTGCTTGTCACGCTCCTGAGAGGCAGTGTGACGTGATGGTCGATCTCCCGTCTGGTGACTATATGCGCTCTTTTGGTTACTTGGAGGGTGTGGCAGTCGAGGTTGAGGGGCACCAGTTACCCGCCAGGTTTTACGCACTGCAGCTTTGCGACTTTGACGTCATCCTGGGCATGGACTGGTTGGAGGCTCACTCAGCCGTGGTTGATTGCCAGCGGAAGACCGTTCGGTTTAGGATACCCGGAGAGCCCGTCCTCTGCTTCCGAGGTATCCGGTCTACCCTTCGGCCATTTATTTCTTGTGTAGAGCTCGCCGTTTGATCCGCGATGGCTGTGTGGCGTACCTTGCTTCGGTTTGTTCTTTGGAGCCTAGCAGATCTTTAGTTTGTGACGTGCCGGTTGTTTCTGAGTTCTCCGACGTCTTCCCGGAGGATCTACCTGGTTTTCTGCCTGAGCGGGAGGTATAGTTCTCCATTGAGCTTTTGCCCGGTACGATGCCTTTGTCCAAGGCACCCTACTGGATGGCCACGGTGGAGCTGCATGAGTTGAAGCGCCAGTTGCAGGAGCTTCTTGAGCTGGGCTTCATTCGCCCGAGTCGTTCGCCGTGGGGCGCGCCTGTTTTGTTTGTGAGAAAGAAGGATGGTAGTCTTTGTTTTTGCATCGATTATCGACAGTTGAACCAGGTTACTGTGAAGAACAGGTACCCGTTGCCGAGGATCGATGATTTGTTTGATCAGTTGCAGTTGGCCAAAGTTTTCTCGAAGATTGACTTGAGATCCGGGTACTATTAGATGCGGATCATAGAGTCAGATGTCAGTTTGACGGCTTTCCGTTCCAGGTATGGTCACTTTGAGTTCGTCGTGATGCCATTTGGGCTGACGAATGCACCGCAGCATTCATGGATCTGATGCATAGGGTGTTCAGTGACTACCTAGATCATTTTGTGGTTGTTTTTGTTGATGATATTTTGGTCTACTCGGATTCTGAGGAGGAGCACGAGGAGCACCTGAGGATCGTGTTGGAGACCCTGCGGAGTCACTGCCTTTTATGCCAAGTTCGACAAGTGCAAATTTTGGCTGAGGAAGGTGCACTTTCTCGGGCACGTGATCTCGGGTTCTGGTGTGGCAGTGGACCCTGCCAAGGTGGAGGCCGTGTTGTCGTGGGAGCAGCCCACATCGGTGTCAGAGGTCCACAATTTTCTGGGTTTGGCCGGTTACTACCGGAGGTTCATTCTGGATTTTGCCAAGTTAGCAGCGCCGTTGACCAGGTTGACTAGGCAGGACGTCAGGTTTGTTTGGTCAGAGGACTGTGAGCAGAGTTTTCGAGAGCTGAAGGCGAGGTTGACTTCAGCGCCAGTGTTAGTCTTGCCATCGGGCAGCGATGGTTTTGTGGTCTATACCGATGCGTCGAGGTCAGGTTTGGGTGACGTGTTGATGCAGCACGGTGGGGTTGTTGCCTATGCTTCTCAGCAGCTCAAGAAGCATGAGGAGAACTACCCCACCCACGACTTGGAGCTGGCAGCAGTGGTGTTCGCTCTCAAGTTGTGGAGGCACTACCTGTATGGCGAAGCTTTTTAGATCTTCACTGATCACCAGAGCTTGCAGTATATTTTCACCCAGAGGGATCTGAACTTGAGGCAGCACCGATGGATGGAGTATTTGAAGGACTACGTCCTAACCCTCTCCTATCACCCAGGAAGGGCTAACGTCGTAGCCGATGCTTTGAGCAGGCGCGTGCACTTGAGTTCGCTAATGGTCAGAGAGTGGAGGCTGTTCGAGGAGCTGTCCCAGGGAGTGTTCGTTCCGTCAAGGACCAGAGACCGTGCAGTGGTGAGTAGTTTGTCAGTTCGGCCGTCAGTGTTCAGGCAGGTGTTGCAGGCACAGAAGGCAGACCCTCAGTTGGAAGACATTTTGCAGATGCCAGATGTTGAGCCCGACGAGGACAAAGAGGTTAGATTCAGAGGCCGCTTGTATGTTCCTGAGGAGGCACGCCAGGCAGTTTTGTCAGAGGCTCATAGATCGAGGTATGCTGTTCATCCAGGCTCCACCAAGATGTACCATTGCTTGAGGAGGTTCTTCTGGTGGCCAGGGATGAAGAGGGGCATGGAAGAGTTTGTTGCTCGGTGCCTTACCTGTCAACAGGTGAAGGCCGAGCATCAGCGTCCTGGTGGTGAGCTGCAGCCGTTGTCCATTCCTGAGTGGAAGTGGGACGACATCACCATGGACTTTGTGGTTGGGTTGCCCCGCACCCCACAGAGGCACAATGGTATTTGGGTGATTGTGGATCGTTTGACCAAGGCAGCGCACTTTCTTCTGATCAGGATGTCGTGGTCAGTGGATAGGTTAGCCAGGCTGTACGTAGACTGAGTTGTTTAGTTGCACGGGATCGAAGTTTCAGTCATCTCCGACAGAGATCCGAGGTTCACGTCAGGGTTTTGGCGCAGTCTTCAGAGAGCACTGGGTACAGAGTTGAGGTTCAGCACAGTGTATCACCCTCAGAAAGATGGACAGTGAGAGTGGACCATTCAGACACTGGAGGACATGCTGAGAGCATGCTGTTTAGACTAGAGCGACACTTGGGAGTTGCACCTTCCGATGGTAGAGTTCGCATATAACAACAGTTATCACTCGAGCATCAGAATGGCACCATACGAGGCTTTGTATGGTCGCCCGTGCAGGACACCACTTCGCTGGTTCGAGGTTGGAGAGAGGCAGCTTTTGGGACCAGAGTTAGTGCAGCAGTGTGCAGATACAGTCAGTCTGATCAGGCAGAGGCTTCGGGCAGCACAGAGTAGACAGAAGAGTTACGCAGACGTCCGCAGGAGACCGTTACATTTCAGTGTTGGTGACCTTATTTTCTTGCGGGTCTCACCGACCAAGGGCGTCATGAGGTTCGGCAGAAAGGGAAAGCTCAGTCCGAGGTACGTCGGGCCTTTCCCTATCACCGAGAGGGTCGGCGAGGTGGCTTACAGATTGAGTCTTCTGGCAGAGCTAGCAGGTGTGCACAGTATGTTCCACGTTTCGCAGCTCAGAAAGTACGTTGCAGATCCTTCGCACGTGTTGGACCACTCGCAGCTTGAGGTGACGCCAGACTTGTCAGTGCCAGAGTATCCAGTCAGCATTGTCGACCGCAGAGTTCAGTAGTTGCGCCGGAAGCAGATTCCGCTGGTGAAGGTCATTTGGCAGAACCGCGTTGGTGGCGAGGCCACCTGGGAGCGTGAGGATGAGATGCGCGAGAAGTTTCCCTATTTGTTTGATTGATTGGTATGCTATCTTCTCCTTGTACTGCTTTCCAGTTTGAGACTGAGTTGTTTTTATTTCAAGGATGAAATGTCTTAAGGTGGGTGGGATGTAAGACCCGGCCCCCTTGGGCCCTGTGGCCCCGTCCTCAGGGTCGGGACATGCTCCCTGGTCATGTCGCGACCAGGGAGGCCGTCGCGACAAGGTTCGGGTCACGACGACCAGGGCTATCGTGTTTTAGTCGTGACGGTATGGCCGTTGCGTTGTGGTCGCGACGTCCGATGGCATCGCGACGGACCTTCTGACAGACATGACTGGTGTCCTTTCTGTCAGAACGGCTCTGTCGGGTGTTAGGCGCACGCGCATGAACACGACGTGGTCGTCCGTCGCGATCGCTTTCCCGGTCTTTGAGGTTTTGACCCGCTTTTTGGGGTCACGACAGAGGCAACCGTCGCGATAAGGTCGCGACGCCTAGGGGCGTCGCGACGAAAGCTTATCACGACATGTCATTCCGTCACGTTCTGGGGACCGCCGGGTTAAAACCCAAGGCCGCGCCCCATTTCCCCCTCTCGCCCTCTCAGCTCTCTTTTTCCCCTCTCCTTCCCCTCTCGAGTTTCTCGTGCGGTTTCTTGGCGGATCGTGGTGCTTGAGGCATCCGTGCTGAGGTGGTGTCGTCCTGCTCATGCAGGGGACGTGTTCGTGCCGTTTGGTGCGAGGAGAAGGTGTTCATTCCTATGAGAAGGCCCTAACGGGTTCGTTCCAAGTGTGAAGGTAGGGACTCTTGATCCTCTCGCCCTAAGCATGCTCCCCTCCCCCTCTAAAGCGTGGTTTCTCTGTGGTTTGGGGTTTGGGAGTGTGAGAACTCCATGCTCGAGGTTGAGTGAGATTTCCCTTCAAGTGTAGATCCATGTTCGTGGGGTTTTTAAGGGTGGTTTGGATGCTTTATTAGCTTTCTAGCATGATCCCCCCCCCCCTTGTGTGGTTGTTTCCCCATTTTTGGGGTGGTCCTCGGAGGGGTTGCTCCGGAACCCCCCTTCTGTCTGTGATCGCGACGATCGTGGAGGTCGCGACGGCTCGGGCCGTTGCGATGGATCGCGACAGGGTAGGGCGTCGCGACGGCCCGATGCGTCGCACCTCAGCAGTGAGACAGTTTCTGACCTTCGTCGTTTCCGTTCCTTTTACTGTATCCGTGGCACCTGTGCTAGTTCCCTAGTACGGTCTACACTAGTCTTTCACTCGATGCTTAGCACTTGAGGGCTTGTCCCATGTGAGTGGTTGTTACCGTTTCCTGGGACCCCCATCATCGGGAGCCTATTGAGGGAGTACTCTGGGCTACGAGTGTGCTCGAGTTGGCAGCCACTAGGCGGACTCTGGAGCTTAGGGGAAAACGGTGGTTAGGACAGTGGCGTTGAGTCGCTTGCAGAGCTCTCGTGGTTGGACTGGGACGCCGAGGTCAATTTTTAGAGTTCTTCCCGGCCCAGTCCAGCTAGTCCTTTTCTCACTGCCTCGCTCTTTGCGGCCCCGAAACCACTTAGAGAGGCTGGGCATGGGACCGTAGTCCGGCCAGACTACGGCGGTTACTGTTGTGTTACTTGCGTCCTACCTTGCTCTGATGAGATGTGAGGGTCAGGACCCGGGTCGAGGATAAGATGTCGGCGGACGCACCTGACCTTGACTAGTGGTAGTGCTTTCCATAGCTAGTGTTCCTTGTCCAGGCAGAGTTCCCTCCGTCTGTGTTTACTAGCCGTGTGGTGGTCACGACGAGCAGTCGTACGGAGCTTCCGACCGTGTGTACTTTCCATACCGTGCTAGTTGTAGTTTTGATTCCGCACTTCTGTTTGTAGGTAGTAGATATAAACTGCTGTCATTCATTCAATATTTATATTCTCCTGCCTGTTTAGAGCCAGTAGGAGATTGGTAGTCCCTACTGAGCTTCTGTTGTGAAGCTCATCCCTCTTTTTCCCAGGTGAGACTTCTTAGCAGTGGCAGGGCGCGCGCCGGGCGGAGGAGACGAGGTGGTAGTCGGAGTCCCCATAGCTAGCAGTGGTTCCCCTTTTTTCAGTGTACGTCACCCTCGGGGTATGCCCCTAAGGGACTTGTTCTTCCCCTGCCTTTTACTTATTCTAGCATGCGTGCATTGGGACTATACTTAGAATGGTACGTGGTGGTCTCACTCTCTTTTCTGTTTCCGCACGTACACTTCTAGATTAGCAGTTGACGTTTACTTCCGTTACATATCCTGTTAGACGTAGATTATAGCCTTTTCGGGTCCCTCGATCCGTGGGCGGCGATCGCGAAAATTGGGTCCTCGGCATGGGTCGAGGGTCGGGTTCTCGGGTCGTTACAAAGACAGTTGAAGCGGCATGAAGAAAATTACCCTACACATGATATCTAATTAGCAGCAATGGTCTTTGCATTGAAATTGTGGAAGCATTACTTATATGAAGAGAGATTTGAAATCTTTACAGATCATAAAAGCTTAAATAACATTTTCTCATTGAAAGATTTGAATTTGAGGCAGCGCAGATGGATGGAGTACCTGAAAGATTATGATTTTAACTTAGCATATCACCTGGGTAAAGCCAATGTTGTTGCAGATGCACTGAGTAGAAAGGTAGTTTTGAGCCAAATGATGATCAAAGAATAGAAATTATATGAAGATGTAGCAGAGAATTCACTATTTGTACCAAATAATCAGCAGCGAGTAGTGTTAGCAAACAGTGCAGTGGAACCTTCATTGTATTGGAAGATAGTAGAAGCACAGAGAACATATGAGAATCTGGTGGATGTTGTAAGAATGGAAAAGGTTACACTTGATGATGATAGTGTGGTTAGACTTAAAGGTCGATTGTATGTTCCAGCAGAAGTCGAGGTGAGGCAGAAGGTATTAGAAAAAGCTTACAGGTCCAGGTATACTATTCATCCAGACTGTACAAAGATGTACCAAGATCTAAAGAAGCATTTATGGTGGCCGAATATGAAGAAAGAAATAGCCGAATTTATATCAAGATGTCTGGTATGTCAGCAGGTAAAAGCAGAGCATCAGAGGCCAAGGGGATTGTTGCAGCCATTGCCTATTCCACAGTGGAAATGGGATGACATAGCTATGGATTTTGTAGTTGACTTACCCAGAACAGCAACAGGTCACAATGAAATTTGGGTTTTTGTGGATAGATTGACTAAAGTATGCAAGTTATTGGTTGTGAGCATGTCATGGATTGTGGATAGATTAGCTAGATTATATGTAGATAGAATAATACCATTGCATGGAATTCCAGTTACAATTGTCTCAGATAGGGATCCTAGGTTTACTTCAGGCTTCTGGAAGAGTTTACAAAGAGTAATTGGCACTGAATTGAGGTACAACTCAGCTTAACATCAGCAGACAGATGGACAAACAGAAAGCAATTCAAACTATAGAAGACATGTTGAGGGCTTGCTGTTTAGTATGTGGAGGTACTTGGGAGCATCACTTGGGCATGGTAGAGTTTGCTTATAATAACATTTATCATACAAGTATTGGAATGGCACCTTATGAAGCTCTATATGGAAGACTATGCATGATACCATTAAATTAGCATGAGGTAGGTGAAAGGCAAGTCATGGGACCAAAATTGATTCAACAGTGCTAAAAAATGATCAAATTTATTAAGGAAAAACTTCAGACAGCCCAGAGCCGTCAGAAAAGTTATGCAGATACTAGACGCAGACCATTGCAATTCAAAATTGGTGATTATGTGTTTCTAAAAGTTTCTCCTACAAAAGGTGTGTTAAGGTTTAGAAGGAAAGGTAAATTGAGCCCAAGATATGTTGGCTCATTCCAGATTTTAGAAAGAATTGGAGAAACAACTTATAGAATAGATCTTCCAGCAGACTTTACAGATGCACATGACGTGTTTCATGTTTCTAAGGTATATTCGAGATCCCTCCCAGATAGTCAGCTACACCCGATATGATTTGAAACCAGATATGCCAATGCTAGAATATCCGGTATAGATTACAGGATGCAGAACCCAAAAGTTGAGAAATAAAGAGATTGATCTGGTAAAAATTAGATGGGAAAACAGACATGGTGGAGAGGACACATGGGAATTGGCAGAGGAAATGATGAAAGCATATCCATACTTGTTTGAGTAAGCTTTTAAATTCTTTTAGGTGATAGTACCATGCATATTTAATTGAAAATTTTATATTAGTGTTTCTTCTTAAATTTCGAGGACGAAATTTCTTTTAGGTGATAGTAATGTAGTGTATTGACTGTTCGGACTGAGGTTTAGTGGTTATGGTGGCCAGTGTGTGGCTTGTGGTTTGTGTTTGAAATGTTTTGCAGGTTGTTTAGGCATTATGGGCCGAGAATTTGGGCCCAGGAAGCCCACTGGTTCTCTGTCTGTAAACACGAAAGAGCTGGGCGTCGTGTTCTAAACGCGACGGCCCAGGGCGTCGCGTTCACATTGCCACCGTTTGGGGTTGTTAGGCTGCATGCCCATCACATGGCGCGCGCTGGGCAGCCGGCTAGCGTCAGCGATGAGAAGGTGACGGCCTACACTGTAATGACCCTGGATATTTATGCCCAATAAAGATCCATATCCAAGTCTGCCTCCCGTGATCGGACCGGAGTCTCGCAAGGGATATATCACACAATTGTCCAGTAAGAATATAAAAGACAACCAGGAGAGTATAATATATAAGAAAGCATAAATAATTATACTCATTTCCATAAATTACATTGTCTCAATATATTATTACATGTCCAAGAGAAAAGTACAAGTGCCTGGGGCATACCCCGAGGGAGAAAAGCTCACATTGAACATGACTACAACTCATTTGCTGGTGGTACAAGTTTGCCACAACGTCGCTGCAAGCCAAACATACGACAAGCCCTGAAAAGAACTGTAGGGGAGTGAGCCTCAACAAGTCACAGGCTCAGTAGGAACCTCCCAAAAACAACCACAACTAACAACTGAAGGAAGAAACCCAGTCCTCAACCCCTAAGGGTCTCACTGGCAACGCTAACTGAAGCACTACAGAAGTAAAATGTACTAACAATAAATATAACAGAACTGCATTAAATAAGAACACACTAGTTGTCACGGTTTATAGGAAATAAAAGAAGCAACAGGACTAGTGTAGACACACCAGTCCACCACGACAGCTGAAAGAATCACGCCATAAACCATATACACTAACCGACGGTAACGAGACTGACAATAAAGAGCAAGTACCCCACAAAACGAACGAGTGAAGCAAGACTACACAGGCCAACAACCAATGAAAGGTAATGGGGCTAACCACAAAGGTTAGTCCACCACAATACCCACAATAGCAAACACATCGGAGGACTACCCACATAGGGGTACAACACCACAAATGGAAGGTCACACAACGCGACTTCCAATAGATCCGAACCACCTTAACACTTGAAAAGGCTAGCACACTGCGTGCCACAACAACCAACAACCCACACAGAGTACAGGTATCTAAAGCCACGAGGTACCATGATAAACCACCACCACTCACAAAACCGCAACACAACTGTGCCTCTTACAAGACATACCACAACGAATAAAACCACAACCAGTGAGTCACCACTCATAATCCACAACCACTGGCAAAGCATGAGTCGGAGAGAATGACGCCACCAAATGGGAACGGACTACTGGTTCATGACGCCAGTATCCAACCCAGACAACACAACACAAGAACTACCTCTTAGTCTCGGGGTCACGGACGAAAGGTCCAAATGCCGCTCCACAACCACACAGTAAAGCCAAAGAATAGTGGAGACCAACCAACACCACACCTGTAGACCACATAGCTGCAGGCCCATACCTGGCACCTTTAGAGACTCTGGTCTGAACTCTCTAAAGTGGGGAACTGGAAAACCGGACTATCTGGGGACCAATACGTCTACTAGTGTTTGTACCCCCAACCACGAGCGCGCTACAAGCAACCGCACACCCACAAACACGAGTCGCTACCCTCTGTCGTCTTTCCCTCAGCCGGATGTACAACTCAAACATAGGAGTGAGGGTGTCCAGGAAGACGACACAGATCTCAATGGTACACACAGTACTAGGACAACACCCGAGCACTAACGTGCCTAGCTCACACAAAACCTGGGGTACCCGACTAGAGAGGCATTCTGGAATAGGCGCCGGACCACCAAACTCGGCAAGCACACAAACCACGTCGATCACTCAACACAACCATAAAACTTATACCATAATCAGCTCATCACTGGTCACCACATGACCTCCAAGCAAATACACACTGCTAAAGACATAAACTACATTACAATCTTGCCTGTCATTGGTCATTTTATGACCTCCATACCAACACACCACTATGCACATAAACCACACATATATTTCTTAAAACATGCTTAACATGATTCACATAACCATTAACCTAAACATGCTTTGATAATCATTAATTGACTCAGAACAACTTCAAATACCTTAAATGACCTGAGCTAGGTCCACAAAGGACCCTCATTGCCCAAGGCTCAACCACTTATTTCGGACAGAAGAACGCGACGGGGGCCACTGTCGCGATAAGAATGCGACAGCCCAACAAACCGCAATCGCACACCAGAACATGACAGTATCTACCATTGTGTTAAGAACGCGATGGCTCGACAAGCCGCATTTACAAACCAGAACGCGATGGGGCCAAGGGTCGCGACCTGAACGCGACAACCCGATCCGTCGCCTTCTCAGACAGAAACCCTACACTCCAGTTTTCACATAGAAACCAGCTCAAAACCACATTTCCATGCATACCAAACTTCTACAAATCAATTACACTATACAGAAAACACAACTACACATCTACACACATTAAACATGCTTCAAATCAATCAAATAATGTAATAAAATAAGGAAAGTCCCTACCGATAAGATGAACTCGTAGAACGAGGCTCAATCGGTGCTCTCCACGCTCTGAGCAGCTTATACGTGCAAAAACCATGTCGAAACACAAGCTCCAAAGCCGACGCCACCAGAAATCGCCGTAGCAACCGTCTCCCCGGTCGAACAGAGCTTCCTGCTCTGTTTGGCCGGAGGGCCAAACTTATCTCGACCGAAAACAAGAACGTGACGTAGCATCCTGTCGCCTTCAGAATGCAACACACCTAACCGTCACCTTTTGAAAACTCTCCATACCACGTGTCACAAAGGCGGTGCGGAGAACGCGACGCATGTGACCGTTGCGTTCAAAATGAGACGCCCCACCGTGTCGCGTTCACAACCAGTGAACCTATGGACTATTTGGGCAAAAACTTCCAGCCCACAACACCCACACAATGCACAGAGACCATGACCAGGGCTCAAAGACCCCACATTGGTCATGAGCACCACACCAGAACCAATAAACACAGATCCAAATGGCCACAACGTTACATACACCGTCGCATTCTGGTCGCGACAGCCAAGTGCGTCGCATTCTCAACTCTGAAGAGTTAAGAACCTAGGTCAGCCAAACAGAGCTTAGAAAGCTCTGCTCGGCCAGGTGAAGGCTTTTGTGGGTGTTTTTAGGCGATTCAAGGTTCTGAGGTGTTTTTCGGCATGCTCTCATCGTGAGGACATGGTACGGAGAGGGGGAAACGCCGAACTATCGTCATTCTTTACGTACTTTGCGTAGGTAGGGAGATTCCACCTTGTTTCTCATGGTGAATGATCTATTGAGCATGTTTAATCCTTTATACGAGTTGTAGATGGTAGATGGCATGCTAGTGCAACTGTTAGAATGTTTACAAATGCTTTCCATGGACTTTTGTGTGATTTGCATGGGGTTTCCGGAGGTGAAACCTCAGAGTTGGGGCTCTGTCTATGAAGGCGACGGCCCAAGGTGTCGTGTTCAGAACACGATAGCCCGACCCGTCGCGTTCTACTTCAGAACGTGCCGTATCGAGGCGTCGCATTCTGAAGGTGACAGAGTACCCCGTCGCCTTCTGGCTTCCGAAAGGTAAGGGTTGTGCATGGTGATGTGAATTATCGTTGAGTTTCATTTCTTATTTATAATGTTGATAAGCGGTGCATTGGTACTCGTTGAGACTATGAAAAGCAGTGTTCACATGGTTTGTGTGTACGTGACAAGTAGTACGATGCCTTCCGTGGTTACCTCTCTAGTCGGGTACCCCAGGTTTTGTGTGAGCCAGGCACGTTAGTGCTTAGGGTTTGTCCCGGTACTGTGTGTACCGTCGAGGTCTGTGTCGTCTTCCTGGACACCCTCACTCTTGTGTAGAGTTGTACATCCGACTGAGGGAAAGATGGCAGAGGGACAGTGACTTGTGAGAGTTTGTGTTTTGTCGCTTGTAGCGCACTCGTAGTTGGGGGTTGGGGGCACAGACACCAGTAGACGTACTGGGCCCCAGCTAGTCCTATTCCAGTGCCTCACTTTAGGGAGCTAAGGCCGGAGTCCCTAAAGGTGTTAGGCATGGGCCTGTGGTAGTGTGGTTCGTAGGTGTGGTGTTGGTTGGTCTCCACAGATTCTTGGTTTGTTGTGGTGGAGCGGCAGTTGGAACTTTCGTCCGTGACTACGAGATTGAGAGGTAGTCCTGTGTGGTTTGTTCGGTGTAGTTGCTGGTGTCGCAAACCAGTCTTCGTGACCCGAGTGTGGCGTTACTCTACTTTAGCTTGTACACTTGAACGTGGTTTGCCGTTTATTTATTAAAGGTTGGTTTTTGTTAATAGTTTGTGATAAATGTTATTTACATCTTTAACATCATGCGTAGATACTTCTATAAAATTCTTAGTGTAGCTTCCTATTTCTGCACTTTGTGAGTTTGGTTTTGCACGGCTTTTGGGGGAGTTTTCCTACTGAGTCAGTGACTTGCGAGGCTCACCCCTACCCCCTTTCAAGTGAGGGAGAGCAGGAGGCTTCTCATCCTTCATCTAGTTTGGAGCCGCACCGTAGCGGAGTTGGGCCTACACCTCCAACAGTGTAATCTTCACTTTCTGTTCACCTCGGGGTATGCCACAGGTTGCTGTACTTTGTACTTGACTCTAGTTGAGAATTGGCTATGTATATTTCATGTCAATATTTGTGGGATGTGGAATCTTATATATATTTAAGTTATTTCTTTTATATTTCCACGGAAATGTGAATGATATCCCTTGCAAGGCTACGGCTCGTTCGTGGGAGGCAGAGTTGGGTCAAGCTCGTTATTAGGTTAACAGGTTTGAACGGCGAGGACCGCGACACAAATTGAATTTTCCTGATGTAAGTAAGGGACAATGGGCTATGATTGTTAAACGGCAAAGGAAAATCACTCCATCTATGACCAATGGATAGCCCTCCGGCCTGCAGCCTAGTCTGATAGGGGCCATTTCTTCCAGAAAGTAGTTTGCTCAAGTTGTTTTCAACTGACACATCAGGATAGCAGTAAGGTTCAAGATCAAATACAACATAAAGATATTCCTTCATCGTTTGCCCTGATGCATGCTCCAAAGAATTCAGAATATCTCAAAGACTTTCAACATAGTTTTACGGAGTCTGAGAGAATGTAAGAAGAACAGTGGGCATTGTCTTATCCTGAAGAGAGTTCAGAATGCAGAAAGCTGAAGTTATCTCCATCTGCCTACCTTAGTAAGAGCTATGAGGCACTTTGGAAGTCTGTCTCTCTGAAGTGGACAGAGAGATACACCATTTACTACAAAGCCAAGGAAGCAGTTCACTTTAAAGGTCTCCAGTGGAACATCACAGTCCATGAGTTCTTACACAAGGCAACCAGTAGAAAATTCATTCCCCTTAGGAGAACTCTTAGTGGTGATAACTATAATAGGAAATTAATTGGTATCATCGTCGTCATCTTAAGTCTTATATGGAAATCCCCTCTTAGGACCTTCCTATAACATAGATGATTCAAATTCTTTCATGTATTTCCTGACAACGAGAAGAAGCTCTGGGATCTTCTTCAACCCTTCTTTGATCAGATCCCACCTTCTCTCTATCTTCCCAATTCCTCTTAATGTATGTACAAATGCTATTCAGATATCAATACATATGTTTTCTCTTTATCTGTGTGTATTACTCTCTCTCTCTCTCTCTCTATCCTTTGTCCTTTCTGTTAATGCAACAAAGGGGGAGAAAGAAAGAAAAGATATATAGAATATAAAAAACTTTTTTATTCTACAAATTTGTTTACATTGTCTATATAAAATATTGTTTTTGTCATTAACAAAAAGGGGGAGAATTGTTTAGCAACTATCGGTAGAATTGTTGAGCAACTACCTTGAGAATTGATGAGCAAAATGCTTAGGAACATTGTTGTGTAATTATCTTTACAAATGCTTGATAAATATTCTATTTTGATCATGACAAAAACTCCTTTAAGTTATACAAATTTAATCATCATACCACACATTATTGTATATGAAAATTAATGTGTTTCAATAAAGACATACATGTATTATACTATATAACCTTTAGTCAAATTTGTGTGTCAACACACAAGACCTAAGTGTCAACACTGTCACACACTTGATAAGAAGTTTTTTTCTAAGTCCACAGCGTATACTGTATTCTATACTGGCTCTGACTCCTTGAAAGTCGAAGTGGGCTATCAATTTTGTGAACTGCTGGCTTCACTCCGACTTCTTGAAAAGTCAAAGTAATCTGGTTCACTTTGACTCCCTGAAAGTCAAAGTGATCTGGATTCACTCCGACTCCCCAAAAGTCGAAGTAAACTAGTTTCACTCAAACTCTTGAAAAGTCGAAGTAATCTAGCTTCACTTCGACTCCTGAAAAGTTGAAGTATGATATCGATTGATGAACAAACTTGTTTGACTCCGACTCTCAAGAAGTCGAAGTCTATTACCAATCAATGTCTCACTTTGTGTAACGTCGTGCATTTTTTCGGATCTTTGCGGATCCTTGCTTAGCGGGTTTGGTGGCCAGTGTGTGGCTCATTAGTATGTGTTTTAGGTGTTTTCGCAGGTTGTGAGGCTTTGTGGGCCGGCAGGTTGGCCCCAAAAAGCTCACAAGTTCTATGTCTATGAACGCGACAGAGGCTGGCATCGCGTTCTGAATGCAACGGCCCTGAGTGTCGCATTCTGGTTGTCGCCGTTTGCAGTCTTCATACTCATGTCCACTGCGTGTCGTGCGCTAGGCGGTCTGGCTGACGTCAATAGTGGGAAGGCGACGGCCTCCTACGTCGCGTTCTTGTCACGACAGTAGAGTGCGTCGCATTCTCAACTGTGAGGTGTTTTTAGTTGAGGTCGGTCGAACAGAGCTCAGGAAACTCTGCTCGGCCAGGGAGGCATTTTTGCACAGGTTTTCATGCGATTCGAGGTTCTGGAGGTGTTTTCGGCGTGCTCTCGCCGTGAGGACGTCGGACGGAGCAGGGGAAACGCCGGGTGATCGTCGTTCTTCACGTTCTTTGTGAAGGTAGGGAGTTTCCGCCCAGTTTTACGTTGTGGATTGCATGTGATGCATGTTCAGATTGTTATTTGCTTTATAAATGATAGATACCATGTTAGGATAATGAAAAGAGCATGAAAAAGAGGTTTTCACATTGTTTTACATGGTTTGTGTGGGAGATCCGGAGATGGGAACCCGGTTTAGGGTTCCGGCCTGTGAAGGCGATGGACCCTGCTGTCGCGTTCTGAACTCGGTAGGCCGACCCGTCGCATTAAGGCTTTTGATCACGACCTATCGGGGTGTCGCGTTCTGAAGGCGATAGTAGCCCCTGTCATGTTAACAGTTCCGAGAGCTTTATGGTTGTTCATGATAGCATATTTATTGGATTATCGTTGTATATTGTGCAAGGCATTGATAAGCAGTGCATTGGCACCTGTAGCTCTCATGGAGCGTGTCGTTTACGTGGTTTGAGTGCCGTGCATGTGGTTTGTGTGTGCATGGCAAGTAGTTTGACGTTGTGTTTATCGTAATATAACTTCTGTGGTTAGTTTGTGGTGGTTAGGTAGTGAGGTTCCGTTGTGAACCTAGCCTCAATCCTATGATGTCTTTTATAGGTTATCTAAGATGGTTTAATTAGTAAAGCATGTGTATAGTTATTAAGTGATTATTATATATTGTGTTAATATGGCAATGGAGGTCATGAGATGACCAATGACAGGCAAGATTGTTGTATGTTATTGTCATCTAAGTATGTGTTGGAGTCGGATAGCTTAGAGGTCACATGGTGACCAATGACGAGCCAATTATATTTAATATATCGTGATATAAGTTTCACCAAGGTGTTAAGTGACTGACGTGGTTGAAGGATCGATAAAAGGTGTGGACAAGATCTAGAAGGGGGGGTTGAATAGATCTATGCCAACTAATGCGGAAGCTAAACCAATTTTGAAAAACCTTTGAATCAGAGTTAGATTGAAAGCAAATTTCACAGATCTGAAGGGAGATTAAGTGAGTTAAACAATTGGAGTGTGAAAAACAAGTTGATTATATAGATTCAAACGATCCTATGCATTCATCTAACGAAGAGTAAGTTCAAACCACAAGCAGACCAATGCACAGAGATTTTTAGGTGGTTCGGAAATCACACCACGTGACTCCTACATCCACCCCTCACACAGTGAGGATCCACTAAACAACCTGGGTTACACACCCCACACTGGAGCCTGACAACTCCACAAATGAGTTAGACAACTCACACACTACCTAGAGCAAGACTACTCTAGAATCTGAGCAAGACTGCTCAACCACACAACTTGAGTACGACGACTCAAAAACCTGAGCACACAGGCTCACAACCACTTGCTAGAACAAAAACAATAAGATGCAGATCCTCTAGCAATGATCTGATCTATTAAGGCCAATTCAAGAAAATTGGTGCAACAGATTATGCACAATTTCTAGAATAGCCAGGAAGAAACAAGAAAGACTTTAGACTCGAGGTTGACAATTCTTGTTCTTCAAGAAAACTCCCTTGTAGAGGCCGAATTGTAAGAATCTTGATCACTTGAAGTCCCTTGGCCGATGCTCTGCAACTTTGATCTTGGGATCTTCCTTGAGAGCTTCACAATCACTGGCTTCTACTTGATCTGCTCCTTTGAAGTTGATCCTAGTGCTTCATGCTGATCAATCTTCAAGTCTTGTGCTCAGAGAAGTGAGAATTGGTGTGGGAGCACAGGAGAGAGCAAGAACAGGGAGGTGAGACTCTTTTGCCGTCGCTTGTAGGTTTCTGGAGGCTCTAAAGAGATTCTCTTGGGATGAGTGCCCAATAAGAGGGTATTTATACCCTAAGAATCCGAAAGATACCCTTGGGGTACGTGGGCACAAGATCCAATGTTGATCTGACATCTCCCTAGGGTGCCACGTGTCCAGGAGAAAGTTTAAGTCACAGAGATTCCGGAGTGTGTCGACCTGCCCATGAGGTGTGTCGACACACTCTCCCAGACTGGCAAAACAAATCCCTAGGAGAGGTCTCTAGTGTCGACCTGAGATGATTCAGTGTCGACCTCATGACCCAGACAGCAAAACAGCCCTTCTGGGAAGGCTCTCTAGTGTCGACCTGATCTCATCTTGTGTTGACCTGCTCTGGCCATCTGAAAAACAGGCCTTCTGGGAGAGCCATCTAGTGTCGACCTGCCTGCATTTGGTGTCGACCTGCTTTGGCTATCTGAACAACAAGCCTTCTGGGAAGGCTCTCTAGTGTCGACCTGCTCTGGACTCGTGTCGACCTGAGATGGACTTTTCTTCACATTTCTGCCTTTGTTCTGAACCATTGTGTCGACACCAAGGATGGTTGTGTCGACACTACCTTTGCAGAAAATGTTTGTCCCTGAGAAAATAAACACATAAATCATTAGTTAAATATATTATGAATATCAATGATAAATGTGCTTGGAAACATGCTTTTTGAATATTGTAATTTCAGGTGATGTATTTTACATGTTCCAATGGTTATGCATTAAAATCACAACTTGTCATCATCAAAATGTGAGGAGAAATGAATTATATTCACACTCAACCCAACAATCTCCCCCTTTTTGATGATGGCAACATTAAGTTCATTTGGAATTGGAAATTTTCAATGAAATGTGATTTTAAGCATTTTCATTTTCTTTTATTTATTCTTGTCAAGGACCTTTGAACAATTTTTAGTGACATTGAAATTTATTCACATGATAGACACAATGTTACTAGAAATAAGCTGTTTCCACACAAAGGTCAAGCAGCTTGACAAACATTCATCACATTCACATTCATTCAAAAGATTTGCAATCACATTTAAGGCACAAAAATGGGCACAGAAACTTCTATTCATTTCATTTCATTCAAGATGTGAACATTACAATTTCAAACAAACTTCTCCCCTTTGACATTATCAAAAGAATACATTACTGGGGAGGAGGAGGAGGAGGAATGGGTAACAAAATAGTCTCAATATCCGTTAGCCTCTTTTGCATTGAAGTTAGACTGGACTTCATTTGGGCTTGGATAGTTGAGAGTCTTGTGTGCAGAAGATTCTCCATTCTCTCTGAATTTTCTGACATTGAAGCTTGAAGTGCACTGAACTCATTTGACCTTGGCTGTGAAGAGGAAGATGAACCAGTTGACCAACCTGGCCTATTCAATACTTTGAATTCTTGCTTGAGTGCAGACATCTCTTCATCTATGTGAGCAGAGAGATTCTTCATGCTCTCCAAGTCATCTACCATATGTGCAAATGATAGTCTTGTTTTGCTGATCTCAGATAGTGTCTGCTTGGTGTTGAAGACATCAGCTTGGGAATTTGCCAAAATTCCCTGAAGAACTATTTCCAGCTTTTGTTGGTGCTCCTTCAGCTCAATTGAAGCATCTGCCATTGTCCCAATCAACCTGTTGAACCTTTGGGCAGCATAATCTGAGGCTGTCTTTTGCTCAATAAACTTAGCAGATACTGTGTTTCCAATCTTTGAATCCTCAATTCAAAATTTGATGACATGGTCTGAATAGAGTTGTTCAAGGTTTCAAACTTGTCATTTAAGAAGGTGAACAACTCTGGTGGAACAGAAGGTCCACCAAAGGAGGAGGATGCTTGAGCTGGAGGTGGTGGAGAAAATGATGGGATTTCAGGTTCAAGGTTCATGGAGGAGGAGGGCTGAGGTTGAGGAGAGTGAGGGGCAATGAAAGGTTCCTCAACTTCATCTGCCACATGAGGCTGATCCTCATTTATGGGAGGCTGGTCCTCATGAACTTGAGGCTGATCCTCTGGAGCTAGAGGCTGTTCCTCTGGAACTGGAGGCTGTTCCTCTTGAATTGGAGGCTGATCCTCCTGAGCCACAGGGGCCTCTACTGTAGCTGGCCCTCTCCTTACCTGATCACCAACAATCCTAAAGCCCATGAATTTCTGAACATGCTTAAAGCAATAGATGTTGGACTTAGGAATTTTCTCAGATTTCTCATTGTCAAGAGGCACACCAAAGTGCTTGAAAACTGCAGTCAAATGGGCTGCATAAGGGAGTGATCTATGCAAATCAGCCCTAGTGGTCTCAGAGATTATCTGGTACATGATGACATGGAGATTTATCTTGATGTCCTTGCTCATACAATAAAGGACAAATCTTTGGATGTCTGTTAGCCTATCTCTCCCACCACCTTGAGGTGTGATGATGGTAGTGAGCATGTGATGAGTAAGCCTCAACACAGGTGGAAAGGTGTTGGTATTGAATTTTGTGACATGGGTTTGCTTAATATCAGTCTCATCTGCAGGCAAACCAGTCATTATGGTGTAGGCTTCATGAAGGTTAAATTCAAAATTGTGGTAATCTTCTCCTTCATCAGGGACTTTGAAAATTGAAGCAGCTATGTCTGTTGGCATGTCTATGACAATCCCTTTGACCTTGGACTCTTACCCTTCTTCTGTGCATTCCAAATTTTGATAAAATTCTTGTACAAGTCTAGGGTAAATTACTCGAAATTCTGATATGAAAGACTGCCAAGACTGAAAGTTGAAGAAGTTTAAAACTTCAGGAAATGCATCAATGAGTTCACTGTCATCCAAATCCACAGCTCTGGGTTTCAGGATTGTCTTCCCGGCACTTAGGGGTTTGGAAGGGGGTCTCCTAGTGGGCTGGGAGGACTCTGAGGAAGAGGATGAGGATGAAGACTTCTCAGAAATCTCAGGAGAAGAGTCTAGGGTTTTTCTCCTAGGGTACATGGACCCTTGACCTCGACCAGAGGAGGATGCCCTACCTCTCTTAGCAGAGGAAGATCCTGGCTGCTCTGCAGGATCATGGCGACGCTTGGTTCTCCTCTCAGTGGGAGGAACATCATCTGCCGGAGGGGGCCTTGCCGTAGCCCTTGACCGGGCACCACGGCGAGGAGCTTGCTTGTGCACCATTGAAGCAGAGTGGAATCGGGGATGATGGAGAGAGAGAGGAATGAGAGATGACGGATGGAGATGGTATGGAGGAGAGAAAAGGTGGAAAGGATTCAAAATCCTGTCGGATTCCAGGAAGAATGTGACCGTCGGGTCGACCTGGAGAAGAGAAAAGAGGGGTTTTGGATAACCTACCCCGCAGGAACAACTTGCGCTTAACCGGCGCCCACGGTTTAAAAAGAGTCTGGCAGGGGGGTCAGTGTCGACACTAGAGGATGGCAGTGTCGACCTGAGTCAAAGTGTGTCGACACTAGATGGAGTAGTGTCGACCTGGCCTGATGAAAAATTTTGGATTTGAGGATGGAAAAATTATGTGACTTTTGGGACATCTTTATAATGATAAGCAATGGGTGGAATAGTCATTTCAAGGATATTTAAGAGACTAAAAAATTCATTTGTTAAATTTTGCAAAAAATTCAACACAATTCAAGCTTTACACAATATCCAACAGGATATGAGCATTCAGTGACTTGAGTCATTAAAATGATAATTTGAGGGATATAAAACATTTAACAATCAACTACACACTACCATATTCTTCAATTCCAAAGAGATAAAAAAAAATCTTTTAGACTGAAAACAAGTGTGTTGACAGCAAACATTTTTAAGGAACAACTTGATGATGGATAAGAATGATTCTTTAAAACAAATTCTCCAATGACATATATATTTTGTTTTGAAACAAACTATCAAATGAGATATATCTTGTTCACTCAAGAACTAATGCTTTTTACACACTATAGTCCCTGGATACTGAAGATTTATCCATTATCAAGTCTCAAAGGGGTAAATGATGACCTTTTGACATGAAAATATACGTTTTTTAGACGCCAATATTTCCAGTTACTCAGTCATCATAAAAAATTGGGCATTTTTATTTTGTTTTGCATTGATTTTTAATTTTTAATCCCCTTTGAACAGAGATAGCATTAGTGCCTCATGACTTACATGGCACTTCATTCATTGTGAAGGTGTGCAGTTTCTCAGCACATGTGCCATTGCTCTATTGAATGGACAGATTTTGGAGAGTTTTTGACAAAAGATATCATCTATATCCAACATCAATTGCAAAAAAAACATGTTTAAGATCAAGACACACATTATCCTTCAGTCTTAGAAAGAAATATGAATTTCTGTAGTTTTGAAGAATATGGGTGAGAGTTGATAAATGAATGTAGTAGATCACTCAAGGGATCATTTTGAGACTCTAGACACCTAAATGAGGACATCATGCAAGGAAATTGATGTAATGCAAGAAAAAGTTTTGAATTTTGCAAAGGATATAACTTGTGAATTCTTTAGCTCCCCCTGAGATGAGGATTTCAACCATTTTTCATCAGAATAGAGATATGCAAGTTTTTGAAATCAGAAATAATTCTCTTTGAGCAACAAAAGCTCCCCCTCAACAATTGCATATTCATTTCTTGGTACTTGGCGGAGACATATACTCTCGCATAGTGAAAGTGTCCAGACAAGCAGAACTTGTCCTTCTTCAAATCACCATTTGATATACCAAGAAGTTCAACACAATGTGAGGTGAAGTGTTCATTGACCAAAGGAATTAGAGGTGAAGTGGAGAGAGATATGATGAATCAAGGAAGCAAAGGAGTATGATGATGCAATGAACTCCCCCTCAGGAAATGCCTAACACTCAACCCAATCCCAATGGACATTTACAAAGACCAAGTTCTCTCCTTAAGGATGAGAATCTACTGTCAGGAAGGGGTTTTGTGAAAATGTCAGCAATTTGCTTTTCAGTTTCTATGAAATGGAGTTCAAAAGATTTCTTTGCTACCTCATCTCTCAAGAAATGATGCCTAATTTCAATATGCTTAGTTCTGGAATGCTGAATGGGATTTTTAGACAGATTTATTGCACTTGTGTTATCACAAAGGATGGGAACACAACCTAACTCTTGGTTGTAATCAAGAAGTTGATGTTTCACCCAAAGAATTTGGGTTCCACACCTACCAGCAGCAACATACTCAGCCTCTGCAGTTGACAGAGCTACTGAATGTTGCTTCTTAGAAGCCCAAGAGATTAGGCACCCACCTAGGTACAAACACAAGCCACTTGTGCTTTTTCTATCTAATTTACAACCAGCATAATCAGCATCACAATAGGCAATCAAATCTAACTTGCAATTAGCAGGATACCAAATTCCTAAATCACATGTTCCAACAAGATATTTGAAAATTCTTTTAACAGCTAGCATGTGACTTTCTTTAGGATTTGATTGAAATCTAGCACACAAACACACACTGAATTGAATATCAGGTCTAGAAGTTGTAAGATAAAGTAGAGAACCAATCATACCTCTGTAGGTCTTTGGGTCTACTGACTTACCATTTGAGTCTTCTTCTAGTTTAGCATTTATAGCAATTGGTGTGTTGGAGTGCTTGAGGTTCTGAAAGTCAAACCTTTTCAGAAGTTCTTTGACATACTTGGTTTGACTGATGAAGATCCCCTCATGAGTTTGGTTAACCTGCAATCCCAAGAAAAATTTTAGATCTCCCATTAAACTCATTTCAAATTCATTTTTCATTTGATTGGAAAATTCATTACACAGGCCTTTATTGGTTGATCCAAATATTATGTCATCAACATAAATTTGGACAACAATTATTTGATTATTGACTATTTTTGTGAACAAGGTTTGATCAACAGTTCCTCTAGAGTATCCTTTTTCAAGCAAAAAGGAGCTCAAACGGTCATACCAAGCTCTTGGAGCTTGTTTAAGACCATATAGAGCCTTATGAAGCTTGAAAACATGGTTAGGATGTTTTTCATTTTCAAATCCAGGAGGTTGTTCAACAAAAACATTTTCCTTGATATATCCATTTAAGAATGCACTTTTAACATCCATTTGATAAACTTTGAATTTCATGGAGGATGCAAAAGCAAGGAAAATTCTAACTGCTTCTAGTCTAGCTACAGGGGCATATGACTCTTCAAAATCAATTCCAAACTCTTGATTGTACCCCTTTGCAACTAGCCTAGCTTTATTTCTTATGACTTGACCAGATTCATTCAGTTTATTTCTGAAGACCCATCTAGTGCCAATGATTGTTTGGTCACTAGGTCTAGGTACTAATTCCCATACTTGATTTCTTTCAAATTGATGAAGTTCATCATGCATGGCATTAATCCAATCAGAACTTGATAAAGCTTCATCAATTGACTTTGGTTCAATTGGGAAATTAGAGCTAGTGGGTCTTCTTCAATAGCAAGCATAAAATATGATCTAGTCCTAACTCTATCATTCAAATTACCAACAATATTATCTAATGGGTCATCTCTCAAAATTCGATGTTCAGAAATTACCTGTTGAGGGGTACTTAAATCTGGAGCAATGTTACCTGATCCACTTGAAGATGGTGAATTGGTATTCAAGATCTCACCAGTGTCTTCAAGCTCCTCAACAATTGGTGAAGAGTCCACAATGAAGTCATCCTCTTCACTGTCGTGTTTTTCCCTGCAAGATTTAGAAGTGTTAGTTGAAAAGGAATTTTCATCAAATATAACATGAGGAGACTCTTCAACAGTTTTGTTTTTGAGAATGTACACTCTGAAAGCTCTTGACACTTCTGAATAGCCAAGGAAGATGGCTTCCTGACTCTTAGCATCAAACTTGTCAAGATTTTCTTTATTATTGTTGTGTACATAACATTTGCACCCAAAGATTTTGAAATAAGAAACAGTTGGCTTCTTGTTTTTCAGTAATTCATAGGGGGTTTTCTTGATTTTTGGTCTGACCAATGCTCTATTGAGAATATGATTTGCTGTGTTTACAGCTTCAGCCCAGAAGGATTTGGGCAAATTACTCTCAAGGAGCATGGATCTAGCCATTTCCACAAGAGTTCTGTTCTTTCTTTCCACAACTCCATTTTGTTCTGGAGTTCTTGGTGAAGAAAACTTGTGGAAAATTTGAAGTTCAGCACATAAATCAGAAAAGGATTGGTTTTCAAATTCTCCCCCATGATCAGTCAAAATATTTTTGATTTTATATGAATAATTTGTTAGGGCAGTGGTACAGAATTTCCTGAATTCAAGGCAAGTATCACTTTTGTGGGACAAGAAAATGACCCAAGTAAATCTAGTAAAATCATCAATGATTACAAACCCATATCTCTTGCCACTTAGACTTAGAATTCTTGTTGGGCCAAAAAGGTCCATATGAAGTAGTTCTAGTGGCCTAGATGTGAGTACCTCATTGAAGTTCTTAAAAGATTTCCTGGTTTGTTTACCTTGGGCACATATCCCACAAACTTGATTTTCAACATTTGAAAAGGATTCAGGAAGACCCTTAACCAAATTCAGCCTTAACAATTTATTTAAAGTTCTGAAACTTGCATGGCCAAGTCTTTTGTGCCAAGTCCATGCAATTTCATCTTTATTTGCAACAAAACATAGATTTTCAGAAAAAGTTTTTATTAAGGTCAATCATATAAACATTGTTCTCCCTTTTTCCAAAAAATTTGATTTTATCAGTTGATGAATCAATTATTTTGCAAAAATCAGATTCAAACACAACTTTGTGACCTTTGTCACATAGTTGGCTGATACTGAGCAAGTTGTAATCAAGACCATCAACTAATAAAACACTATCAACAGAGTTTGAGGAAGTTTGACCAACCTTTCCAGATCCAATGATCTTTCCTTTATTTTTACCTCCAAATGTCACTGAACCACCCTCCTTTTCTAGCAGGAAAGAAAATTTGGCTCTATCTCCAGTCATATGTCGTGAACACCCACTGTCAAGGAACCACACATTTGAATTGGGTGCACGACCTTCCTGCAACATCAATTAGTGGAGAGAAGATTTTGGTACCCAAACAGAGTTGGGACCATCAGAAAGTTTGGACAATGTTAACAAATCTTTTCTCATCCAAATTTGACTTGTTTTTGACTTTTGTTTTATTACTTTGGTGTTCTCTGTCTTTTTCACTTTCTTCTTTTCTTTTGGGATGAAAACACCAGTATTTTTGTTTTTGGTAGGAGGGGTGTTTTTCATTTGAGCATGAGAATTTAGATGTGGAGGTGGAATCCAAGGATTTTGTTGGTACATCAGAAAGTTTGGATAGAAAAATTGAGGATGATACCAACATGGGTTGTTATACCATTGGCTCCAAGAATTGGTCCAATCAGCTTGATATGCTGTCTTGGAGGTCCAAGGCTCTTCATTAATGACTTCCTTTGACTTTTTCTTATTTTTCAGATTTTTATTTGAATTTTTTATTTTGTGGTTTTTCTTGGTTGATGTTGAGCAGGTCGACCTCTCTTCGACTGGTGTCGACACTACAACCATAGAAGCCTTCTTCTTGTGGACTGGTGTCGACCTGTCAGGAGATTGTGTCGACCTGGTTGCCTTGTCTTTGTTCTGAGTTTTTGGACTTTTTGTGTTTTGCTTGATTTTTGTTTGACTTCTGTGTTTTCAAGACTAGGCCCTTAACAAATTTGATTAGTGGTGCTTTATCCTTCTTTTCACCGGATTTGTCTTTCTTAGATTTTTGCTTATCAAACCCTAGTCCATGAGAGATTGATTTCATATTTGTTCCCAACAAGGCCTCCAAATTATCTTTGCCATTTGTGAATGTTTCAATGACTTCATCTTTTTGTCTTAGCTGGTTTTCCAAAATTTTGATTTCTTCAATCTTTTGTTGTTTATCTTGATTTTCTTTTTCCAGCTTTTCAGATAAGTCTTTGAATTCATTGGTGGCCTTTTGAGAGGCTAGCTTAAGTTCATCAATCAGATTCAGAAGATTTTCTTTTTCTTCATTCAATTCTATCACTTCATTTTCTAGTTCACAAATTCTTTTGTTTGAAGATTGGTTATGATAAATATTTTCAATTTTCTTTTTGAGATGCTTATTTTCTTTTCTCATTTCAGTATAGTTTTCAACTAATTCAGCATAAGCATCCTGCCAATCTTCAACAGAAAAATCTTCAAAAGAAGTGCTTACCTTTCCATCTGAGCTGTTTGCCATGAAGCAAATCTCCTCACTTCCAGAGCTTGAGGATTTTTCTTCTTCTTCATTTTCACTTGTGTCCTCATCAGACCAAGTGGCTACCATGGCCTTCGGCTTCTTGAATTTGTGAATTTTCTTGTGCTTCTCCTTCTTGTTCTCAGGACATTCTCCCTTCATGTGTCCTGGTTTGTTGCACCTGTAGCAAATGACAATATCGTCAGATTTTTTATTCTTGTTAGAGTTTGCATTAGAAAAGGATGTGTTTCTTTTACCTGAAGAGTATTTCTTTTTACCAGAAAATTTTCCTTTTCTATATTTCAAGAATTTTCTGAATTGTCTGGTCATGAGGGCAATTTCATCCTCATTTGACTCAGACTCATCAGAACTGGTTTTATCCTGACTTTTGTCCTTGTTACTAGATGAGGCCTTTAATGCTACTGGCTTGGTTTTGATTATGTGTTCCTCATTTCTCTTTAGATTAATTTCATATGTCATTAAGGATCCTATCAACTCATCCAAAGAAATTTTGGACAAGTCTTTAGAATCTTCAATGACAGTGGCCTTGGTGTGCCATATTGAAGAGAGAGAACGCATGATTTTTCTTACCAAGTCAGCATCCGTATAGTCCTTACCTAAGGCCTTCAGTCCATTGACTATGATCATAAACCTGGCAAACATTTCAGAGATTGTCTCGTTAGATTTCATCATGAACAACTCATATTCAGAGACAAGTATGTTAGCCTTGGTTTCTTTAACTTGAGATGTCCCCTCATAGAGTACCTCAAGTTTATCCCACATCTCTTTGGCAGATTTGCACATAGAGATTCTTGAGTACTCTTTGGGGTGAACAGCACATTGAATCATGTTCATGGCACTATAATTCAATGTAGCTCTTCTTATTTGTTCCCTAGTCCAGGTTTCTTCTTCTCCCTGGTTTTCATAGGGACCTACTTCCACTACTTTCCAGATTTCATAATTTTGGGCTCTTAGAAAAACTTGCATTCTATTTTTCCAATAAGAATAGTCCGTTCCATTAAAGAATGGTGGCCTATTTATGGAATGACCCTCAGCTATGAATCCTCTGGAATCCATTTAATTAAACAGAAGGTGCAAGGAAGGAAACACTCAGCAAAACACACAATCGCAAACAAGCAACAAAGAACACTCAGAAACTACTCAGATCAGATCAGATCAAGTGTAAACCTGCTCTGATACCAATTGAAGGATCGATAAAAGGTGTGGACAAGATCTAGAAGGGGGGGGGGGGGGTTGAATAGATCTATGCCAACTAATGCGGAAGCTAAACCAGTTTTGAAAAACCTTTGAATCAGAGTTTCTTTTTTTTTTTTTTAACCAAAGCCTCCCATAGTTCAGCGGCCAGCAGAGTGCACCCCCTCCCAGTAGGAGAAGATGTTCTCACCCCACCAGGCGAACCATCGAAGGTTAATTTTTATTTCATAAAATAATGAGAACAAGATACACCCGACTTCAATGAAACATCACCAGAATAGGATAACCAATAACCAGCTGCCCTCTAACTAAGGAAAACGAAAACTAGGCAGCCCGGCTTTATCAACAACAATAGCACCCCTAGAACTGACAGGAAGACAACTAAAATTTGGAAAAATGAAACTGTCTTCTTGAGAGCAAGCATGATTTGCCAATGAGTCTGCAACCTGATTTCCTTCTCGGTAAGAATGCTGGATTTTAAGATGTAAAAAATGAAGCATGTGCTGGATCCCTCTCCACCATGGGAAGATCGACTAGTGAGGGCATCGACCTTTAGCAATAGCCTGAACCATGAGCGCTGATTCGGAGTAAAGAATGGAGATGGTAAGGCGCCTTTCCAAAGCCAGCCGAAGACCATCATGAATAGCACGAGCCTCAGCCAAGAGACTAGAACCTGTACCATAGTAGAAGGCAAAGCCAAATATAAATCTACCCTGGCTGTCCCGAAAACAGCCACCACCACCACATAAACCTGGGTTGCCTTTGGAGGCCCCATCAACATTCAGACAAAGGTGGATAGCCGGAGGAGTCCATTTGACCATAAAAGGAATCTTGACATTGATACAAGGTTTGATATTGAACATAAGGAGGGCTGCAGCCTGGTTAGGAGAGATGGGGCGAGAGAACTTCACACTACCATTGATCCTGTGAAGATTAGTTAAGATGGCGCTCTTAACATCCTCAATAGTCCGAAGAGATCCTTCCATACGAGTAGTGCATCTATATTTCCAGATTTCCCACAACATAAGGATAGAGACGACCAGACCGAAGAAATGATACGCAGAACTCATGTTAGAAGAGTCGATAATGCTCCAACACCTGGAAGTAATTAGAGGTGACCAGACAATATTATTATGCATTAAAGGGGCCACCCACCTCCATAATTCCTGAGCCAAATCGCTGGATATGAAAAGATGATCCAAAGTTTCCACATCGTGATTTTCACAACACACACACTTAGAAGCCACAGTAATACCACACTCCATGATTCGGGAGTCCACCGGGATTGCCCTGTGAAGGAGCTTCCATACAAACATAGCAGAACGGGGAGGAATTCTATAGTGCCATATTTTATTCAGACTACTACGTCTAACTCCCGACGTAGAAGCAAAGTAATAAGCCGATTTGGCAGAGAAATCACCATAGGCATTACCCTCCCAAATGAACTTGTCCGACTGAGAAGAAAGAAGAGATTTTACCTGAAAGGGAGTGACACTTAGCTGATCCCACACATCATGATTTTCTTCCATAGCCATATCTCTCACAGACATAAATGGGCACTGCTGGTCATAAACCCTTATGTTCCTCATTTCATGCAAAAGAGAACCGTTGCCTATCCATTTATCCTTAAAGAAATCCACAGAAGAGCCATCACCCTCCACCCACCTTGTATGAGTCAAGACCATCTCTTTAGCTTGGAAGAAAACCTGCTTGGAGACCCCAGAAGGGAAGGGGGAATTAACATCCCGTAAGTGACAATTATTCAGAAATATTTTCTTGGCATAAAGACACCATAACGAAGTGCCATGGGCAATGTTCCAAATTTGTTTGGCAGCCATGGCCACCTGAAGAGTTTGTAAGTTTCTGAAATTAAGCCCTCCTTCAGATACCGACTTTTGCAAATTGCTCCAAGAAACCCAATGGCACCGTTGAGTGCCATCCGCCCCCCTCCAGAAAAAATTGGCGCATATCTGATTTATTTGCTTACAGATGGACTTCGGAATAGACATGGAGCTGGCCAGATACACCGGGATACTCTGCAAGACCGATCTGATGAGAACAGCCCGACCAGCTTGAGTGAGAATATTCGCCCTCCAACCAGCCAGCTTGCGCGTTACTTTATCAACCAGAAATTTGAAATCATGCACTTTAAGCCTCCCAGATTTTAGAGGAATACCAAGATAAGTCATACTACCATTATGACTTCTATAACCAGTAAGAGACGAAATTCTGGAAACCAGTAAATGAGGCGCCTTGGAAGAAGTTTGGAAACAACTTTTGCTAGGATTAACTTTTTGTCCAGAACTACTCTCATAAGCCTTGAGAAAATAAAGTAAGCTCTTGATGTTTCTAATACCAGCATTCATAAAGATGAGGGTATCATCAGCGTATAAAAGGTGTGAAACATTCAACCCACCTCTCGGACCGCTGAAATAGTGAAGCATACCATTATTAAAAAGATTGGTCAGACCTCTGCTGAGCACCTCCGAGGCAATGATAAAAAGAATAGGAGCAAGTGGGTCTCCCTGGCGAATACCCCTAGTAGACTTGAAAAAACCCCCCAGCGATCCATTAAAATTGATAGAGGACCAGCAATTAGATAAAATCATACCGATATAGGAAGTGAACCTGTTGGAAAACCCAAACTTTTTCATGACCTGCAATATGAAGTCCCATTCCATCCGATCATAAGCTTTGGCCATGTCCAGCTTGAACATAATATTGTGACCTTTGACTTTCCTATCAATTTCCTTCAAGATATGCCTTGCCAGAGAAACATTGTCAAGAATAGATCTACCTTTAACAAAAGCACATTGTTCATTAGAAATGATCTTAGGTAGAATAGGAGTAAGCCTCTCACAAAACACCCTGGTAATAATCTTGTACACAAAATTGCACAGACTGATCGGCCTGAAGTCACTGAAAGAAGTAGGCTCATCAACTTTCGGAACAAGCGTGATAATAGAAGAGGATAGACCCCGGGGCAAACCATGACCAGCAAAAAATCCCTAAACCGCTGCCAACACATCTGAACCAATAATAGACCAGCAGTGAGTAAAGAAAAGGCCAGAAAAACCATCAGGGCCAGGCGCACTATTCCCATTCATAGAGAAAACACACCCCTTCACCTCCTCCTCTGTGGGATCAGCACATAACAAGGCGTTTTGAGCTGGGGTGATAAGCTCGGGAATGGAACTTAAATGACTATCCTGCACAACATGTTCTTCAGAAGTTAGAAGATGTTGAAAAAAATTAACAGCTTCATTTCTCAACACTTCCTGATCCGTACAACATTGGTCGCTTCCACCAATTTTTAGCCTATGAATAAAACCTTTTCTCCTATTACATTTGACTGTATTATGATAGAAAGAGGTGTTTCTTTCGCCATTATCCAGCCAGTCCACTCTAGATTTCTGTTTCCAGAAGGTTTCTTCTCTATTTAACGCCATACAAAGAGAGTGATTTGCAGCCGCCAGGTCACACCTGTTCTCTTCCGAAGGAAAGGAGTCGAATGCAGACTGGGATCTCTCCACCTCTTCCATTGCCACAGTAACCATCTGAGTGACATTACCAAATAAATTTTTGTTCCAATACTTGAGGGCATCCTTCACAGCCTTAAGTTTCATTTGGAGGCGGATGAGAGGGTTATAATGGACTGGAGCCTCAATCTTCCACGTATTTTCCACCACAGCCATGAAAGAATCACTGGAAGTCCACATGTTTTGAAATATGAAACGACTAGGCCCACGAATATTAGGAAAAGTAGAAATATGCAGGGGACAGTGGTCTGAGGGACCACGCCGAAGATGGGTTACCATAAAATCAGGCCAAAGATCATTCCATTTATCATTCACCATAATACGATCCAGCCGGGCACGGATATTAGCAGAGCCAGTTCTATTGTTATTCCAGGTGAAGGATGAGCCAACAAAACCAGCATCAAAAAGGCCAACAACAGCAATAAAAGCATTAAAATCAATGATCCCATTAATGTTACCAAAAGAACCACCTATCTTTTCCGACGGATTAGCAATGCAGTTGAAGTCACCACCAATTAACCACGGGACTTCCACCGATGAAGCAAATAGCTGGAGATCAGCAAACATGTTGCGCCGACAGACAAAGTCACATGAGGCATAAATGCAAGTGATGAAACAGGAATAACCATTCGTAGAAGAAAGCCCCAGAGTGATATATTGATCAGAAGAATCTACCACATTTAGGGGGAGAGTAGGGTCCCAGAAGACCCAAATTTTAGAATCATGATTCTTGTTACCAGCATATTTATCTAACTTCAACTTAACCGAAATCTTTGAAGCTTTACTCAGATGTTGTTTTGGTTCCATAATAGCCACAATAGATGGACGAAACTGAGACACTAGCTTTTGAAGACTCCTGCAGGAAGACGTATTTCCGATTCCCCTAATATTCTAGAAAATAGCAGAATTCATTGTATCAAAGGATCTTTACCTCTCTCCTCCGAGCGAGCCCGATCTCTAGTGATAACCCGATCTTTTCTAAACTTTCCGATTTCTTCCATAACAACTTTGCTAGATGGCATAAGATGATTATCCATGCAAGCCAACGTAACCGTATCCATGCCGGCGCCACGCCCATGCATATAATTTATTTCATCATTATCCAGACCAGTATTATCTTGACGTGAGCAACCTTCTAGCTCTTCCTTAGTTATGCTAGTTTGCTGCATTGCTTCCTGTAGAGTATTCTCTTCATTTATGACCCCAGCCGAAGAAGAAACCTCCCGAGGAACAACATGCATGGGATGGGATTGCTTAGGCGCCATATGTAATCCTGGTTCAAAATCTCCGGAGTTCCCGTGCACCTCCCCCGCTAAACAAGAGTCTTGCGGCTGTTCCAGAGCCCCATGCTTAGCACACGTAACATCATTCCCATGCAACCCTAACATATCAGGAGCCTGTAGAGTCCCAGGAGGTTCACCAGTGCTATTAGCCATAGTGGCAGAAGAGGACGCCCCAGGATGGATTTTCTTGCCTTCAAGAACCGGAACCCAAACTCCATTACTTTTCCTTTCAACTGACCAGGATTGAGGAATATACTTCTGCACTTGATTAACATTGCCACCCATACGGCATCGATCTTTGTCATGACCAAGCCGAAAGCAAGAACAACAGTATTCAGGAATATTGATATACGTAACTTCTTGCCAGTATCCGCCTAGATCTCCCATCCCAATCCAGACTCTGTCTGGCCTTGGCTTAAGTAGATCGATCTCCACACAAACTCTTGCCGCCTTAGTATTGAGAAGAAGATCCGTTGCATGCGCAACTTGAAGAACCGGACCCACATTGGCCGCAATGGAAGAGAGAAGACTTTTCTGGTATAGATTAACTGGTAACGCCGGGAACTCGATCCAAACCGGAAGGATAGATGGGTCCTCAGAGAGTTTGAACATCGGGGTCCATTTAAAGAATCGAAATAGCTTACCTTGGACGTAGATAGATTCACGAAGAAGAACCTTTAGGTAATCTTCCTTGCACTTGAAACGAAATAGCAGATGGTAGTTGTCCAGGGCGCTGATGAGAAAGGGTTCTTGAAGGTTGCATCTAGACACAATATGAGATCGGATCTCAGGAACAGGAGGTCTACCGAAAGCCATCTTGGCCACCACTGAGAACTGGAATGGGATGAGCGACGCCTCCATCTCCTCTTTGGTGAAGTAAACCGCAGGTTCCCCTTTGTCGTAAAAGCTGGCATATGCACTTTGGTGGGGATCGGAGGTAACTCCAAAGAAGCCGCAACAGCCCTTGTGAAGGAGAGCCCGCTGGGAGGGGCCAAGGGCGCAGCCACCCCCTCGACAGCCATGGTCGGCCATGCCCCTAGGGCCGGCGGCAGGGAGGCCAACCAGTGCAAGATCGTAGGAAGCCCAGAGCTTCTCTCTCTAGGATTCTAGAGAGAGAATAGACTTCATCTATTGGAGTTAGATTGAATCAGAGTTAGATTGAAAGCAAATTTCACAGATCTGAAGGGAGATTAAGTGAGTTAAACAATTGGAGTGTGAAAAACAAGTTGATTAGATAGATTCAAACGATCCTATGCATTCATCTAACGAAGAGTAAGTTCAAACCACAAGCAGACCAATGCACAGAGATTTTTAGGTGGTTCGAAAATCACACCACGTGAATCCTACATCCACCCCTCACATGCAGTGAGGATCCACTAAACAACCTGGGTTACACACCCCACACTGGAGCCTGACAACTCCACAAATGAGTTAGACAACTCACACACTACCTAGAGCAAGACTACTCTAGAATCTGAGCAAGACTGCTCAATCACACAACTTGAGTACGACGACTCAAAAACCTGAGCACACAGGCTCACAACCACTTGCTAGAACAAAAACAATAAGATGCAGATCCTCTAGCAATGATTTGATCTATTAAGGCCAATTCAAAAATTGGTGCAACAGATTATGCACAATTTCTAGAATAGCCAGGAAGAAACAAGAAAGACTTTAGACTCGAGGTTGACAATTCTTGTTCTTCAGAAAACTCCCTTGTAGAGGCCGAATTGTAAGAATCTTGATCACTTGAAGTCCTTTGGCCGACGCTCTGCAACTTTGATCTTGGGATCTTCCTTGAGAGCTTCACAATCGCTGGCTTCTACTTGATCTGCTCCTTTGAAGTTGATCCTAGTGCTTCATGCTGATCAATCTTCAAGTCTTGTGCTCAGAGAAGTGAGAATTGGTGTGGGAGCACAGGAGAGAGCAAGAATAGGGAGGTGAGACTCTTTTGCCGCCGCTTGTAGGTTTCTGGAGGCTCTAAAGAGATTCTCTTGGGATGAGTGTCCAATAAGAGGGTATTTATACCCTAAGTATTCGGAAGATACCCTTGGGGTACGTGGGCACAAGATCCAATGTTGATCTGACATCTCCCTAGGGTGCCATGTGTCCAGGAGAAAGTTTAAGTCACAGAGATTCCGGAGTGTGTCGACCTGCCCATGAGGTGTGTCGACACACTCTCCCAGACTGGCAAAACAAATCCCTGGGAGAGGTCTCTAGTGTCGATCTGAGATGATTCAGTGTCGACCTCATGACCCAGACAGCAAAACAGCCCTTCTGGGAAGGCTCTCTAGTGTCGACCTAATCTCATCTTGTGTCGACCTGCTCTGGCCATCTGAAAAACAGGCCTTCTGGGAGAGCCATCTAGTGTCGACCTGCCTGCATTTGGTGTCGACCTGCTTTGGCTATCTAACAACAGGCCTTCTGGGAAGGCTCTCTAGTGTCGACCTGCTCTGGACTCGTGTCGACCTGAGATGGACTTTTCTTCACATTTCTGCCTTTGTTCTGAACCATTGTGTCGACACCAAGGATGGTTGTGTCGACACTACCTTTGCAGAAAATGTTTGTCCCTGAGAAAATAAACACATAAATCATTAGTTAAATATATTATTATGAATATCAATGATAAATGTGCTTGGAAACATGCTTTTTGAATATTATAATTTCAGGTGATGTATTTTACATGTTCCAATGGTTATGCATTAAAATCACAACTTGTCATCATCAAAATGTGAGGAGAAATGAATTATATTCACACTCAACCCAACAGTGGTTTGTGTGCTAGCCGAGTGTGGTAGTCCGGCGCCTATTTCGGAATACCTCTCTAGGTAAAGGTTTTGTGTTAGCCAGGCACGTTAGTGCTCGGGGTTTGTCCCGGTACTGTGTGTACCGTCGAGGTCTGTGTTGTCTGTCCTAGACACCCTCACTCCTATGTTTGAGTTGTACGTCTGACTGAGGGAAAGATGACAGAGGGCAGCGACTTGTGTTTGTGGGTGTGCGGTCACTTGTAGCGCGCTCGTGGTTGGGGGTACGGACACCAGTACATGTACTGGGCCCCAGCTAGTCCTGTGTTTCCAGTGCCTCACTTTAGAGAGCTCGGACTGAAGTCCCTAAAGGTGCCAGGCATGGGCCTACAGCTGTATGGTCTGCAGGTGTGGTGTTGGTTGGTCTCCACTGTTCTTTGGCTTTACTGTGTGGTTGTGGAGCGGCAGTTGGACCTTTCGTCCGTGACTGCGAGGCTGAGAGGTAGTTCTTGTATTGTGTTGTCTGGGTTGGATACTGGCATCATGAACCAGTAGTCCATTCCCGTGTGGTGGCGTCGTTCTTTCCGACTCATGCTTTGCCATTGGTGGTAGCTTGTGTGTGTGACTGGTTGGTTGTGGTTTAGATGTTGTGGTGTGACCTGGTGGTGGCACGGTTCTGGTTGTGGTACATCATCGAGGTAGGTACTTGTACCCTTCGTGGATGGTTTTGTGTTGTGGTACTTCATGTACCAATCCCTTCAGGTGTTGAGGTGGGCTTGTGTTCTGTGGAGGTCTATGGGGTGACCTCCCACGTGTTGTGTTTTTACTCATCTTCGGGTAAGCTTCCGATTATGTTTTGGTGTGAGGTGTTGCTGTGAGGTGGATTGGCTAGCTGATGCCAGTCCTGTTACCCTTCGTGGGTAGGTTACCTGTGAAGCTTGTAGCTTAGGCGACTAGTTGTTGTAATGATTTGCCTGTGAGGCCTGTGGCTTAGGCTTTACAGTTGTTGGGCAGACTAATGGTACTGTACTAGTCCTGTTTGTCCCTTTTATCTTCTGAGATTTATGCTAGCTAGTGATATTTATTGTTTAGCTGTTATTTATCATGCTTTGTTGTGAGCATAATATGTTTGGCTATCGGTGTTGCCAGTGAGACCCTCTGGGGTTGAGGTCTCTTTAGTTTCGTGTGTGGTTTTGGGTGGTCCCTACTGAGCCTGTGACTTGTTGAGGCTCACTCCCCTACAGTTCTTTTCAGGGCTTTCTATTTGTGTGGCTTGCAGAGGTGTTGTGGCAGACTTGTACCACCAACAGTAGAGTTAGTCGTGTTGTGTGAGCTTGTGCTCCCTCGGTGTATGCCCCAGGTAGTTGTACTTTTAATTGGACATGTAATAATGTATTAGGAAAGTTATAAATTGTTATATATACAGATAAGAACACATGTACTTTCTTGTGTCTTATACTATTGTGGTTGTCTTTTATATTCTTACTGGACACGTGTACGAGCTATCCCTTGTGAGACTTCGGTCCGTTCACGGGAGACAGATCTGGATATGGAGCCTTATTGGGCATAAATATCCAGGGCCGCTACAATTAGTATCAGAGCAATGTGTTGAACCACTCTTATATTTTACCCTTATATTTTGGTGATAACAAAATTTATGATTAATTAAATATTATTAAATACATTTAATATCATAATTTCTTAATAAATATAAATTTATGGAATTATCGCTGTATGTTGTGCACTAAAATGCTAAATCGATGTTTATTCAATATACATCGATTTATGTTCAAAGTGCCACATCGATTTCACTAACAACGATTTGATAAGTTACACAATGATTTGATCGTGTAATGATTCGTTAAGTGAAACAACGACTTGGTTCTCATAACGATTTCATAAGTGAAAAACAACGATTTGATTCTCACATCGATTCGATAAGTGCCATAACGATTTGATCGTCACATCAATTTCTCTCTTACATCAATTTCATAAGTGAGAACATCGATTTGACCAAAACATTGATTTGATAAGTTTCATAACGATTTGAACACCATAACGATTTGATAAGTAAGAACAACGATTTGCTCTCACAATGTCTTGGTTCTCATAACGATTTCATAAGTGAGAAACAATGATTTGATTCTCACATAGATTTGATAAAGCAAACAACGATTATTTGTTTATAACGATTTGCTTATATCTGTATAAAGATCCGGTCAACAACAATTTGATTGTTGTATCGATTTGATAAGTTAAACAACAATTTGATTGTTGTAACGTTCTGATAAGGCAAACAATGATTTGCTCTTTCTTAAACATCAATTTTCTTTATACTAAGATCTTTCAAATATGTTTGGCACGCCTAATGAAAAGTCAAAAATGCCTTTGACAGAAGATTTTCTTTTATCTCTCTAGATCTCTTCTCTCCTGCCAGATAGAAAGGTGGTCACTTACTACTTCTGGCAGAAAACATGAAGCATAGAGGTATGTGAGCTTTTTGACAGAAACACTGTTTTAGCTAAACTCCTTCTTCTATGCTTGCAGACCTCGAAGACCACCAAGTGGCTGATAGTCTAAAGAAGAAAAAGAATAGAAAGATCAGCAATGACTAGAAGAGCTCCAACGGATCTCTTCAACAGATCTATTCAAAAGCCTCTCATATAAAAGATGAAGCAAGGCTGAAGAACAGAAGAGAGCTTTCCTAAAGATTTTTGAAGGAGTGTACAACCAGTGAAGAACCTCAATGCCACATACACTCAAAGGAAAAGAGAGAAAGAGCCTGAGCCAAAAAGAAGTGTTCAAGTAACTGAAGCACTCAAGCATTCAAGCTCCTACTCCTCTCTTCACTCTCTCTGTGTGCATCTTGTAATTTGGGGAGAGAGTCTTTTAGTTGAGAGTTTCTTTTAGTTGGTTTTCATCTGTTCCAACTCTCAGCCGTGTTCTTCCTTTTCTAAGAAAGATTCCTGTCCAGCTGTAGGACTGTATACAGTGTAGAACCTAGCTAGGGCTTTGTTTCTAGCAGAACCGCATTGAGGTTTGTGCTAGGAGGTTGGCTTCTTGACCTGTAAAAGAAGTGGACTGCCTTCTTGCCCGGGAAAAAGAAGAAGACCAGCTGGGGTGCTGGGTGTTGTATTGTCCTTGAGGGGGACTGCACCCTTGGTTAGTAAAATCCCAAGAGGTTGCTTAGGGACTAGACGTAGGACTTCCATGTGGGAAGGGCCGATAAATCCCTTGTGTTATTTGTGTGATTGTTTATTTGCATCCGCACTGCTACTCTTTATCACACTAAACTAACCAAACTTTCAAGTGATAATTTTTTGTGTTCAAGTTTCTATTTCAGATTTCAGAAAACCTATTCACCCCTCCCCCCTAGGTTAGCTTGCTGCCGTTCGAAAAGGGCCAACAAGTGGTATCAGAGCGAGGTCCTCTGATCAATCAAGAAGATCCAATGATCTTAGAGAAGATCCATGGCAGCTCAAGGATATGCTGAAGCTCAATCAGTCACCAGACCTCCATCTTTGATGGAGAGGACAACCAATATTGGAAGATGCGAATGGAATGCTTCATTCGAGGCACAGACTTTGATCTGTGGCAGGTAATCGAGGTAGGTGATTATGTTATTGTTCCTGTTCCAGGCACTACTGCCATTACAGCAGCAGATAAAAGTAAATTATCTTTAAACTTTAAAGCTAAGAACTACTTATGTTGTGCATTATCCAAAAAAGAATTTTATTAGAGTATCTGCATATAAATCAGCTAAAGAAATATGGGATAAATAGCAGATAACTTATGAAGGAACAAATAAGTAAAACAAACTAGGATAGATATTCTTGTCTCACAATATGAGCAATTTAAAAATGCTTCCAAACGAAAATATCACTTAGATGTATAATAGATTTTCGAGCATAGTAGTTGGTAAAAATCTTTCTGATGAGGAAACTGTTAGAATGATACTTAGGTCCTTAACTCTTTCATGGACACCTAAAGTAACTGCTATTGAAGAAGCCCATGACTTAACCAAACTTTCTATTGATAACTTAATAGGTTCCCTCATGGCACATGAAATTAATATGGAGCGACTATCTGAAAGCTCATCAAAGAAAAAAATGTATCAATGCTCTTAAAGTTGCAGCTGCTCCTTCCACTTCTTCTTCTTCTTCTAGTTCCAAAAATGCATATTCTGAAGACAGTGACGTAGATGAAGTACTGTCCAAGCTTCAGAAAATTCCCAAGAAGAAGAAAAATGGATCAAGAAGAATTCAAAAGAAAGAGAGAAAAGAAAAAGAACAAGTCTGCTATGAATGCAGAAAACCTGGACATCTAAGACCAGATTGTCCTAAACTAAAGAAGACTAGTCAACCAGAAAAGTCCAAAAAGAAGCACAAGAAATTCAAAAGAAAAGTCATGGCGGCTGCGTGGGAAAATGAAGAGGCCATAAGCTCAGAATCATCAAGCTCAAAGTCGGAGAAAAGAGCAGGTAAGTCTCGCCCTCATGGTAGGACTAGATGAGGTTCATTCTGACCCATTTATTGATTCATGGACTGATTCAGGGTCAGAGTCTGAAGACTTAGAAGAAGTCTTTAATGAACTATATGAAAAACATAAGGGTGTTGTAAAAGAATTAAAAAATCTAAAAAACAACACTACTTTCTTGGAAAACACCAATTCTGATCTTAAATCCGAATTGGAGCAACTAGAAAACCAATTGAAGGATAGTAAAGATAATAATTATCTTTTAAATGAAGATTTGAAAAGCAAGAATAATGAGAAGTTAGAGTTAGAAGAAAAATTAAAAACTCTAACTGAAGAAAATCTCTATTTAAAAGAATCAGTTAGAAAATTAACTAGAGGAAAAACATCTTTAGCCCTATGCTTAAAAGGGTCAAAATCTGGAAATAATAAACGAGGGCTTGGATACATACCTCTGGAAAAAGGAAAACAAGCCATAATTCCAGGAAAATATCATTTGCCAAAATTTGTAAAAGAAACCAAAATACCTCAGAAAAAGGCCCCTGAAATGAACAAGCTTTATCAAATGAAAAAGGTTTCTAAATATTGTGTTCTAAACAGACATCATAAAAACTATAAGAACTGCAAAATAGATTATATTCATTGTTGTTCTCATTGCAATAAATTAGGACACACAGTAAACACCTGCACAACAAGGCACCTAGTATGGATCCCGAAAGGATATTTAATGCATCTAACTATCAAGGACCCAAAAAGATTTGGGTACCTACTTCTGAGTAGTTTATTTACAGGATAGCCTTGGAGCATCAGGATCAAGGATGCTCAAGGCATTGGTGACTGCCAACTCTTCATCCAACTCATATTTGAAGAGGGAGTAGTCATTTATTTATTACTAATAACTATTTGCAAGTCTCATTCAGGTGGAGTCTCTCATTCAGGGGGAGCACAGACTAAGGGGGAGTTATTCTTTAATGTCAATCATCGTTGAACCCCTCAATGGTAAGAAATTTTCACAAAGGGGAGAGAATGAATGGTAAGATCCTTCCTTTTTGGTTAAGTGACAAAAAAGGGGAGAGTATGCATTATCTGTGAATTTTCTATATTTTTTAGGCTTTAAGTATTTTTGTCAGAAAATTCTCATAAATTTTGTCATCACCAAAAAGGGGGAGATTGTTGAACCACTCTTATATTTTACCCTTATATTTTGGTGATAACAAAATTTATGATTAATTAAATATTATTAAATATATTTAATATAATGATTTCCTAATAAATATAAATTTATAGAATTATCGTTGTATGTTGTGCACTAAAATGCTAAATCGATGTTTATTCAATATACATCGATTTCTGTTCAAAGTGCCACATCGATTTCACTAACAACGATTTGATAAGTTACACAATGATTTGATCGTGTAACGATTCGTTAAGTGAAACAACGACTTGGTTCTCATAACGATTTCATAAGTGAAAAACAACGATTTGATTCTCACATCGATTCGATAAGTGCCATAACGATTTGATCGTCACATCGTTTTCTCTCTTACATCAATTTCATAAGTGAGAACATCGATTTGACCAAAATACGATTTGATAAGTTTCATAACGATTTGAACGCCATAACGATTTGCTCTCGCAACGACTTGGTTCTCATAACGATTTCATAAGTGAGAAACAACGATTTGATTCTCACATCGATTTGATAAAGCAATCAACAATTTATTTATAACGATTTGCTTATATCTGTATAACGATCCAGTCAAACAATGATTTGGTTGTTGTATCGATTTGATAAGTTAAACAACGATTTGATCGTTGTAACATTCCGATAAGGCAAACAACGATTTGCTCTTTCTTAAACATCAATTTTCTTTATACTCAGATCATTCAAATATGTTTGGCACCTAAAGAAAAGTCAAAAATGCCTCTGACAGAAGATTTTCTTTTATCTCTCTAGATCTCTTCTCTCCTGTCAGACAGAAAGGTGGTCACTTACTACTTCTGGGAGAAAATAGGAAGCATAGAGGTATGTGAGCTTTTTGACAGAAACACTGTTTTAGCTAAACTACTTCTTCTATGCTTGCAGACCTCGAAGACCACCAAGTGGCTGATAGTCTAAAGAAGAAAAAGATTAGAAAGATCAGCAACGACTAGAAGAGCTCCAACAGATCTCTTCAACGGATCTATTCAAAAGCCTCTCATATAAAAGATGAAGCAAGGTTGAAGAACAAAAGAGAGCTTTCCTGAAGATCTTTGAAGGAGTGTACAACCAGTGAGGAACCTCAACGCCACATACACTCAAAGGAAAAGAGAGAAAGAGCCTGAGCCAAAAAGAAGTGTTCAAGCACTCAAGCATTCAAGCTCCTTCTCCTCTCTTCACTCTCTCTGTGTGCATCTTGTAATTTGGGGAGAGAGTCTTTTAGCTGAGAGTTTTTTTTAGTTGGTTTTCATCTGTTCCAACTCTCAGCCGTGTTCTTTCTTTTCTAAGAAAGATTCCTGTCTAGCTGTAGGACTGTATACAGTGTAGAACCTAGCTAGGGGTTTGTGTCTAGCAGAACCGCACTGGGGTTTGTACCAGGAGGTTGGCTTCTTGACCTGTAAAAGAAGTGGGCAGCCTTCTTGCCCGGGAAAGAGAAGAAGACCAGCTGGGGTGCTGGGTGTTGTATTGTCCTTGAGGGGGACTGTACCTTGGTTAGTAAAATCCCAAGAGGTTGCTGGGGACTGGACGTAGGACTTCCATGTGGGAAGGGCCGAACCAGGATAAATCTCTTGTGTTATTTGTGTGATTGTTTTTGCTTCCACACTGCTACTCTTTATCACACTAAACTAACCAAACTTTCAAGTGATAATTTTCTGTGTTCAAGTTTCTATTTCAGATTTCAGAAAACCTATTCACCCCCTCCCCCTCTAGGTTAGCTTGCTGCCGTTCGAAAAGGGCCAACAAGTGGTATCAGAGCGAGGTCCTCTGATCAATCAAGAAGATCCAATGATCTTAGAGAAGATCCATGGCAGCTCAAGGATATGCTGAAGCTCAATCAGTCACCAGACCTCCATTCTTTGATGGAGAGGACAACCAATATTGGAAGATGCGAATGGAATGCTTCATTCGAGGCACAGACTTTGATCTGTGGCAGGTAATCGAGGTAGGTGATTATGTTATTGTTCCTGTTCCAGGCACTACTGCCATTACAGCAGCAGATAAAAGTAAATTATCTTTAAACTTTAAAGCTAAGAACTACTTATGTTGTGCATTATCCAAAAGAGAATTTAGTAGAGTATTTGCATATAAATCAGCTAAAGAAATATGGGATAAATAGCAGATAACTTATGAAGGAACAGATAAAGTAAAACAAACTAGGATAGATATTCTTGTCTCACAATATGAGCAATTTAAAATGCTTCCAAACGAAGTTACAATGTCCAGTTAGAATATGAAAAGACATTGAAGTTACAATGTCCCAAGACATGGTTTAATGTCCACTGCTGGTAGTAAGTCTGTGGTTTTGTGTGATTTTTAGTATGGTTTTCACGTGAGTTTCTGGTATTTGAATTCTGTGTATGGTTGGTCAGCATGGTAGTTGTTAGTAATGGTAGAGAAATGATGTGATTAGTGGTATAAGTTGAGAGGTTATACCAGTGTGTCTGCAGTAAAAGTATAATTGTTTAAAGAATCTCAGTTACAAGAATTAAAGAGATTGGTGAATTTGGCTATGATAATCAGAAAGGTGAAAATAGTATTTTGGAAAAGGTGTGTCTGAGGTATTTTGGTAAGATACAGAGTTGGCAGAGACAGGTATAAGGTAATGATGTGATGGAATAGCAGAGGGAACATTGTTATTAAGGAGGAATAGTATGTGTTAAGAATTGCGGTTGAGGACCTTGGCAGAGGTATTGTATTGTTTAAGATTTGTGTTAGTAAGTATTAAAGAAGCAGCCTAGGTGATAATGTGATTAGTATTATAGAAATTTTGGAATAATTGAGAGAGGCAGATTAGTTTCAGATGAGGTACTGGAAAATAGAGGAGCAAGGATTTGTGGCAGTCATATAAGGATAACTGTATTTGGTGATTAGAGATGAGTACAGTAAAGAGCTTGGAAATAGTGTTGTTGTGGTTCTTGTAAATAATGATGATAATGGGAATTTGATATAAGAAATTCTTGTAAGAATGTATTGAGGTGATGGTGATCATTTAAGTAAAGAGAAAGTAAAGAAGTATCAAGTTAAGTGGAATAGCAAGGCAGATGATGAGAGGAATTAAAGTGAAGGTTTGAATAAAAAGGATCACGGTAAGTATGATGTAGCAGTAATGGTTTTAGCCTTTGAGAATTGGGCAGCAAAATGAAATAGAGAAATCAGGAAAAGCAGGTTCTAGTATTTAAAGAGATTGGTTTCAGATTTTAGCTTTGGCAGTATTTCAATGAAGGATGATTGTGCATTAGCAGGAATTGCAGTATGAATGGTATAGTGAAGATAGCCAGATAGCGGAATAGATAAGAGAAATGTTCTGCATAAATAATATCGTGAATAGTGTAAGCGACAATACAGATCAAATTAAGAGTTATTGATCAGAAAAAAGGGGTACAGTAGATTATGAAACAGATATAATTAGAGGGTTCAGAAAATGCTCAGTAAGAGTTGGCCTGTCAGCGTACAGAAAGTGATTTAGTTGGGTAAAGGTATTCTTCTATAAGAGTATTTTAGAGTTTGATGTAAGAATAAAAGGAAAAAACAGTTAAGGAATAATAAGCAGATTAGAGTAGGACAAAATAGAACAGAGAGAGCAAGAAATGTATGAAAATTAGAATTGATAAGTACAGAAAGTAAAAGTAAGATCAGATAAACAATAAACAGTTTAGAGACAAGTGGCACCTGATTGAGAAAGAATTAGGTAAAGTTGAAAGTAGAAGATGAACAGAATTTGTTGAGCAGTGTTATGTGATAAGAGAGTGCAGTGTCACAGCAATGAGAGCAAATATTTGAAGATTATGTAATAGATTGATTAGATCAGCCAGAATATATTATTCTAGCAGGAAAGGAATGAAAAGAGTTGGATAAGTCAGTAGCGATATGGTAGGATTCAGAATTTAAGCATGCGGCACAACCAGAATTGAAGTATTAAAGAAAGCAGTTTAGAGATTTCGGTATTTCCTTCTAGTGTTAATTGATTAAGTAAAGTGATTAGAGAAGCAGGTAAAGTTAGAATTGAATCCAGCTGAAGTCAGAGTAATAGTGAAAGTGGAAAGTAACTAGAAGCAATAATGAAAGCAGAATTTATGGAATATTTTGCTAAGTATCTAGAATAATCAGAGTAACGTAGCGGAAGCATAGAAGGTTTGATATTCACAGGTTATTCAAGATTTGAATGATTAAAGAAAAGTTTGAAGTTTATGCATAGTTGGGCAAAGAGACAGTGATTTTTGGCTAGATATGAATTAAAGCAGCATTAGTAGGATGGTATAAAGAGCCAGGAAATTCAGTTATGGTAATGTGATTTTCTTTGAGAAGCTGGTGGTTAAGAATGTGAATAAAGTTGAAGCAGAGTAATAGTTGGCAGTAAAAGGCAGATAAGGGAATGATACCGAAGAAATTGAGAATTTAAAAGTGATTTTATATAGCAAAGTACCTCAGAATGACAGTATACAGTAAAGGGTTTTAAGCAAGTGAAGCGGCCCAGAAAGAAATATTGCAAACACAACCGAGAAAATGTGGAAATAAGTTGAGTCCAAGGAGATAAAGCACCAATAGTAGGGTAGAATCGCTTACAGTTGAAAGGTATAGAAAGGGCAGAATGTAGCAACTAGGCAGTGCAGTTATGAAATAAATTAAAGAGGAAGGAAAGCAGAACAAGTGCGGATATGAGCAGATGTATCAGTTAGCACATAATGATTTGAAAGGAAGATGCAGAGAAAGTGTATCCTACTTGTTCTGTATATGGCTTTATATTTTTTTAGGTGATAGTCTGACTTACTATGGTTTGTTTGAATGTCGAGGATGACATTCCTTTTTAGGTGATAGTAATGTAACGTCGCGCATTTTTTCGGATCATTGCGGATCCTTGCTTAGCGGGTTTGGTGGCTAGTGTGTGGCTCATTAGTCTGTGTTTCAGGTGTTTTCACAAGTTGTGAAGCTTTGTGGGCCGGCAGGTTGGGCTAAAAAAGCTCACAAGTTCTCTGTCTGTGAATGCGATAGAGGCTGGGGTCGTGTTCTGAACGCGACAGCCCTGAGTGTCGCGTTCTGGTTGCCGTCGTTTGCAGTCTTCGTCCGCATGTCCGCCGCGTGTTGCGCGCTGGGCGGTCTGGCTGACGTCGATAGTGGGAAGGCAATGGCCTCCTATGTCACGTTCTTGTCGCGACAGTAGAGTGTGTCGTGTTCTCAACTGTGAGGTGTTTTTAGTTGAGGTCGGCCGAACAGAGCTCAGGAAACTCTACTCAGCTAGGGAGGCATTTTTGCGCAGGTTTTCGGGCGATTCGAGGTTCTGGAGGTGTTTTTGGCATGCTCTAGCCGCGAGGATGTCACACGGAACGAGGGAAACACCGGGTGATCACAGTTCTTCACGTTCTTTGTGAAGGTAGGGAGTTTCCGCCCAGTTTTACGTTGTGGATTGCATGTGATGCATGTTCATATTGTTATTTGCTTTATAAATGATAGATACCATGTTAGGATAATGAAAAGAGCATGAAAAATGGGTTTTCACATCATTTTACATAGTTTGTGTGGGAGATCCGGAGATGGGAACCCAGATTAGGGTTTCGGCCTGTGAAGGCGACAAACCCTGCTGTCGCGTTCTGAACACGATAGGCCGACCCGTCACGATAAGGCTTTTGATCGCGACCTATCGGGGTGTCGCGTTCTGAAGGCGACAGTAGCCCCTATCGCGTTAACTGTTCCGAGAGCTTTTATGGTTGTGCATGATAGCGTATTTATCGGATTATCGTTGTATATTGTGCAAGGCATTGATAAGCGGTGCATTGGCACCTGTAGCACTCGTGGAGTGTGTCGTTTACGTGGTTTGAGTGCCGTGCATGTGGTTTGTGTGTGCATGGCAAGTAGTTCGATGTTGTGTTTATCGTAATATAACTTCTGTGGTTAGTTTGTGGTGGTTGGGCAGTGAGGTTCCGGTGTGAACCTAGCCTCGATCCTATGATGTCTTTTATAGGTTATCTAAGATGGTTTAATTAGTAAAGCATGTGTATAGTTATTAAGTGATTATTATATATTGTGTTAGTATGGCAATGGAGGTCATGAGATGACCAATGACAGGCAAGATTGTTGTATGTTATTGTCATCTAAGTATGTGTTGGAGTCAGATAGCTTGGAGGTCACATGGTGACCGGTGACGAGCCAATTATATTTAATATATCGTGATATAAGTTTCACCAAGGTGTTAAATGACTGACGTGGTTTGTGTGCTAGCCGAGTGTGGGGGTCCGGCGCCTATTCCGGAATACCTCTCTAGTCGGGTACCCCAGGTTTTGTGTGAGCCAGGCACGTTAGTGCACGGGGTTTGTCCCGGTACTGTGTGTACTGTCGAAATCTTTGTCGTCTGTCCTTGACACCCTCAATCCTATGTTTGAGTTGTACGTCCGGCTGAGGGAAAGACGACAGAGGGCAGCGACTTATGTTTGTGGGTGTGCGGTCGCTTGTAGCAAGCTCGTGGTTGGGGATACGGACACCAGTAGACGTACTGGGCCCTAGCTAGTCCTGTGTTTCCAGTGCCTCACTTTAGAGAGCTCGGGCCGGAGTCCCTAAAGGTGCCAGGCATGGGCCTGCAGCTGCATGGTCTGCAGGTGTGGTGTTGGTTGGTCTCCACTATTCAAAAGCCTACTCTTGTTGACGTCTGTAAGACCCTCGAATTTTGTCCTTATTATTTTATTGTGTGCAATTTTATGCTTGTGTATGTATATGCATTATCATGTAAGTATTATATATACATTATTGTGTAAGCACTAGGTATGTGTGCACATACTCAAATATATGCGTGGTTAATTACATGATGTGAATAGTGTATATTATACCTACGTATTGCATGCATGAACTTAGGAGAAATTAGGGTTTTGCATGGTTTTGGGTTCTGGCCGAAGGGTTAGTCGACGTCAACATTAATGGACGTTCACTTATTGTTAACGTCCATATCGGTGGACGTCTATGTCCTGACAGACCAGTCTGCAGCAGCATGGTGTGCCATGCCTTTGATTGGAGATGCCAACCACCCCAACGGCTACCCCGACCTTCCCACCGACCCCTGCGTGGGTGAGGGGTCCTCCTCTCTAAAATGGCCCTTGTGGCAAACCCCCCCCCTCTCCTCCAAGAGCTCTCTTGGCTCTTTGTAAGGAGAAAAACAAAAAAACCCTAGGACCTGTGAGAAAACTTGGAGTTTGGAGGCTTTGATCCGGCGATCCAAGGCTTCATTCGGAGATCTACTTCGACAAGGAGGGAGACAACACATCCGGCTGCTCATCCCCGGCCCTGGGTTGCAGAGGGGAGCATCACAGAAGCCGGAGTGGAGGCATCTTGGAGGCTTCTTGGGACTGCCCAAGGAGAGCTTCTCCGACCATTTTGATCCCTTTAGGAGTTTTTCCAAAGGCAAGTAACCCTTGCACCTTGTCCATGTATGTGTCTAAGAGGTTCTATCATTTTTATGGATTTCCTCGTGTCCTGGATCCCCTACATTCACCATTCTTTGAAGCTCGAACTGTGTTTTTGCACAGGCCCGAACTTGACGGCAAGATCCCTCGCCGTCAAGATCTTCCGTTGACGGCCAACGATATTGCCGTTTACTTTGTTGGACGGCCAGACTATGCCGTTAAGTTCTTCTTGACAGAACAGTGAACTGTTCTGCCCTATATCTTTAATTTCGGATTTCTACGTATGAGGATATAATGTAAATTTTATATGCTATGTAAAATAGATAATGTGATGCGTGTGAAAATTTCTGTATTTTTCTGTAGATGCATAATTTATTAGAATTATTGGAAGGCATGTGTAGGAAAGAGATTATGCATGTTTAATTTGTTCTCATGATTTCTGAGGAATTAAATGCTATAGAATTTTATGAACCATGTTTATATGTATCAGTCCATGCCCTACAAACTTGGGAAATTTTCCATATTCATGCGAATTTTTATAATTCCTACAATGAGAAATAGAAAGCATGTGTAGACCTGTGAAAATTTTAGTAAATCGTGTGATGGGAAATAAATTTGGAAAAAAATTCTTGTGCCAATATGTATGTGTGGTTCATGCCTATGCATGATCAAATCTGAAATCCATGTTATGATCTATGTTAGCTTAGTTTATGAATGGCATGAAACTGAATGTTTTAATTTCTATAAATGCATGTGAATTCAGAAAAATGTGAAAATTTTTATGTGTGTTCTTATACCCGGAAACAGCATGTGGTAAATTTTTAGGAAAATTGGATAACAGTAGCCTACACTATGAGATTTCCATGTGAAAATGAGTTATAAATACATGTACTATGATTAAGGTTAAATGAGGTGCGTTCCAATTAATCCATGAGAGCTACTAAATGCTTGATTTCTGTTATTAGTGGCATCATGCTAGGGAAGAGCAGAACCATGTGCATAAATAAGAAAGTGTGAATATCATATGTAAAACGTGTGTTAATCGGAATGTGTAATGTGTAAAATGTGTCGTGTGTGACACTGCTTCCATAGAGGGCTGTGGAACTGTATCATGGATGGTCCCCATGAGAAGGTTCAATGTGTTAAGATATCCTAAGGGCATTAGGATGAAATCCTGGAGGTGGACAAGTACCACTGGTTAGGGTGGAGACGTGTTCTCCGGTCTGCGCAGTGCCAAGAGTCATCACTGTATTGCCTAGGTGATGTGCTATGTGTTATGTGTTATGTGATGGTCCTTCTAGTGGTGGTTTGGACTATGTGTCACGGAAAAATAAAATGTGAAATGTAAATGTGAATATGTGTAAAATGTGAAATGTGAATGTGAATGTGTAAGATGTGAAATGTGAATGTATATATGTGTAAAAGGTGAAAGGTGAACATGTGTGCATGTGTAATGGGTGAAAAATGAACCATGTGAAATATGGAATGTGTAACTATGTGAAGTGAATATGTTAGAGTGTGAGACGATAATTCATGCTATGATATTTCTAATTCCATGTCAAAACAGCAACCTTAATACATGTGAATGGTAGTTAGCTGTGCAGGAATGTGCAGAATCCCATGTAAATTGCTATCATGTTATAGTCAAATTGGAAGTGTAGTCTTCATGTGATTAAATGAGTAGAAAGCATGTGATAGGAAGTGTTATTTGAAACATCTTAAACCATGTACCATGTGTTTTGATTATGTAGAAATACCATGATAGGTTGTCTCTTATTAATGTTCAAGCATGCTGTATGTTGCCTTGCAAATTGAAATAGTAGAACCTACTATGATGTATGCATGAATGATGTGTATGGAGTTACTTGCTGAGTCTTTTAGACTCACTCCTTGCTTCGGCGTACAGGTTTAGTTGGTGACACACTTTTGGAGGAGACCGTGGAGAGCGACTCCGAGCGTGGAGAGTAGCTTGTGGAGTTGACGTTGTGTCCTTTTTGTTTCATAGTATGTAAATTGTAGCTTGTATTAGAGTTATCATTTTGTAATTATGGACAAATTATGTATTAAATGTAGAACTTTAATCTTGTGGACAATGTAGTTTAGTTTAATTTCAATTATGAAAGTTTCGTCTTTTGAATTGTTATTTGGATCGTGTATGTTAAATGTGGATGATGAATGAAACGAAAGACATGGTTCTTTTACTTCCGCTACTCTGTATTATATTTGTGTATATCTCAATCATGTGATAGTGTTTGGGTAAATGTCCCACTGTGATACCCTCTACTATACCGACGTGGGTTGGTATAACCGTACCGGTATAATAAGGGTCGTCACAACGTCCATCGATTTGGACGTCAACTGATTGTTCACAGTAGGCTTTCCAGAACACAGAAAGAGCTCAATTCATGGGGTGTAATGCACATTGAGTCTAAAGCTTTCACTCTTTATTCACTAAGGCTTATGTGTTACACTTATTCTTTGGAAAATAGAGAATAGTACATCATTTAGCTCTACGAGCCATGAAGAAATCACATGAAATCAGATGGATGGTATCCACATACTCCTTGTAGGCTAGGATGTCCTTCCATTCTTCCTGAACTGCCTATCCCACCCTCTTGCTAACAATGTACCTCTCCCATGTCTTTCTGGCCTTCATTATCAACTTCTCATTCGTACTTGGGAGAATAATGCTGGTGCAGTTAGCTGAAGTTGGGATCCTGCATGGTACTCCTAGCTGATGTTGACACCGGTGTAGTTGGTACATCACCATCTGATCAGGCCCAATCAACCACAAGTCTCTGTCCTCCCTGTTGCGAACCCTGAACTCAATGGTACTCATGAACAGTAGTCTCGCTATGAAATCCTCTATCGAGAAGTAACTGAGGTAGTCATGCTAGGCATCTCTGCTCTTCAGGTGTGATGTCACACACTTGATCTCATCTTCTAGTTCATACCATGCTCTACTGCAGTACACTAAGCTCCGAAGGAAGATTCTGGAAGGGGTAGATTGTTTCTCAGCACAATCAAATTTCATATGAGTGTCCATCCATACCTGAAGTAGGAACAAGCTCCCACATGTGCATCCACCTAGGCTCATAGTGGTGAGGGAGCTGTAGATATGTGCCAGCACTGCAGGTGCAAGTGACTACCCATGCCACAATAGAGAAAGGATTCCTACGTGCTCGTACAGGAGAAAGTCACAACATGTAGGGAACAGGAACATACCTGTGACGCAAAGTGTCAGACCACGAGTCACCCTCTCACCACCAATTCCTTTCGCGTGTTGAATCAACCTCCAGGAGAGCCGGTCCAAGAAGATCTCGTCCTTGTTCTTCATTCGTAGCACCTCCTTCTCGTCCTACACAATATCTGCCAAAATCTCTTCCCACGGGAGAAGAGGGAATCTCTCATCATACTCCAGGCAGCGGTTCCATCCCAAGAATAGCTCCACTTCTTCCAGCAGTATGGTGGCTTCAAATTCCGGGAACATGAATGTGTGCATATGCGGATGCCATCGCTCCACAAATGCTCCCAGTGCATAAAATCCCCACCACATGTCCTTCATGTTCTTGGAGAGAACAATCATGAAGCTCAGGTTCCATGCTTCAATGTAGCTTCCATGTCTATTGTCAGGACATTCACAAGGTTGATCAGCCAGGAGAAGGCCTATATTTGGCCCTGGCATGGGAAGGCAAGAATGTCATGTATGTTTATGAAGGTTCCATGAGAGGAGTTTGGGGTGTTCGTAGTGAGAAAGAGAGCATGGAAATATGGTACATGCTTTTAGATTGGCTAACGGGTGTGCTCAGATGGCCCAGAACTTCACTTAGCACACCAGGGTTCATGCTTGTTGATGTGCTGGTCGACTAGGAGGCCATGAAGTTGCTAAAGGTCGTCCTGAAGGTTTTTGGTTCGAAAATGAGTAGGGGAGGATGGAGGTGGAAGAAGGAAGAGTCCTAATAGCCTCCCAACTATGATTTTTTCGGTTTTATCCACAGGCAGGTTAACGTCAGCATCATTTGACGTTGATTTACTATTGATGTCAATGTATCTGGACATTTACCCTGGTAGACAGCATACACACTGGACGTCAACTGTACATCAACAACAATCATCCTTGACGTCAACTGTGGCGAATTTTCAAAGCTTTATCATTATTTTGCCATTATCTCTCATCTTGTGTTTCAAGCTCTGTCACGTCCCGACATTTAATATATCTATAAATGTCGTAATGTGAGTGAATAAGAAATCAAGAGTAAATTTTGAACTTTTCGAGCATAAATTGCTCGGGACTACACTAAATAAAAAAATTGATTAACCGTCATTCTTTAGGTATTACACAATTCTCAAATTACATCTCGAAGGCAGATGCCACAAAGGTTGATCTCTTAGCACACAAATCCCGATGTCCCGCCTTTTAGAGCTGTAGATTACCTGGGAAAAAGTTGGTATGAGCAATCTTGTCCAGTAGGATTTATCCTCCAAAATCAAGGAATATAGAAGTATACATGAATCAAAGATAATTGTGGTACATGAATGTAACAAATGCAAGGTATAAGTAACAGAGAATGTTACAAATCAGATCATAGATGAAGTGAATCATGATTATCAAACATCAACAAGAATAGAATAGTATGCCAATGAACTGACATATAGTGACCATCAGTGAAATAGCTGAGTATGAGCACATGAACAATAGTTCAGAAGAAGATAGAGAAAGTGTATGCGTAGAGATGCCCTGTCCACTCCTCAAGCAAGCAAGCAATAAACATTCGTGTCTCAATATAATTCATGGAAATGTCGACCAATTTAGAATATAGTAGTGTCATGCCAAACATCCCATAGATCCATACCGCTCTGCGCAGATTAAACAAATTCGGGTGCTCCTCCTAGGACTGGATCTGCCCCATTTGCACAGGCATTAGTCCATGAGAGTCCGAAGACCCAAAAGTACGTCATCCCATTTCCATTTCTGATATAAACATACATACATGGTACTTGGGCACTCATCAGAAGTAAAACAACATCACAGGAAACAAGGTTCTATGAGTTAGTGGTTAAAGATATCTAGAAAGTATAAGAAAAACATAATTTATTATGTCCAAGAATAATCCAAGGATGCATTTGATTGATGGTTAAATAACTCATCCTAGTGGTATAGTAGTTTAGAATTCAAGAAAATAGTAAAGGCAACTTGGTTGGACAGTTCAAGAGTTTATTAGATGAAGAAATGGGTCTGTTTGTCAATACAGACTGGTGGTTGTCGACAGCTACTGCTCCATCCAGAACTGTATTTATGAATCTGGTCTTTAGTTGTCGACAGCCAACTGGTGGTTATCGATAGGCACTGGCTGGTTGTCGATAGGCACTGACTGGTTGTCGACAGCTACTAGCTGGTTGTTGACAGGACTGGCTAGTTAAGGCTACAAATAGAAATTTCAAGCTCCGATTATACTCTAACACTACAGACTTAATATTTGGGAAATAAAGAGGGTTTTCTATGGTCTACAAGAGTGATAATCAAATGGCATTCAAGATGAGACATTCGGTGGCACAAATCAAACTAAGTAGATTTCTCTTGCCATGTAGGAAACAAATTGAGGTTTCTAGTTTCAAGATGTAATCTTGTGTTCAAACATACTAGCAAGGGATTGGAATCAGTTTATGACAGAGGTACATAGTCAACGATGGTATTACTATAGAACAAAGGAATTTATAAGGTTTATTCAAGGTTTAGAAAATACAACCAGATGGAGTCCAAGTCTGATTATTCTATCAGAGAAGGATGGAATCCAAAATTGAGTATTCTGTTGGAAAAAGATGATGTTTAGAACTAATGGATCCTCATGAAATCGTTGCTTGAAGGTTTTAAAACTATGGTCATATTTAAGAAAAGATAAAGCCCATGATTGTTACGAGATAGATTAAGCAGTTCCTACCAATTGGAGTGGTAGTGACCAATATTGTCAAGGAGATGATATCAAAATCATATGAACATAGGAGGAAAACATGAGATTTGTTAAGCTTATTCAAAGTCACTAAAATAGAACATGAGGTTGATTTGGCTTGTTCCGGAAGTTCTAACAGAGCATAAAACTAGTAGAAAATAAAGGTCTTTAGGGATGGAAAGGCCTGCGAATATATAATCATGATTGAACGGGAGGCACCTACAAAGCATGGAACTAAGAAACTAAAGAGGAATCGTAGGGAGGAACCTACATGACTCAGAAGAAATGGAAATCCTCTTCTTCTGCTCAACAAGGAAACCAGCAGCAGCAGTTGTAGCAGTAGCAACTGCAACTGCAGCAACAGTAGGAGTCGTAGTAGCAGCAGCTTCAGTAGCAACAGCAGTCGAAGTAGTAGTATGACAGGAGTATGGGATGATGAACATGAGGGTAAACATCACACGAGAGTGGTTAAGGAGGAGTTTATATAGATATCCAAGTTTCATGCATGTATGGCACGTAGCCATACACTTGTTGCTGTAAAAGCTCCCCTTTCTTACAACCTAGCCACGTTAACCAAGAAGTTTTCACTGCTAACACGTATTATGGAACGTGTAGCCCATTTACACAAAGAGAAAAAGTCTTACGTAGTCAAGACTACGTAAACAAAAATACTCTAAAAATGGTTTACGTAATTGGTAAATAATTCACTTGGCCCCTTTGTCCTTATATTTTTGTATCCAAACGATGTTCGATCAAGTTGAAATTTCAAACATAAGCTAATTGAAAGGTTTTATAAATTATGGTGATTTTATTTTAATTTTTGGAATTAATTTTTCATCCATCAAAAATTACCCAGAAAATCATTGTGTCGACTTAATCTTGATATCTATGCGTCAACAATTCAGGATATTTACGTTTCTAGAATCAGCACATTTTTCTTAGAATTATGGTGTTTCTGGATTTTAATTCTGTTACTGAATTTTGGTGGCGCCCTGTCGGAGTGCGCACATCTAAAGACAGTATCGGGGTCACTTTACTAATGTAGAAATATCTCTAAAGTAAAGATGATCAAGTTTCTAGTAAATATTTATGTGTTTTATGAAAATCAGAATTTTTTTCTAACAAATTTTTTTATATCATATTATTATTTTGGTATTAAATTTTGGGGTGTTACAAGCTCTTTTGCAGGATATTTAAACACGGATGATGCTTCAAATCCGGAGACACTCATGAGACCTTGAGTGTTGTACATGTATGTCTAACATAGGTTTAGTCATCAGAGGCAAATAACTTGGCGACCATGAACCCAGAGTTCCCCTTCACTAAAAATCGTGACGGGTTTGCGATCTCTTAGTTATTTTATTGGCCTTAGAAGATTCCTCTAGTTCTAACTTGCATTTTAGATAGAGAACCCACACCAACATGCATTTAGGATTTCACTACTAACAATCTCTTACTAACTCAAAAAAAAAAAAAAATAGAGATCTTCCTCAAACATCACTGTGGTACCCAGCTCAAGTGGTCAATTGAATCGGCATCTTGCCTTCATGCCTATCAAGCTGATATTGGACCTCTATTGCTCAAACAGTCCCATCGAGTACATCATTGAGCTATCATTTCAGTCAACAAGTCTTATTGAGTTCACTTGGACCTTTCGCCAGTCATGAGCTTAACTCTAGATTTCCAACCTTCCAAATAATGGTTCCCGTTAGAATCCTCAATGATCCTTTGAGAGTACAATCAATCCCTTTTGTCTTCACAACCCCCTGATTGGACAAACGTCCTGATTATATCAGTGGGTCCCGACGAACTTCGGTTGTGAGATTCCCCCGATTCAACCGTCATATTATGACTCCTTTGACTAGGACAACACCAGAAACTAGTCAAAGTCCTACTTGGCAATGTCAGGAGCCCTACCATTGGGTTGTAGCCATAATTACATGGGTAGATCACCCATTTCCACACATTCGTCTCTCAGTTGACTCATTGTTTGTTTCTAGCCTAACTTATGTGTGTGGCTTGCTAGAATTCCTATCCTCGGGGATGGCATGTTATCCAATCTTCGCGTCTTTTGTTTATCGAGACATCAATCGATCAGTCCACTCCATTCTCTTGAAAAATCAGATGTCTCGGAGGGGCACTTATAGACGCATGATTTGGCCCATCCCCGTGTTGGTCAATAGTCCATTAAGACTTGTTTGACTCCTTGTTGACTCACCTCAGATACCATATAGACGTCAACATCGATTGTCTTTTACCCCATGTTGACGGCATACGGCCTTGACATTTACTCTGGTTGACGTCCACATAGTGTGGCGTCTACATGAGGTTGATGGGGGGATCGATTGATGTCAACTTGGGTTTACTTGTTCCATGAAACAGTCCAGGTATCTCTCCCACATCCACCCCTACCTCGGCCATGCCGGGTATGAGACCGTTCTCAACGAGCAAATGGGCCACCTTGGCACTCCCTTGACCCAGTAAAAGTCTCATGTGGCCTCTCCTTATTGGCATTTGCTTTGTACATGGTTTGCCACTTGTGCAAGTGTGTTTTCCCACACTTGAGCATCCTAGGCTCCTAAGCTCCACCCCCACTGTCTATATATGGAGCTCCTTGGCCTTCTTAGGAGGGGGGGAGATGATGGACGAGCTTGAGCTTTAATGCTTTGAGAGAAGAGAGAGAAAGAAGGACTACACCTTGAGAGCTTCCATCTTTTCCTACTTTCTATCTCTGGCCATTTAGAGCATCTAAGAGGCTTCACCACGAGTTAGAGGAGTCCACCAAGCAGCCACAACAACCATCAATGAGGATCATCTCCCTCTTCTTCTTTTCTTTTTTCTCTTTCTCTTTTAGTGTTGTATGCTAGTCACTCCTCACACACACACAAAAAGCATGTAGTGCACACTCCCACACACCTAAAAAGGGTTTTCCAAACCAAAAACGGAGGGAATAAGGGTGGTCATAACTTTTAGCCACCCCTCTTCTCAAGCCCACAACATACGAGGCTCTCTTTTTGGGTCGTTTTATTTTACTTATGAGCACTTACTACACTGCATTAGAGTCTTATAGAGTCCTTTTGTTTTCAGAAAAACCCTTAGCAACACCGAGGAGCTTCTTCTCTTTGGCCGGCAGAAGGGAAGAAAGCCGGCATCCCCACCATCAACCTCTCACGAGGCAACATCGTCGGCACGATCAAAAGACCTCCTTGGGCACAGGCAAGGTCCTGTCGATCACTTCCCTTTCATTTGCTTACTAGTTTATTGGCTTTCTTTCCTTCTTCCCTCGGTCAGCTCGGTCAAATGAGCTTTTACATGAAGAAAGAAGGAGGATGAGATGAACTAGCCAGACACATTTGCCTCAGGGAGCCACACATAGTCGGGTGGAGGAAAAACAAAGCATCCACAATTACCATATAGCATGTAAACATTATCACATAGCATGTAGACATTATCATGTAGCATGTGTAGTTGCCCAGACATAGCCCCACTATTAATAGATATCATGTAGTCATGTAGCATTCACTTATCACCTAGGCAAAACAGTGATCAAGTCTTGGTCATTGCGCAATACCAGGGGATGTTCTCCCCACCATTACCAGTAGAACATGTCTACCTCTAGGATTTCATCCGTTGCCCATGGATTCTTGTAGTCAACTTCATGTAGGTGAACCATAACCACAGGGGCCTTCTACGGCATAGTTCCATGTAGGAATCTCTATAATAGCAATGTCTTATTGGCCATATTATTTTAGAAATGCATTCATGAAATCAACATGTATACATATACATTCTAAAATGTTCTCCACAAAATTATGCAATTATGTCAAGTCATTTAATAAGACAATAACATATGCTCATGCAACACATTACCATCATTTTCTAAAATCATCATCTCTACTGTACATTAGTAATCTATCATGATACTACAATGATTATTTAAATCAAAATTCTATATTCATGTACTCTTTTTTACATTTAACAATTTCCATGCATACCTTTATGAATTCATAAAATTATAGCAGCAAGTACAGTATACGGAAATCTCTGAAACTTTGCCAAAAACTCTCTTCCTAGGTAGGCATTATCCATACGAAATTTCATATTTTTTGAATCAAGTATCATTTCCTATGGTTATTTACACTTTGATTATTTAGCATGATACAAAGATTAAATAAAACATATGTTCAGTGTATGAAAATTGAGCATGATGAGTCTATATATTTCAATCTAACAGTAGTGAGAAATTCAAACACATCCTCATGGTATGGATCAAATACCCATTTATTTTTCTTGTACTTACACTATAAAAATTCTTAAAACAATGTGTAAAGACCATATAACATCATCATAGCATTTCTGTTGTATAATAGTACTTATTTACACCAAACGAAGTATAACATAAACCCTATATAATCATTAACCACGACTTATAGTATTTAAACAGATCTGTAGAAAACTCCATAGATGAACTTAACGTCAATGTTGGTTGATGTTTACATTGGTTAACGACAATCAACATTGTCATTAAGATCAGTTGACGGCGGCACATAGTGCCGTTAATATATATAGATGTCCAATACTATGTCGTTTACATAAAATAGACGGTGATCGAGATGGACGTTAAGTTCGTGCGATCAGAAAAACCCAGAAAACTCACATGAAATAACGGAACTTTAACCCCTTACTACGATTCATGGGTCTAAAAATCAATAAAAATAGTAGATCTGTAGAGTCTAAGATCCTAAACCATTCCCCATGTTACTTGCCTTTAACCCTCCTTCTGGAGTAGCGATTAAAGAATTGAGAAGCCCGCCTTGCCAACAAGGCAGTCCTCTTCGTCCTTTCGTCTGCTCGATCCGACCTCCAGAACAATGCCCTTGGTCAACGGTCCTTCTGAGCACGATCCTACACGTCACCACTACACCCAGCTCACCTCGATCTACACGGATCGCCGCACAACAACCCCTCTCTCGGCCCTCTTTTCTGTCCACCAAACCAATGAAAAACCCCTTCCTAAGAGCCAAATCAGAGTCTTTTAAAGGCCACCTACTGTTTACCCAACTCTAATCCTGACCCTTGGACTGGATATGTCACAATTTATTGGATAAACATCAAAGAAATGGCCTAGTATTTCGCTCCGGAATGATATCCGCAAAAACTGGCAGGTCAGGTTAATGTCAACACAGGTTGTTGTTTACAATGAGATAAACGGCATTCAATTATGCTATTAACCTACCAGACCAAAAAACTAAATATTTTAGTAAAAGATAAACGACACATATCTCTGTCATCTACAGTAGGTAGACGACACTCGATGTTGTCATCTACTTAAGCAAACGACAGTGAACTATGATGCCAAGTTCATCAAAATTCATAATCCAACACAAAAGCTGAATAACACACATAATTACATAATATAAGCAAACCAGAGATCTAGGGTACCACACACTTAATATTTTATTGCTTACAAGTCTAACCATGAGGAAGAGAAAAGACATTGCATGGGTATGGTGTTTGCAGACATTGATTGTGGCTGTCTACAGAACCATGCAGCTATCCATATAGCTAGGAAGCTGTTGAGCAACTCAAGGATCTGAAGATGGATCTCTCAAAGTCACAACGTTCAAATTTTTTAAACGACTATATTCCAACAGGAAATAAGACTCTGAAGTTTATATATGGTGCTAAAGTTTTTATTATACAAGAGATATCATATATAGACAATACAGATATCACATACACACCAACAGATAAAGAGATCAAGCAATGAAGCACAAAAGAAAAGAAAAGCAAGAAAGATTTGAAGGAGAGCAGTCTGTGCAAGCAAGTCGACTCCAAGCTCTCTTGCTCTTCTGCATTCAAGAAGCTTGTCTGTGGGTGGCTTAGATAATCTGAGTTCTTCTTCTCAGTCCACCCTTTAGTCAGAAAGAGTTCAGAACTTTCAAGTGCATTTGTATATCTCTTTTGTTCTTTTGTGTTTGCTCATTCTCTAAGCAAGCACTCTGTCAACATCTAATTCAGAGTAGAAATCAGCAGGGCCTTCTAGTTCTCCTTTTGTAGAAGGGAAGACCTACTGCGGTAGGTGGTTGTTTGTCCCTTTGGTAAAGGAAAGACTTGCTATGGAGCAAGTGGTTGTAATACCTCTCATTGGAGAGAAGGCCAAGGGTTCTTGGTAGTTAGTGGAAAATCCCAAGTTATGCTTGGGGACTATACGTATGACTCCTAATTGAAAGGAGGTCCGAACCAAGATAAATTCCTTATGCACTGTTTGTGATTATTTCCGCTTTGCTACACTAGTTTCACACACACACACCACACAAGGTACTAACACTTCTGTTAAGTTTTCTTTCAGATTTGGATATCATTTAAATTGCAGAAAGTCCTATTCACCCCCCTCTAGGACATCTATAGCTCCATCTAGATCCAACAAGTGGTATCAGAGTGTGGTCTTCTCAGAAGAATCAACCGATTTGAGAAGAGATGACAGTAGAAATGCAGAACATTGAAGGTCAATCCGTTACAAGGCCACCATACTTTGATGATGAAGATTACCAATACTAGAAAATGCAAATAAAATGCTTCTTACGTAGCACAAACTTTGATTTGTGACAGGTATTTGAACAAGGTGACTATGTCATTCTTACTGAAGGTTCATCTCAGTTATCCTTAGCTGATAAAAGACACATGTCTTTAAACTATAAAGCTAAGAATTATGTATGTTGTGCTTTGTCTAAGAAAGAATTCAATAGAGTTTCTGCATGTAGATTTGCTAAAGAAATGCGAGATAAATTAAAGATAACTTATGAAGGCACTGATAAGGTTAGACAAAGCAGAATAGATATTCATGTCTCTCAATATGAACAATTCATAATGGTATCAGGTAAAAACATTACTCAAATATACAATAGGTTCACTAATATAACAAATAGACTAACTTCATTATGTAAAAACTATACAAATGAAGAAACAATTAGAAAGATTCTCAGATCATTAACTCAATCTTGGACTCCTAAAGTAACTGCTATAGAAGAAGCAAATGATTTAATTGAACTCTCTATAGAAAAGTTAATAGGATCACTTATGGCTCATAAAATCAACATGGAAAGATTTTCTAAAAGTTCTTCGAAAAAGAAAATGTGTAATGCTTTGAAGGCTGTAGATTTTTCTTCTTCCTCATCATCCGAAGATGCAAAGAAAAACTCAAAAGACAGTGATGATGAAGCTATGCTATCAAGAAGACTTCAGAGAATACTTGTCAAGCAAAAGAAGTATGGATCTAAGAGATACTTCAAGAAGGACAAAAAGAGTAAAGAACCAACCTACTATGAATGCAAGCAACTTGGTCACTTTAAATCAGAATGTCCTCAGCTCAAAAGAAAAGATCCAAATATAGAAAATTCAAGAAGAAAGCAATGGTAGCCACATAGGAAAATGAAGAAGTAACAAGTTCAAAATCCTCAAGTTTAGAATCAGAACAAGAAGAAGCAAATCTAGCCTGCATGGCAGAACTAGAACAGATAGCCTATGAAACTTCCTTCACTTCATGTTCAGAATCTAATTCTGATAGTTTAGAAGATGCGTTTAATGAATTATATGATAAATAAAAATTGTTGTTAAAAAACAACAGTACTTAAATTAAATTTGGTCAATGAAGAAAAATCTAACATTTTTTCTAAAATCGGAACTAGAAAGATTAGGACAGCATTTAGCTGAAACTAAAAGAACAAATGAATTATTGTGTAAAGACTTAAAAACTAAAAATAGTAAAATTTTGGAACTTGAAAATAATCTAAATGAACTAAAGAATGAAGAAAAATTAAGAAGAAAATTACTATTTAAGAGCATCAATAGATAAAATAACTAACTGCAAAACATCGTTAATAGTTAGATTACAAGGTGCTAGAATAGAAAAGAAGAAATATAGAGTAAGATATAAACCACCAATAAATGAAAAGAAAATTATTTATCCTGACCAGTATCTAACTTCCAACTTTGTGAAAGAAAGTTTAACTAGAAAATATAGAAAAGTAAATCAACATCACCATAAGCAGAAAATGAACAGTGCAAGAACAAAACCAAAGAATACATATAATCTATGTTGTTCTTATTGTAACCAATTAGGACACACCATTAGCACCTGCATCACTAGACATCTACACTGGATTCCAAAGACTAACCTTCAAGGATTCAAGAAAATTTGCGTACCAAAGGTCTCAACTTAATTTTGTTTGTAGGGGCACTTGAAAGCATCCGAATGGTCCTTGGATAGTGGATTTCAAATATATTATAGGCGATAGAAAGCTATTTACAAGTTTCAGAAGTGAAATTGGTCAAGTTACATATGGAGACAATGGAAAAGTAAAAGTCATTGGATATGTAACAATAGGAACAAAGATCAAAGATTTAATAGAAGATGCATTATGTATTGAAGGACTCAAGCATAACCTCATCAGCATCAGTCAACTATGTGACAAAGGTCACTTAGTCAAGTTTCAGAATGATAAGTGTATAATTCTAAAGATAAGAATGTAGTCTTTGTAGCTCACGGAATGAAGAATCTATATACACTTTAACTGACAGAACTGAAAGAAGTCAATCCATGTCTTGTAACTACCAAAAGCGACGAGACTGATATGTGGCATAAAAGACTAGGACGTGTAAGCACTTCAGTAATAAAAAAATTATTAAATCATGATCTAGTTGAAGGTTTTCCAAAGCTCAAATTGAAGAAATCTAGAATCTGTACGGCTTGTGCAAAAGGGAAAAAGTCCAAAACATCCTTTCAGTCCAAAACAATAGTAACAACTTCAAAACCATTGTAACTCATCCACATAGATTTATTTGGACCAATAAGAACTGCAAGTCTTGGAGGAAAAGTCTATGGCTATGTAATTATGGATGATTACTCAAGATACACTTGGATATCATTTTTGGAAGCAAAATCAGAAACTTTCTCAGCTTTCTTGAAATTTAGTAAACTAGTACAGAAGAGCCAGAAATATGAGATAATCAGTATCAGATCTGATCATGGAAGATAATTCAAAATTGAAGATTTCATCCAATCATGAAGAAAATGGAATTGAGTATAACTTTTCTGCTCCAAGAACTCCTCAGCAAAATGGTGTAGAAGAAAGGAAGAATAGAACACTGCTTGATATGACCAGAACCATGTTGTCATAGTACAATCTACCAAGGTATTCTGGGCAGAAGTAGTCAACATTGTATGCTACATCATCAATAGAACTATGATTAGACCAATTTTGAAGAAGACTCCTTATGAACTTTACAAGGAAAAGAAGTCAAACATCAGTCATCTATGGCCCTTTGGTGGTAAGTGTTTCATTCTAAATAATGGTAAATATATTCTAGGAAAATTAGATGCTAAAAGTGATGAAGGTTTTCTATTAGGATATATTTTAAAACCTAGAGGATATAGGGTGTTTAATAGAAAAATTTTGACAATTGAACAAACTGTTCATGTTTTATTTGATGAAACTGACCCTTCTATAAAGAGAATAGAAGAAGAAAAGATGTTGTTGAAGAATTGTGCAGGGATCTGGAACAAGCTTCTCTTGAAGAGAATGACGGAGACAAGGAAGATCCTCCACTAGAAGAACTCAAACAACAAGAAGAAACACACGCATGACTTCCTAAAGAATTAAGGTATCACAGAGATCATCCAAGAGAAAACATAATAGGTGATCCTCAAGATAGGGTAAGAACCAAAGGTCTGCCCATTCCTTGTGATTACACTGCATTCGTATCTCAGATTGAGCCTAGGACAATCAATGATGCACTAGCAGATGAATCTTGGATCCTAGCTATGCAAGAGGAATTTAACCAGTTCCAATGCAATCAGGTCTAGACTCTTGTACTCAGACCTTCTGATCATCCAATTATTGAGACCAAATGGGTCTTCATAAACAAAATGGATGAATCAAGGGCTATTACCAGAAACAAGGCCAGACTGGTAGCTTAGGGATATTTCAAGAGAAAGGCATTGACTTTGATGAGACATATGCTCCATTGCTAGATTAGAGGTAATTAGAATTTTATTAGCATATGCATGTATTTATATCAAATGGATGTAAAGAGTGCTTTTCTAAATAGTTTCATAAAATAAGATGTTCATGTTGAGCAACCGTCGAGTTTTGAAAATACTAAGTATCCAGATCATGCTTTTCGTTTAAGGAAGACACTATATGGTTTGAAACAAGCTCCAAGAGCTTGGTATGAAAGACTAAGTGCTTATCTTCTATTACATGATTTTTCAAGAGGTAAAGTAGATAGCACTTTATTTATTAAGAAATTTTCAGAAGGAATCTTAAATATTATTTTTGGTTCTACAAATGAATCACCTTGTAAATTCTTTGAAACTCTCATGCAAAGTGAGTTTGAAATGAGCATGATGGGTGAGCTTAATTATTTTCTTAGCTTGCAAATCAAGTAGACAAAGGAAAGAACTCACATTTGTCAAACCAAGTACATTTCAGATATACTTTCAAAGTATGATTTTGATGAGTGTAAGCCATTGGGAACTCCTATGAGCTCAGGATTAAAGTTAGATAGTGATCCAATTGGCAAGAAAGTAGATCAAAAGATCTATAGAGATATGATTGGGTCATTACTCTATCTCACTACTAATAGACCAGATATAATGTTCAGTGTATGTTTGTGTGCTAGGTTTCAGGCTGATCCAAAAGAATCTCATATAAATATTGTTAAAAGAATTTTTAGATATCTTATTAATACAAGTAAATTGGGTTTATGGTATCCCAGATGATCTGAATTTAATCTACTTGGATATAGTGATGCTGACTATGCTGGATGCATAATAGATAGAAAAAGCACCAGTGGAACTTGTCAGTTTCTTGCAGGTTGCTTAATCTCTTGGTCTTCCAGAAAGCAAAATTATGTGGCACTTTCCACAAAAAAAGCAGAATACATTACAGTTGGAAATAGTTGTACTCAACTGTTGTAGATTAAACACCAACTGGAAGACTATGGTCACAAATTAAATACAATTCCAATGCTGTGTGACAACACAAGTGCAATTAACCTAACCAAGAATCCAATCCAGCATTCAAAGACTAAGCACATTGAGGTTAGACATCACTTCATCAGGGACCATGTAAATAATTAGGGGTGTTCACGGTTCGGTTCGGTTCAAACAGAATTCTGGCATTTTTTGGCATTTTTTTCTGACATTTCTGGAAAAAAACATGCAAAAATGGAGTTTTCTGGTGGTCGCGAGTTTCGAACTCGCGACCACCAGGCGCGCGGAGGGCGCGCGACGCCACCCTCCGCTGCGCTACCATTTTTTTGTATAATTTTATGATTTATATAATTATATGTAGATATTTGGTTCATTTCGGTTTCCTAACCTGAAACCGAACCGGACCACCCAGCCCATGAAACCGAACCGAATCGAACCGGTCGGTTCGGTTCAGTTTTTCGGTTTGGACCATATTTTGTACAGCCCCCAAATAATGGTGACATTTTACTTGAATTTGTTGCTACAGACCATCAGTTAGTTGATATATTTACTAAACCTCTCCCTGAAGATAGATTCACTTCAATTACAAGAGAAATAGGGATGTGCAATCTTGAATAATTTAATGGTTACTGCTATGTGTTATAATCTTTGATTAACTATCTTCATATTTGTTTGAACTCCTTGATGTTCGACTTCTCACAAGTCGAAGTTTATGAAATTGAAGTTTATGTAGTCGAAAGTTGTAAGCCAAAATTCAAACTTTAAATTAATTTCTTTGGGGGCAGAATAATAAATGCTTATTTATTCTCCTTTCTGTCACTTTTGTCCATTTAATCTCAGTCGTTGATCCCACGATCTGTGATCTTCGACATCCTTTCACCTTCATATACATATGTTTTCCCTTTTCATTTCAAATCACCCCATTCGAATCCACTTCAACTCCTCTTGTCTTCTTCCTAGTTCTGCACTCGTCTTTGACTCTGACAGAACCGTCGTTGTGATCCTCTCGATTTCATCAATTTTCTCTAAAGAAAGGTAGGATCTTTGCCTTATTTGGATCATTTCATCCTTTCCTTGAAGTCATTCAAAGTCATTTCCATCATATTTGTCTAGATGGCCTCTTCTAGGGCTCTAGATGCGTCTTTCTTCACTCCGGCGTAGTTCCTGAGGCTATCCTCCGCCAAAGGATCCATTCATCCTAAAAAAGTAGTAGATCTTTACCAGATAACCGGTTAGTTAAGGTTTGTAGTAGATACCTTGGATGCCATGGGTTGGAGAAGATTATGCGAGATTCAGGAACCAACATTTGAAGACGCAGTCAAAGCTTTTTATGTAACTCTATCAATTTCAGTAGATGGGTCTTTGGAAGGCTTTGTCAAAGGAAAAACATTCATAGTTTTTTACGCTATTTTGGAAGAAATCTTGGAATGTCCTACTTCTGGCCACAGGCTAACATAGCAGTTCCTTTGGATAAGCAGAGATTGGGCATAGTTGGTAGCAGAGGAAGTACTCACAAGAAGGGGCTAATCATCAATCAACTTACTTCTGAGAAGAGAGTCTTCCATGCCATCATCACAACCATTGTGACACCAAGAGCCAGAACTCATTCTCCCATCACAACCAGAGATGGAAATTTGCTCTTCTGGGCTATTCAAAGGCATCAGATCAGTTTGACCTCTGTGATCATGGAGAGAATGTCAGGGTCCAGGAACCTTAATGAATCTCTTCCTTATGGACCACTGTTGACAATTTTATTCAAAAAAAAATTAGTGGATTTGAAAGAAGAAATTTTAACTCCAATTAAAGAGAAGATTGGGCTATCCACTCTCCGCAAGAGTTACTACTCCTTAGAGGATAAAGCCCAAAATATGTGGATCAAAGATTCTGTACCAGATTGCACACATGAAATTTTTATAGATGAGATGCAAGGTATACCCTCCATTGCCCCTCCAACATAGTCAGTGGAAGATAGACATGAAGAAGTTGCTCCTGTTGAAGAAGAACAAGTGGAACCCTCTATTGAACCAGAAATCCCTGAAGAAACACTTGCACAAGTAATCAGGGATAGGAAAGGCAAATTAGTTGTTCATGAAGAAGCACTTCCAAGTCCTCCTATTCATGAACCTTTTATGGAGGAAGTTTACTTCTGGACGCTTCGTTCCACGCCCCCGTTGCAATGTAGTTGCTCCTGAGGTTCCCCGAATGTTGTCTTTGCTCCCTCGTTGGCGTGGAAAGGTTGCTGGTTGACCCTTGCTTGCTTCATTGACCCTCCAGTTGACCAGGTTGACCAAGAAGAAAGACAAAGAAAACAGCAAATAAATGGAGGGGAGGTGATCTCCAGGGCCTTATCTGTGCCCAAGGAAGTGTCTTGATCGCGCCGGTGACGCTACCTCGCAAAGTGGATGATGGTGAGACTTCGACTTTCCTTTCTACGGCCGGCCATAGAAAGGAAGCTCCACGGTCTTCCTTTAGTGTTCCTGCAACAAAGTGAGAACTCTATTAGACTTAGGGCAGTGTAGTAAACGTTCAAAATGAAAAGAAAAAGCCCAAAAGGAAAGCTCCGTACCGGTTGCGGGCTTGAGAAGAGGGGTGGCCAAGTGTTATGAACACCCTTCTTCCCTCCATTTTTGGTTTGGAAAACCCCATTTAGGTGTGTAGGGAGGTGCACTACGTGCCTAGAGTGTGTGTGTGTGTGTGTAGCATGAAAAGGTAAGAGGGAAAGAAGGGAAAGAGAAAGAGAGGAGGGAGATGATCCTCATTTGTAGTCGTTGGTGGCTACTTGGTGAACTCCTCCAGCACGTGGTGAAGCCTCCTGGATGCTCCAAAGGTTAAGAGGAAGAGAGGGAACAAGGGTGAAAGCTTAGGTGCACTTTCTCTCTCTTCTCTCCAAGCAACAAGGCATGGGCTCGTCCAGCATCTCCCCCCCACTTAGAAGGCCAAGGAGTGCCATATATAGGTAGTGGGGGCGGAGCTAGTGAGCATAGGATGCTCAAGTGTGAAGAAACACACTTAAATATGTGGCAATCCATGTGTTAAGGCTTGAACCAATGAGAGGGGGCCATGTAGGATTTTTACTGGGTCAAGGGGTGCCAAGGTGGCCCATTTGCCCTTTGGGAACAACCCCATGTGTTGCATGGCTGAAGAGAGGGCGCAAGTGGGCTGGAATCTCGGGCAGTTGCATAGACCAAGTAAACCCAGGTTGACGTCAAGCGATGCTTTCGCCAACCCCATGCAGACATCAATACATGTGGCCGTTAACAAGAGTCGACGACCAGAGACCTTGCTGTCAACATGAAGTCAGTGGCAGTTGATGTGGACATCGACATGGAATCTGAGGCAAGTCAACAAGCAGTCAAACGGGCCTTATTGGGCCATGAACCACACGGGGATGGGCCAAATCTCACGTCTACATTACCATCATGTCTCTCCACCACCTGTAGAGACCCAGCCAAGGTCTTAGGGGGAGACAAGTAGGACCATTGATGATTTGTTTGAATTGGTCATCAAGCAACAAGAAATGCTAAGTGTACTATAGATGAAAATCCATCAAGTGGATGTCAAGTCTGATTTTATATCTGATGAGATTCAGTAGTTAAGAGATTTATTTTTTTAGTTTGTATGTAATCAAGATAAGATCAATACCTGAAAGAAAGCGGAAAACAGCTATGATGAAATCTAGAAGGGGGGGGGGTTGAATAGATTTCAAACCAAATTAAAAATTAATAGATTAACACACCAGAAACCTATCAGAATTTTAGATCTATGACTTATGCACAATTTAGAGCAATTTAAACAAATTGAGTGGTGTGTGAGCAACGAGCCTACCAATCATCTAGCGCAGAGAATGATCAAACCACAATGACACAAGGATTTAGGGTGGTTTGGATTACACAATTGTGTATCCTACATCCACCATCCACACACACACACACATAAAATGGCTTATGTCGCCAGTTCAAGCAGATCACACAGATCACACTACAGCACACACACACTTTGAGATAGTTGAAATCTCAGATCTGAACACACGTGAAATTGAGCAAAAGAGCTGCTCCAATTTCACAACACACACAAGATTAAATAAGTTCAGAATCAAGAACTAGATGAACTGAGTGAATTGCATATTGGAAAGGACTAGTTCGATTTCCCCCTGTACTGCTTCCAGATGAGGATTCAGACTTCCAGCTTCAGCTCAGAGATGTAGACTCAGGAATCTGGGAATTCCACTTGAAGTTGATGAATCAAGGTACTTGGATTCCCGAATCTTCAAATCGGGATCAGCAATTCTCCACGGATGAAGTCTCTCTCTGGTTTCGCCTTCTGCTTCTAGGAGATGAGAAAAGCTGAGGTGTGTGCCCCCAAAAGATGTGTTATATTCCCATGTACCCACGAGGTGCCTTGGAGTTTTGGGGCCACAGAATTCCCGCTCAGAATCATTGATCCAAATTCTTCCATGTGTCCACGAAATCAGATCTGGAACAAAAGTCAAAGTGTGTCGACACAACTTGAGTTATGTGTCGACACATGTTCCTTGCTTTGTGTCCGAACAACATTGACTGGTGACTTGTGTTGACACACATTCTACTCATGTCGGAGGCGGTCGGGTTGAGAGGAGGGAGGAGGGGAGCCCTAGAGACCCTCGAGGAGTTCGGCACCGGCGTCCGAGAATTGATCGAGCTTGGGGATAGGAGCGAGGAGCGGTCCGTCCGGATCTTCGTGGCATACTTGTTTGGACGGCTCCTCTTCCCGACGCAGTCATCGTAGATGAACTACAAGTTCGTGCTGCTACTGCGAGACCTGGGGTAGGCGGGATGATATGCATGGGGCGCCGCGATGCTAGGACACCTCTTCTCACTTCTACCTAGCAGCTCGCGGCGTTCTCAGAGCACCGGGGGCTTCACCCCCCTTTCTGCAGGTATGCAACTTTCCTTTAACGCTCTTCATCAAATTAAAATCAATTGCCTGACTAACATCATTTCTTCTTGTGTAGATTTGGGGTTACACCCGCTTCCCCATGGGACGCGGTGTGCAGACAGAGGGGAGCCAGGCCATGGTACCCCTCATAGCTAGGTGGGAGGTAGCGCCCGATCTGAGGGTGACGGATCGGCGCGTGGAGGACGTGCGGGCAGAACTCGACCTCTACCCTCACGATCAGGTATAAATCTCAACTAGCACTCTTTCTTTCTTGCATTCAATTTCCATTTGATGTGACTAACCAATGTTCTCTTCTCTTGCAGGTGGTCTGGACTCCCTACCTGGGGGAGGCAGCCGCGTCTCACCCGGCGGTGGTGGCGGGGTGCCCGCTATTCGACCGCCACCTGCTCTTGCTATGCCTGGGGATGTGCGAGCCCCTCTACCTAGAGTTAGTGGTACGCACCTTGGGTTGGCACCAGCCGGCCTTAGAGGTACCCTCTCTAGGGAGAGAGGGGCACTCCTATCGACGGTTCTTCACCGAGGACCGTGACTGGGGGGAGGAGCATGGGAACACAGTCGCCTACTGGTGAGGTGGAGGGGAGCAGGTCCTCCAGCACACGGACCTCCAGGATAGCATAGCGTACCTGGAGGACTACCAGACGCGCTACGCCAGTCGACTCCAGCTAGACCGACGAGTGGTAAGTGAATTTCCAACTTTAAGCCTTGTCATTTAATTGACTGATTCTAACCTTGAAGTGTGGATGACAGATGCCAGAGTCGAAGGCCGTGAGGTTCTAGGAGGGGAGATTGGCAAAGCAGGCCGTGGAGACAGAGAGACTCCGCGCCGAGACACGATCATTGGTAAGTCAGAATTCACCCTTGATTTGATTTAATTTGAGTTGATTTGATTTGATTTGAGGACTGACCAAGGTATTTGAATGCAGAGGGGTGAGCTAGCGAGGGTACGGGCGAGCCGGGACATGGGGGCGAGCTCATCCGCGTAGCCAGTTGGCAGGGACCTGGCAGTCCGATTGCAGGAGGCCCTGGACCGGGCGGAGGCGAGGGTCTGAGAGTTGGTGGCTGAGGTAAGACACTGAGTCACTATCTTTTCTGCACATGATTTGACTGATCTAACATGTTTGTTCATTTATGTGCAGCGACAAGGAGTAGGGGCGACCCTTCAGACGCAGATGGAGAGTCTGCGGCTAGATTTGATGAGGACAGAGGGTCGCCTGCTCGAGGCGAGGGAGAGGGAGAGGGAGGTAGAGAGGGCCCGAGTGCAGATCGCTGTGGATTATGAGATCTTGAATAACCGGGTGCTGAAGAAGTGCCGGGAGCAACAGTGGCAGGCCCAGCAGGAGGCGCAGGCGAGGACCGGGTTAGCCTTCGCATCACTTGATGATATCCTGTCCCTGGGGGACCCGTCGGTGGTGCGGGGAGGGCTACGGCCAGAGGCGTCGACGGCGACTAGACCTCCTCTCCTAGACTGGCGTCGGGAGAGGGAGGAGGAGGAGGTGAGCAGCTCGCATAGGTAGAGGCCTAGCAAGGGGGAGAGGAGAGAGGAGTGAGGAGTGAGGCTCCAGATGTACCACCAGGGGTATGCCCCTATCATGATATGTACATAACTTTATTCCTTAGTGGACTTTTGTGGACTTTGTGCATTTTTTAACTTGGTGCATTTTGTGCATTTTGTGGTTTGCCAATGTCGCTTTGATTCCTGCATCCACAACACTTAAAGGAAAAAAGTTAGTGTAGATCTGTCTTTAGCCCGTTGCCTAAAGGATGTACCTTTCTTGAGATCTGGTCAAGGGGCTAAAATCTAATTAAAGATAGGAACACAAATAAAATAGTGAAGGGAAATATGTACATGCATGTTTTTGTTTTTTTTAATAATAAAATAAGGAAAATAATGTTAGTATATGTACATGATACAACTATTTTTTTTTAGATTTTAATTTTCTATATTTTTTATTAAAATAAGAAGAAAAATATGCACATGGAGAAATTATACACATCAAGAAACTCTCTTTTTGTCTTTTTTATTTATTTTTATTTATTTTTGAAATTTTGGACTCTAAGACACATGTTCATCACATGTCAAGGTATAGGGTCCTCATAATCTACTTAATCACAGAGGCCATGAGTAAGGAGGATCGTGCATGATATTGGAGATTGCCCTAGTCTTCTTGATATTTTCCACCATGGAAGGCCTTACAAGGTCAAATTGCCCCTAGGGGGAGGAATTGGAAGAAGTAAATAGGAAGTCATGTAAGGATTGAGTCAAAACCACTTTTTGTTTCCAAATCAACATCTCACACTGAAAGACTTAGTCATCAATTATTTTCAGGGGTACTTTTCATTTTGATTCATTGGTGGAGGCATGTACTATTTGATACCTCCTTGATTTGGTCAGCCTTTTTCTGGGTACGTACTTTTTGCTACCCTTTTTTGACCTTTTGGCTCTTCTTTGCCTTTTTAGGCTTAGTTTGGCGTTTTGCCTTTGCCTTTGCTTTTGGTTGCCCCTGTTTATGGTGACCTTGTCTTTTAGGTGAGAGTGGATGGTCCCCTACTTGTGGTTTGCACCTTTTCCAGACTTGACCGAGTGGAAAGAGAAAAGGGGAAGCATTGACCAAATTAGACAGTCCGAGTGTACTTATGATTTTCCAACTAAGGGACAGTACTCCAAACATCATATGGTGTGTGAAGAGACCCTACCTCACTAATGGCCAAGTAGAAAAAGTAAAGTCTCAAACCCACGACATTGACAAGTGATGAAAGACCGGACTTGACCGACTGACTGATTAAGAGTAGAATTTCTTGAGGTAGACTGCATTCCAAGGATGCGACAACTCAACTCCCTCGGCGCCACTAACCTGTAAGTATTCCCCGAGTATGCTTCTTTAACAATGAACGGACCTTCCCAATTTTCTTGCAAATTACTCTTGGGACTTGGTGCCTTGATGATTTTACGCTTTAGGACCATTTCACCCACTTCAAATTTTCTCTCAAGCACTCTTTTGGCATAAAAACGTGCAATTCTTTGGCGATAAACTTGTGCATGGTTGGCCGCTATCATTCGCCTTTCGTCTAAGAGTTCAAGTTGTGCTAATAAATCTTCCGACGTTGACTGGGGTCAAGTTCGGAATCCAATTGAACTCGAAGTGAAGGGACAAAGATCTCATATGGGGTATCGCATCTGATCCGTATGTCAAAGCATAGCGGGTTTGCCCCGTATAGAAGTTCGGACCGAGGTGCGGTAAGCCCAAAGAACCTTAACTAAGCGGTCTGGCCAGTCAGTGTTATTGTGAGATTTGCAAGTTTTCTTTATGATTTTGATGAGAGTTTTATTAGTAACTTCTGCTTGTCCATTACCTTGTGGATAATATGGGGATGAATGATGCAAATTAATGCCATATTTACCACACATGTCGCGAAGCTCCTGTGAAGTGAATTGAGGTCCATTGTCGGTGACGATGTCCCGAGGCACGCCAAATCTTGCAAGAATGTTGCGCTTGATGAACTTGACGACCGTTGAAGCTTTAACCTCTATGAATGCTTCTACTTCAGCCCACTTTGTGAAGTACTCCATGGCGGTCAGAATGAAGGACTTCTTACGGATTTCCCCGGTTCTATCCTCGAGTGGACCGATCACATCGAACGCCCACATGGCGAAAGGCCATGGAGCAATGAGAGGGTGAAGATAAGAGGAAGGAGCATGGATTTTGTCACCGTGTAATTGGCATTTAGCACAGTGGCGAACAAAGTGAGTGCAATCTTCTTCCATGGTAGGCCAGTAATAGTGTCTTAGCAATTTTTGGGCAATTGCTCTACCATTGACATGGCCACCACATTAGCTGGAGTGAGCGGCTTCAACAATGCTTTGAGATTCAATCTCATCAAGGCAATGGAGATAGACCCCATTGAGGGATTTCTTTTAGAGAATGCCACCTATAATCTTGTAACGCTCAGAGACACGGTGAATGGCCCGTCTGTCAAAAGAAGTGGCATAATCCAGGAAGGATCCATCTTTGAGATAATTTTTGATGTCAAAATACCAAGGATGGCCATCATCGAGATCGTTTTCTAGATCTTTTGAAAGTGCATGGACTCGAAGGGAGGGAGACTTGAGTTGAGAGAACCAAGGATCAGCATGAGAAGGGATTTTCAACCTTTGGACAGAGACGACTTCAGAGAACTTCCCTAGCGGGATAGGGATAGAGGAAGCCAGGGAGGCAAGTGAATCCGCTAGAATATTTTGAGCCCTAGGAGTGTGGACAAGAGTGAGCTTCCTAAACTGCCGAATTACTTTTCCTACTAAATCCAAGTATGGTTTCAACTTGGGATCCTGGGTTTGGTACTTGCTAAGGGACTGCCGGAGTATCAATTGTGAATCTCCAATAATCCTTAACTCCTTGACTCCAAGCAACAATGCAATTTTTTAGCCCAACTAGGAGTGCCTCATACTCGACCACATTGTTCGTGGCAGGGAAGGTTAGTTGGTAGGCGTGCGGAATGACTACCCCTTCCGGTGAGAGGAGGATAGCCCCTATTCCACTCCATTTGGAATTAAGAGCTCTGTCAAAGTAAAGTATCCAGGAAGGTTCACTATCAACAATGGCTCCTAACTCTTCATCCGGAAAGCTTTCATCGACAGGAGAATATGAAGGTAAGGGATGGTGGGCCAAATGCTCGTCAATAGCATGCCCCTTGATTGACTTTTGGGTGACGTAGCTGATGTCAAATTGGTTGATAAAACTTTGCCACCTCATCAATCACTCAGTTAGGATGGGCTTCTCAAGCAAGTACCAAATTGGGTCCATATGCGCTAGAAGTTTCACTTCATGAGTTAGGAAATAATGCTTCAACTTCTGGGCAACCCAGACGACGGCCGCACATGTCCTTTCCATGGAAGTGTACCTTTTCTCAGCTTCATTGAACAATTTGGATAGATAGTACACTACTCTCTCCTTCTTCTCGTCGTCGTATTGGGCCAAAACCGCTCCAGTGGAATAAAGACCGACCTGGGACCAGAGGAGTGAGAACAGGGGGATTGAACAAATAACTCTTCAATTCTTCGAAGGCCTTTCGACACTTATCGTTCTAATCAAACTTAGCCTCTCCTCTAAGCATCTCATAGAAGGGCTTACAATGGATGGAATGTTGAGAGATAAATCTCCTAATGAACTGAAGTCTGTCAATTAGCCCTCTAAATTCTTTGATATTCTTAGGAGGAGGCATGTCAATTATTGCTTTGGCCTTGTTGGGGTCAATCTCAATTCCCCGCTTGCTAACTATGAACCCAAGCAACTTCCCTGAGGACACTCCAAAGACACACTTCTTGGGGTTCATTTTGAGCTTATGTTCTCTAGACCGTTGGAGAACTGCCCGAAGGATCTCAACATGGCCATGTCGAGTCCTAGATTTAACCAAGACATCATCCACATAGACTTCCATGTGCACATGCATCATATCGTGAAAAATTGCCATCATTGCCCTTTGATAAGTTGCTCCCGCATTCTTCAGACCGAAGGGCATCACAACATAACAATAGGTCCCCCAAGGCGTGGTAAAAGAAGTTTTCTCCTGGTCTTCCTCTGCCAGACGGATCTGGTTATACCCTGAGAAACCATCCATGAATGACAACATCTCAAAACCGACAGTATTGTCCACTAGGACATCTATGTGGGGAAGAGGAAAATCGTTCTTAGGGCAAGCACGATTAAGGTCACGGAAGTCTATGCAGATCCTAACCTTACCATCCTTCTTCATCACCGGGATGATATTAGCTACCCATTAAGGATAAACCACAACCCTAATGAACTTGGCCTTGTGCAACTTATCAACCTCCTCTTTGATCTTGAGTGCAAGCTTGGGATGTAGCCTCCTTAGCTTTTGTTTGATAGCTTTTGCGTCGGCTTTTAAGATCAATCGGTGCTCGACCAAAGAAGTGTCAAGCCCTGACATGTCCTCGTAGGACCAGGCAAAACTGTCGGAAAATTCTTTTAGGATAGCTTCAATAGCTTTTTCTTCTTCTACACTCAAGTTGGCACTAATCAAAACTACCATCGGGGATTCTTCGGTGCCAAGGTTGATTTCTTTGGTTGGCTCATCCGCAGCCATGGTTGGCTCATCGAACCTCTTTGTGCCATTCACATAGGAGCTCACTGGGTCCTCTTCTTCTGACCCAAGATCTCCCGGCTCATCTTTCTCATCAAAATCTAGCAGATAAACCCCTAAACCATCATGTACAGAGTAAACCATCATCTACAGAGTCGCCTTCTTCAAAATCAGCCTCTACAAGGGCAGGCTCCTCAAGAAACTCGGGGACTTGACTTAACTTAACACACCTCTCAGCCAAGGCCATAACATAATGGGCAGGAACTTGCCTACCCTTCTCTTTATGAATGCATGGCTGAGAGGGACCAAACGCCTCTAAACCTAAACCTGACCATAGACCTGACTCTAAACTAGAATCTAAGCTACTATGTATAGGACTATGTACAAAACTATGTACAGGGGAAGTGCCCCTAGAAGGGCGAGAATGAGAATTTAGGCTGGAAAGCGACGGCCCTGGCCGATCGGAGAAGACTCCATGGAGGAAGGATGCTCGACGGAGACCTCGCATTCCCTCCTTTGAGAATTGAAGTTTTTTTTTTTGAGTCAAGGCTCAGAACCATGAGTTGTTGACTCAAGGCTACCCCGACTGGCCAGGTGAGGAATGGAGGGAGGACAGATTGAGAAAGGAGAGAGAAAGAAGGGATTGAAGAAAGAGACTTGTGTGTCGAGCACACCTCAGTTAAGGGAGAAGATGAAGGAGATGGGGAAGATGGAGAAGGAGATGGGAGGAGGTCGGAACCAAAGAGCGAGAGAAGGCAGAAGTCCTCACAGACTTCCTCGATTTCGGTAGCTTCCTCTTCTTCTTCGCTCTCAGACTCGGACAATTCTTCCACAACGGGCTCCCTTGTTCCCGACTGAATGGGCCCCTGAATGAAGTGCTCCTTCAAGGTCCAGGTAAGAGGTTCATAGGGTATGAATGGATCTGGATGAATTGGGTCCGGGTGAAAACCTAGACCAGCCCTAGCCAATAACCTCTTGATCTGAACACTATTGACGGGACCCTGCCTGTCCCTACCAAGTCCTTGGCCATGAATGTAGCCAATCTTAGCCATCACTTCCCAACCTTTCCCTTGGGGACACGGGATGGATTCAAACTCTTCATCCAGAAGGGGAGGTTGGTTCAAATCAAGGGGCAAGGGGAAGCCAAAGATGGACATGACGGGTTTCTTCCCCTTGTCCGGAATGAACAGATGTGGCATCTGCTCCGAAGTGATAGAGTTGAGGGTTTCCAAGGTAGGAATGCTCTTAATTTTGATGACCCACCCATTCAATGGAAATTTGAAGCATTGGTGGGCGGTGGAAGGAACCCCTAAAGTTTGCTCTAGCCAGGGACGACCAAGAATAGCCTTATAGGCTGGATCAACGTCCAAGACTAGAAACTCTGATGTCATGGTGACTGGTCCTATCTAGAGTTGAAGAGCGATTTTACCCTTGGCAACCCTCTTAGAGTTGTCATAGGCAGCAATGGTGGAGCAGATTTTCTCAAGATTGTCCTCTCCCAAGCCCAATTGCTTAAGGGTCTTCATCGGACAAACATTAATGGATGCCCCGGTGTCGATAAGAGTGGAATCCACCGAAACCCCGTTGAGGTTAACGGTGAGGCAGAGGGGGAGTGAACGGCACTCGGGGGCTGCAAGATCTTTATCCGAGAAGGAGATGGAGGGTCCTTGGGTGAGGGAAAGGATGGCATTGGTTACTCCACTGGCAGGGAGGTCATCATTGACCATGATTTTCTGAAGGAATTAGAGGAGGGTGGACTGATGTGACGGCGATTTCTGAATCAATTCTAAAATAGACACCCTTACGGGAGTCTTATCCAAGTGTTGCAGAATGTCATATTCGGTGCCGGCAGGTGGTGGGGGTCCGTTGTCCTCCTCATCATGAGATGGGCGTGGGAGTGGAGGAACAATCCAGTTCCGAAGGGTGACATGAACGTCCTCCTGAGACCTAGGGAGAATGAGTTGGAGGGGTTTGGAGCCATGGGTGTACGACTCATAGGAAGGGGGAATGGGAATGGAATGGGTGTCCTGACAAGCGGGTTGGATAAGAACTAAGGGCCGCTTCTCTAAAATGGCGTCTACGGTGGTGGAAGGTTCTTAGGACTCTACGGAGGGACATGGGTACCACTCTTCAAAGCCCTCTACCCCCCATTGTTGTTATCTACTCACAGCCCGGGGTTCCAAATGCGTCATGGTGTTGACCTTTTCCTGGGACTTAGAGGAGGAGGGATTGTTGTTTTGGTGGTTGGGGAGGGGGTCTCGCATAATACCCAATTCTCTTCTTGTGTACCTAGATTTAGCAATGGCGACCTTGACATCCTCCCAATTAATTCTACCCTGGTCATTCATGTCATACACCCAGTCATGGAAAGTGAAGCAATTGTGGATTTCATGACTGGGAGCTCTATGATAGGGACAATATTTTGAGGTAACGGCCCTCGGATGGAAACTCTCCTTTTGTGGGGGGAGTTGGATAGCATCGCATGACATGAGGGCAAAAAATATGTCCTCGAGGGATTTGGGGAGGGCAGGATAATGAGACCTCTTGGGACCAGGACGGGTATAGCCAGAAGGAGGAGGGACAGCGGAGTAAGGCCTAGAGGGGTGTGATGAGAATTGGTGAGGATTGGAGACAGGATTGGAGGGATTGGTAGGAGGCCTCAGCGGTTGACTGCAAGCGCTAACGGACTCATTAACGGTCACCCCCTCGGCGGTAGGTGCCGCGGGAGCCTTGCGTCCCTTGGGCTTCCCTTTGAAGAATGGCGGGATAAAGGAGTCCTTAATTTGATTTTGGACCACCCTAGCTTGGTTGTAAAGATGTGCAAAGGAGGGGAACTCACTAAGCATCAATATAGATCGGAGCAAAGGGGTGGTGTTGGTGACTATCATTGTTATAGCTTGGGACTCTAGGATGGGGAGGTCGGCCCTCGAAGCCATGGATCTCCAATGGTTGGCAAATGTGACAAAGTCTTCATCCGGCCTCATCTTTTCCGCCACCAAGTCGAGAAGTGTAGGGACTTGGGTGGCCATGTAAGAGAAGTGGGAGATGAAGAGTTCGGAGACAATGTCAAAATTGACAAGGTCAGATGCGGGCAAGGAAGTAAACCACCTCAAAGCCTCCCCCTTCTAACGATTGTTGGAAGAGGTGGGCTAAGAGGACCCGATCATACAGCCACCGGTGGGAATCCATGGTGAAGCCGACAAGATGGAATTGGGAGTCGGAGGTCCCATCATACTTGCGGTATTTCGGGGCCTTGAAACCTGGGGGAAAGTAAGCATTGGGGAGCTTGCAGTAATTTTGGAGAGAGTGAGGTTTGGAGAGGGACAATGACTCAGCTAAGAGTCTCTTAACAAGACCCTCCATCTCCGAACGGGAGATGGATTCAGATTGAGTGGGGGGTGTGGGTTGGACATAAGGTGGATAGACAGAGGGAGGAGTAGGAATGGGGGTAGGTGTAGGAGTGGGGGGAAGAGGAGTGGAGATGGGAACCCGAGGAGGAGTGACGGGTCTAGGAATGGGCCTAGACGAGGAGGCATTGAATGGAGATGGAGAGGAAGGAGAGGCCATTGCCTGAACGGTATGCTTGGAAAGCATTGAAATGATGTCCTCGGGTGAATAGTGGGAGAGGAGTTTGGAAAATTCGGGTCTTCTTGAACTTCTTGGGCATACGTGGGATTGACCCTCAAACTTACCTCCTCATTGTCAGTTTGAGAGGAGGATTGAACCGATTCTTCAGGTTGAATATTAGAGTTTACCATTCCAACAAATTCATCATGGATATTATCAACATACTCAAAAGCTGGATTGTTAGACATGTTAACGGAGTTCAACCAAGAGTCCATTATCACACAACCTACTAATTTTAGGAGATTATGATGATTAACTACACTGTTATTAGAAGAAATGTGGATCTCTACCAAACAATGTTGTCAAACAACGTCCCAAAAAATTTTAGATGTTGAAGTTGTGTGTTAGTTAGACTTGCAAAGGCCGGTTCTCTCAATCCTTACTAAAAACCGGGTGGATAGGAAAACTAGCTGGGAGGGTGAAAGGTCCTCCTGCCCCATACCGAGAGGGAATCCACGGAATTTAGGGACTTATAGAGTTCTCCTTGAAGCCAACCCGATTTACTCGAGAGGGAATCCCCGAGTAAAAGGTTGTGAATCAAGAAGGGGTTATCCTAAAATATGTGGGGAGGCTAGAACAGAAGAGAATAAAGACCCCCCTGTGACTGAGGACCATTAGAAATCAAACAGGAAGCAAACACAAAGAAAAACATATCAAAATCAGCCAAAAAAACATCTTCTGTGAAATAAACGGCAACACAATCATCGTCAAGTTCCTCAGAAAATAGTAAACGGCATGATCGATGGCCGCTAACAAGAAGTAAATGGCAGGAGATGTTGATTCTAAGAAGAACTAAACGACACGGGAAGTGGGTGTTTACGTAGGTAAACGGCAAGACCACTTGCCGTCTACATGTGTGCAAACAGAAGACTGTGGTAGCAGCAGTTGTCCCACCGTGATCGCCAAAGAAGAGCTGTGGATGCTTCGTTCCGCGCCCCCATTGCGGTGTAGTTGCTCCAGAGGTTCCCCGAACGTTGTCTTTGCTCCCTCGTTGGCGTGGAAAGGTTGCTGGTTGACCCTTGCTTGCTTCTTTGACCCTCCGATTGACCAGGTTGACCAAGAAGAAAGACAAAGAAAACAACAAATAAATGGAGGGGAGGTGATTGCCAGGGACTTACCTGTGCCCAAGGAAGTGTCTTGATAGTGCTGGTGACGCTGCCTCGCGAAGTAGATGATGGTGAGACTCCCACTTTCCTTTCTTCGGCCGGCCAAAGAAAGGAAGCTCCACATTTTTGCTTTAGTGTTCCTGCAACAAAGAGAGAACTCTATTAGACTTAGGGCAGTGTAGTAAACGTCCAAAATGAAAACAAAATGCCCAAAAGGAGAGCCCTGTGCCGGTTGCGGGCTTGTGAAGAGGGGTGGCCAAGTGTTATGACTACCCTTCTTCCCTCCGTTTTTGGTTTGGAAAACCCCTTTTAGGTGTGTAGGGAGGTGCACTACGTGCCTAGAGTGTGTGTGTGTGTGTGTGTGTGTGTGTGTAGCATGCAAAGGTAAGAGGGAAGGAAGGGAAAGAGAAAGAGAGGAGGGAGATGATCTTCATTTGTAGTCGTTGGTGGCCGCTTGGTGGACTCCTCCAGCACGTGGTGAAGCCTCCTAGACGCTCCAAAGGTTGAGAGGAAGAGAGGGAACAAGGGTGGAAGCTTAGGTGCACTTTCTCTCTCTTCTCTCCAAGCAACAAGGCATGGACTCATCAAGCATCTCCCCCCAACTTAGAAGGCCAAGGAGTGCCATATATAGGCAGTGGGGGCATAGCTAGTGAGCATAGGATGCTCAAGTGTGAAGAAACACACTTAAACATGTGGCAATCCATGTAGTTAAGGCTTGAACCAATGAGAGGGGGCCATGTAGGATTTTTACTGGGTCAAGGGGGTACCAAGGTGGCCCATTTGCCCGTTGGGAACGGCCCCATGCATTGCATTGACGAAGAGAGGGCGCAAGTCGGCTGGAATCTTGGGCAGTTGCGCAGACCAAGTAAACCCAGGTTGACGTCAAGCGATGCTGCCACCAACCCCATGCAGACGTCAACACATGTGGCCGTTAACAAGAGTCGACGACCAGAGACCTTGCCGTCAACATGGAGTCCGCAGCAGTCGATGTGGACGTCGACATGGAATCCGAGGTAAGTCAACAAGCATTCAAACGGGCCTTATTGGGCCATGAATCACGCGGGGATGGGCCAAATCTTGCGTCTACATTACCATCATGTCTCTCCACCACCTGTAGAGACCCAGCCAAGGTCTTAGGGGGAGACAAGTAGGACCATTGATGATTTGTTTGAATTGGTCATCAAGCAACAAGAAATGTTAAGTGTACTACAGATGAAAATCCATCATGTGGATGTCAAGTCTAATTTTATATCCGCTGAGATTCAGTAGTTAAGAGATTTATTTTTTTAGTTTGTATGTAATCAAGATAAGAGCAATACTTGAAAGACAGCGGAAAACAACTATGATGAAATCTAGAAGGGGGGGGAGTTGAATAGATTTCAAACCAAATTAAAAATTGATAGATTAACACACCAGAAACCTATCAGAATTTTAGATCTGTGACTTATGCACAATTTAGAGCAACTTAAACAAATTGAGTGGTGTGTGAGCAACAAGCCTACCAATCATCTAGCGCAGTGAATGATCAAACCACAATGACACAAGGATTTAGGGTGGTTTGGATTACACAATTGTGTATCCTACATCCACCATCCACACACACACACAAAATGGCTTATGTCGCCAGTTCAAGCAGATCACACTACAACTCACACACACTCTGAGATAGTCGAAATCTCAGATCTGAGCACACACGTGAAATTGATCAGAAGAGTTGCTCCAATTTCACAACACACACAAGATGAAATAAGTTCAGAATCAAGAACCAGATGAACTAAGTGAATTGCAGATTGGAAAGGACTGGTTCGATTTCCCCCTGTACTGCTTCCAGATGAGGATTCAGACTTCCAGCTTCAGCTCAGAGATGTAGACTCAGGAATCTGGGAATTCCACTTGAAGTTGATGAATCAAGATACTTGGATTCCCGAATCTTCAGATCTGGATCAGCAATTCTCCACGGATGAAGTCTCTCTCTGGTTTCGCCTTCTGCTTCTAGGAGATGAGGAAAACTGAGGTGTGTGTCCCCAAAAGATGTGTGGATAATGGGCATTTATAGTCCCATGTACCCACGAGGTGCCTTGGAGTTTTGGGGCCACAGAATTCTCGCTCAAAAGCCTTGATCCAAATTCTTCCACGTGTCCGCGAAATCAGATCTGGAACAAAAGTCAAAGTGTGTCGACACAACTTGAGTTATGTGTCGACACATGTTCCTTGCTTTGTGTCCTGACAGCATTGACTAGTGACTTGTGTCGACACACATTCTACTCGTGTCGACACACCTGACCACTGACCAAAAACAATGCTTCTGGGAGATACAAGATATGTCGACACACAATCATCCTGTGTCGACACCACAGACTACTTGTCTTCTGACTATTTTCTGGATACATAGGATGTGTCGACACACAACCAACTTGTGTCGACACCACTGGCTTCTTCACACTTCACTGCTTACTGGATCCACAAGATGTTTCGACACACAATCATCTTGTGTCGACACCACTAACACCTTTAGTTCTGAAAAGCTTCTGTGAGCAGATGATGTGTCGACACATGATGTACCCGTGTCGACACAATTGGCTTTCTTTCATGACCATTTGCACTTGGATTAAACTATGTGTCGACACACTATTAGAGTTGTGTCGACACCACTGTCATCATATCAACATTGCTGAGAACTAAACATGAAAAATAGTGTTAGATATGATTGAAGCAGGATATTCACATTTGTATGGATCATAGTTAAACATCATCAATACAAGAAATCCAACAATCTCTCCCTTTTTGATGATGGCAACTATGATTCATTTATCATTTTAGTCTACTTAAACAAGATGTTTTAAAATAATTATGTACACCATTACATGTCTTGTAAAGAAGACAATCACATCACAAATTCACATCATTGATCACGAAATTACAACATTCATTGAAAGTTGAGTTGTATTCATATGATATTCACATCAAAAGCAAACATGACATGCAATGTTTCAATCCCAAAATAAGCCAGCAATGTTTTAAACCATCAAAAATAACTAAAGTATCACACATTACACCCTTTCTCCCCCTTTGACATCATCAAAAGAAAATAGCATCATTGAGGTGGAGGTGGAGGAGGAAGCAGCTTGTCATCAATGGTCTTCATTTTGGCTTCCAAAGCACCCAAATTATTCCTCAGCTGAAATTGAACAGATGTCAGACTGGTATGCAATGTTTCCTCCATTTTCTTCAAGTTCTCAAAAATATGAACTGTCATCTGATCAATGCCATGAGGCATAGGAGGAACAGCAGTTGATGAAGTGGCATGTCTGCTATCACCAGTGCTAACATCATCTCTGACCTTCCATACTTTGTTGAAATCATCTCTAAGTTCTGCAATTTCCTAATCAATATGAGTTGTATGCTCCTTCATGTGCTCCATATCTTCAACAAAGTGAGCAAATGACAATCTACACTAGGACACTTGAGTCACAGCCTCTTGGCCAGTATGAATGCCGTGTTGTGTATGCTCAAGAATGTCGGAAAGTAAAGATTGCAATTCAGATTGAAGACAAGAAAATTGAGTGGAAGCATCACCCAATGTTCCAACCAGTCGGTTAAACCTTCTTGTGGCATGCTCATCTAACTCTTGCTGCTTTATAAACTGGCTGGTGACAATGTTCTTTAACTTTTGAATTTGAAGCTCAAAATTTGTGGACATCTCTCTCATTAAAGAGTTCAAGTTATCAAACTAAATTGAAGAAACTTGTAAAGCTCAGGAGGGACAAATGAACCACCAGAGGAGGTGGATGCTGAACCGTGATGTTGATGGAAAAAGGAAGTAGGAACAATCAAGGTTTGATGAGGAGTTGGAGATCCTTGTGGAGTAGATTGTGTTGGCACAGCTTGAGGAGTTTCAGGCTCAATGTGTGGCTGTTCCACTGGATCTCCTTGAGGAATTTCTGCATTTGGAATAGGCTCTTCTTCTAGGTGTTTTGCTGGTTGTTCCACAACTGGTCCTTCAGTGACCTGATCCCCTTCGACTCTGAATTTCATAAACTTCTTCACATGGTGCAAACAGTAAATATTATTCTGATGAATCTTTTGTACTTTTTCATTTAGAAAAGATACACCAAAATGCTCAAAAATAGCAGTTAAATGAACAGCATAAGAAAGAGATCTGTGTAGTTCTTTCCTGATTGTCTCAGAAATGATTTGAGACATGATCTCAATCAAATTCACTTTGATGTTGTTCTTCATACAGTATATGACAAACCTTTGAATATCAGTGAGTCAATTTCTACCACCACCTTGAGGAGAGATAATAGTGGTAAAAACATGATGCACCAATCTGAGCAGTGGAGGTAAAGAATTGGTATTGAAATTGGTGACATTAGTTTGTTTTGAATTTTTCTTATCACGAGGTAGGCCTGTGAGAAGTGAATATGCCTCATGAAGATCAAATTCATATGTGCAATAATCCTCACCAGAATTAGGAATTTGAAACAACTGAGATGCCAATTCTGCAGAAAAAAGAATTTTGACACCTTTGACCTCTGACCTAAATCCTTCTTCTATATCTACAATATTCAAATAAAATTCCTGAACTAATCATGGATAGAAGGTTCTAAACTCAATAATGAACTTAATCTAACCTTGAAACTCAAACAGAGGTGCAAATCCTGGAAAAGCATATGTAAGCTCTTTATCAGAAAGATCAACAGCCCTTGGTTTCAAAATTGTTCTCCCTTCAGTTAAAACAGATTTGGAGGGTGTTGCCACCGGAGACTGGGAGGTGTCTGAGGAAGAAACTTCTAGAAACTGTGTTTTAGGGTTTGAGGAAAATGTACCATCAAACGATGAGCATGAACCACTCTCATCAGAAGAACTTGAGTCTTGCAAAATCTTCCGTTTAGGGTATCAAGATGATATTACAGACTTGCCTTTGCTCTGAGGTGTTGATTTGCCCCGCTTTGAAGGTGTACCAGAGTGGGTGGAGTTAGATTTCCTTTCGAGGGATCATGGTGGAACTTGCTCCTTTCCACTGGTGGTTCTTGAATAACCACACCCTTTGCTGCCGCCCTGGCCTTGGCTCCACGCTTGGGAGTCTGCTTGGGAGCCATGGATTCCGGAGATGAAAGATGATGGAGAAATCTGGAGGAAGCAGAGCGTCGTTCGTCCAAGGTGTGGGAGAAGAGGGAAGTTTGAAAGTTGGAGAAATGGAAATGTAGGGTCGACCTAGGGTTGAGTGCATTTAAGAAATGGATCGGACACCAAAACATAGGAGATAAGATGATCCGCAGGTCCATTTACCCCAATCCGGAGCCAACGCCTGGGTACAGTTGTGTCAACACAGAAGATATGTGTGTCGACCTCATAGCATGTTGTGTCGACACAAGAAGAGAAGTGCGTCGACTTGAGATCAACCTGAGTCGAAACAGGATGGATGTGTGTCGACCTGAGAAGACAAAAAAAATCAGAAGTTTGGGAAATGATGAGAAGGAAAATCTTTATTAAGTTAAAAAGGATCTAAAACCAATTATCCAAGAATTTTAACATGTTACATTTAAATTCTCATCATCATTCCTTTGCAAAGTTACTGGTTTGAGGAATATCATACAAAATTTGACCATTAAATGATTCTGAAGAACCTGGATTACAACTTAATGGAATTAAAATATTCTTTTCAGAATAATTCATTCTTTTAAACCTTACTAAATCAAAGTAAGGTGATTTCTCCAAGATAAATGCAATTAGTATTGAAGTTAGACACTCTTAAAAGATCTGAATTAGGTAAGAAGTTGTCCATTTTGTTTGATTGATTTTTCTTGAAATAGAGGCAATGAGCATTCAAATATAGTAAATCTTGTTTACTCAAGTACACATGTTTTTTACACACCAGAGTCCCTAGTTACTTAAGATTTACTAATTATTCTGCCTCAAAGGATTAATGAAAACTTTTTGACATGAAAATATACGTTATCAGACGCCAATATTTTCAGTTATTCAGTTAACATAGATTTTGAATATTTTGATTAAACCCCTTAGAACAGAGATAGCATGACACTTCATGACATACATGGCTCATCACTTTTTGTGATGGTGTGCAGTTTCTCAATACTCATGCCATTGCTCTGCCAGAAAAATTATTTTAGACAAATATCAGAAATTGGACAAAACTTTAACCTTTATCAAACTCAAAAGAAATGTGTAAAGACTATACTGAATTGAACAATATACAACCAAAGAAATCAAATTACTTTTGAATTTCAGAGAATAAAAGAGTGTTGACTTGAAGAATATGTTAAAACTATTAAGAGTGCATTCCTGGTTGTTTTTCAGAAGAAATAATGATTAGGTTATGAAATACATATCCATCAAAACACTAAATTGGTTTTGGTTTGATGAGAGAAAAAATCAGAGAAGCCTTTAGCTCCCCCTGAATTATTGATCTGATCAATTTTCATCAAAAATAAAGAGTGTACTTCTTCAACATGGAATTCACAAGAAAATTAAATGAGATGAATTTGAAGTAGATTGAAAGATTTGAGAATAGCATTGAAAAGATGTGTCGACACAGAAATGGATATGTGTTGACACAGAACCTATGAAAATGATCACTCACAACTGAGTAACAAAGATCTGGTGTCGACACTACACTACTTGTGTGTCGACCTGAAGCATAGCTGATACTGACATTGCCCCATCAAATCTGATCAAACACTACAGCTTGATCTCAAATATTTCATGAGCAAATATGATACCATTGTAGCCTCCTTTCCAAACTCAAATACTCTTCTAAAAAATAATGCTCCCTCTCAAAATGTGCATTAATGAAAGAGATGATATTCAAAAGATATACAATCAATTTGGCACTCAATTTCAACATGCATCTAAACAAGATCATCATGAAATATATGAAATGAACAAACAATCATGTTTCAATCACAATCATTTTTTTATTAAATTAATGACTCTTACACAAGGAAGATCATTGGTACTTAGCGGAGGTTATTCCTCACAAATAATGATAGTTTCCAGAGAAGCCTGACTTGTTCTTCCACAGTTCACCATTTGATATACCATTTGATCTTTGCATAAGAGTCCCAATTGATTTCAGTTTTTATTGCATATGGAAAATTCCAAGTTCTCTTCTTAAAGATGTGAATCTATCATCTGCCAATGGTTTTATAAAGATATCAACCACTTATTTTTTGTAGGAATGAATTCTAATTCAATGTTTTTATCAGCAACTTCATCCCTAAGAAAATGATGTCTGATCTCAATGTGTTTTGTTCTAGAGTGTTGAATTAGGTTTTTAGAGAGATTGATAGCACTAGTATTGTCACACATAATAGGTGAACATCCAATATCAATGTTATAGCCAAGTAATTGACTTTTGATCCACAACACTTGAGCTGCACAGCTCCCTACAGCAACATATTCTGCTTCTGCAGTAGAGAGTGCAACTGAGTGTTGCTTCTTGGATGCCCACATTACCATGCAACTTCCTAGGAATTGACAATAACCACTAGTGCTCTTCCTATCAAGTTTACAACCAGCATAGTCAGCATCAGAATATGAAATTAAATCAGCATGACAACCAACTGGGTACCATAAACCCAAATCACATGTACCACAAAGATATCTAAAAATTCTCTTAACAGCAAGCAAGTGACTCTCTTGGGACTAGATTGAAATCTAGCACAAAGACAAACACTGAATTGAATATCAGGTCTACTTACAGTAAGATAAAAAAGAGATCCAATCATACCTCTGTATTACTTTGCATCAACCATTTTACCTTTTTCTTCACTGTCTAATTTTATGCCTGTACTCATGGGAGTAGATGCTGGCTTGGCTTGTTCAAATTGAAATCTTTTCAGCAACTCTTTGACATATTTTGCTTGGTTGATAAAAAATCCATCTTCAAGTTGTTTGACCTACAAGCTAAGGAAAAATTGTAATTCTCCCATAAGACTCATTTCAAATTCACTATGCATGTGATTTGAAAATTCTTCACACAGTGAAGGATTGGTGGAACCAAAAATGATATCACCCACATATACCTGAACTACAATGATGTGATTGTGGATAGATTTTATGAAAAGAGTTTGGCCCACCTTACTTCTGAAATAATTTTTACGAACCAATAACTTGCTCAGCCTGTCATACCACACTCTTGGAGCCTGTTTCAATCCATAAAGAGCTTTGTGCAATTTATAGACATGGTTAGGTTTATCATGATCTTCAAATCTAGGTGGTTGTGCAACAAACACTTCTTCTTTAATATAACCATTTAGAAATGCAATTTTCGCATCCATTTGAAACAATTTAAAATTTTTGGAACATGCATATGCTAACAAAATTCTTACAGTTTCCAACTTAGCTACTGGTGCAAAGGATTCTTCAAAGTCTACCCCAAATTCTTGATTGTATCTTTTTGCAACCAATCTAGCTTTATTCCTCACAACTTTCCCTTCTTCATTCAGTTTATTCCTAAATACCCACCTAGTTCCAATTATTGAATTTTCAGGGTTTCTAAGAACTAGACTCCAAATATTATTTCTTTTAAATTGATTTAACTCATCATGCATTGCTTCTACCCAAGAGTTATCTTTCAAGGCTTCTTCAATGTTTTTAGGTTCCACTTGAGATATAAAAGTCATTTGGTCTTGTTCAATGATATTTTTGAAATGAGACCTAGTTTGAACTCTATCATTGACATTACCTACAATGTCACGCCCCTCCAATTTAGCAGCAGAATAAATCGGAGGGAGACGCGAACAACGAGTATGGTAACGACAATTGCGTATACTTTCGCAAACATCAGAGCATCTAATGAACAATAGTTGAAATAACTCTTCGTTTCATTATAAAATCACTAAGACTATTACAACCACTAATTCGGAGCCAATACATAGGGCTCAATGACATCATTACATTGAAAAGAAATCTAAAGCAACAACTACTAGACTCCAATTGTGCTAGGGTAACTTCGTTATTTGACTCCGGGTCACTCATCACTCTGGTCTTGTCCCATTAGTACGTATAACGTCATTGTCCGACTTACCTGAGACACAATAACAAATAACGAAGGGTGAGCGATAACGCCCAGTAGGACTTAAATCTCATGAGTCAAGCATGCTTTAAGTAATTAATGCATTAAAGGCAGAGTAACTAATGATAGAGCGAGTCATGTAAAGTCGAGAAAGTAATAGCACAAGTAACATGGTTCAACTAACAGATGAATCAAATATAGCACGATGATTAAAGTCAATTCACGATAAAAAATGATAACAACAATAGCAAGTAACGATATTGTCAAGAATAGCAAGCGAGATGTATAGCAAGAAGAGATGATAGTAGATGGTCATGAAAAGGGTAAATTGCACTTTAAACATGATCAAGTCGTGATAGCACACGGTAACTCAAGATAGCGAGTATCAAGTAGAGCAAGTAGAGCGTATGATGAGATAGCGAGTAACGAGATAGCGTGTAACAAGATAGTGTGTAACGAGATAGCGTGTAACAAGATAGCGTGTAACAAGATAGCGTGTATGGTTGCACAACGGTGCACTGGTAGAGTACGACAATAGTCACTTTGGGACAGTAGCCGTTTCACGATAGTACATTACGTCTGAACTCCTCAGACTAATGCATAACAGTTTGTGATAGCACAGTAATATCACAGTACGTCTAAACTCCTCAGACTAATGTATAACAGTCAAATGTCTAGCCAAGATAGTATAGTCAGAACCGGTGCAATGCAGAACACCGTCAATAGCCCCTGCAGGTATTTTCGGGTGGCTCTCTGCCCCAGGACTAGATTGGAGCCCCTCGGACACTCTTCGTGCCCTGCACAGTATGCATTTGATACAGTAGAGTCACAAGACCCATATTATAGCACTAGACAGTCATGAAATAGTACAAACGATAGGAGCCACACAGCTCAAAGGGTGACAAGAGAGTGCTAGATGAATAGACGAGAGAGACGGGATAGTAGAGTGAACGTGAATATGAGTAGACGAGCGAGTATAGCATAGATGAGATCTTATGGTCATTGCACATGAAACGTCGAGTAACGAGTGATGGTAACAGTTGCACAACACGCGCGTAAGGTATTGGCAGTCAGGTGGAACTCACGATCTTTCCACTGGCCTTGTTAAGTACAGGTCCAGAGGTCCGACATGATTCAAGATAAGAGCGAGAGAACAATCTAAGGCCGTTTGGATCTTACTGATCCCTAGAGTGTATCATAGGTGTTAGGGTACAACCGGCTCGTCGACCATATGGGAATCCATGATCAGAGGAGACTTACGGAGGCCTTGCACAAGGATTCACTAGTCCGGCGGAAGGAATATCCGACGGAGAGTTCGTCCAAGTCAAGAAAGTGTGTAAATATAGAAACAAGTGCTCGACGTTCTAGAGGAATTCTAGAACAGTGGAGCGTCGAGATCGGTGTTCTAAAACATCGCACGAATCGTAAACGAGTACTTGTTAAAGTAAGGTAATTAATTGCAATAATGACCAGATATGTTATGTGTCATATTCATACAATTTAAGCCAGGTTTGGATGGTTCAACGTGTGTGTATGTGTCATGAAATCAAGGATATGAAAGATCAGGTGATTGACTTTTATTAGATTAAAATACAATCAATACTTACAACTTTGTTTTTATGTAGTTAAGATCGTCAACATGATGTGGGAATTATGGTGGTACAACAAGACTTGCAAAAGATTGATTTTCAGGCCCAAAACTGAGATCGCGACGTGGTCTTGCAAGGATCGCGACGGGGTCGTCAGATCAGAGGCAGAACGCGACAGGGGTACTGTCACGACCAGAACGCGACAAAGGCACTGTCGCGACCCGACCTCAGAAAGCGACATATCGGGCCGTCGCGTTCACAGGGTCTGCGCCTGAGTCCGACCGGGATCTGACATGCTCTTGGTTCAGACTTACCATGTTTTGACTTAGGGGCGATATTCATGAAACGCCTATATCTCTCTATATGCTGACCATTAGACAAAACTCTCAACATAGAAAATGTCAAGGACATCTATTGGAATAACGTTTGTGTTGTGGGCTGGGTCTGAATCCATCTCTAATTGCATGCAATACAGGAAGAACGTAAAAAAGCCCTAAACATGCATGACTTCATTGCGACTTACATGTTAGGCTTGTAACATGAGATCTACTGATATTTGGACAAAACGTTTAACATAAACAATGACCAGAACAACTAGTGGAAGAACTTTGATGTTGGGGTTTTAACCTAATTCGGTCTTGAAACTTGTGAAAAACATGAAGAACTTAAAGTTAAATGCAACCTGAAAACGCAGTATCCTGCATGACTCTATTACGAAGTTTATAACACTCTAACTAATGATATTTAAACGAAACACTTAACATAAAAGATGACCATGACAACTAGATAAATAACTTTTATGTTTGAGGCTTGACCTACTTCGGCCTTTAAGCTTGTGCAAAACAGGAAGAACTTAAGTCTATCTGCAAACCCGAAAACACAGTATTATGCATGACTCTCTTACGGGGTTCATAACTCTCTAACTAGAAACTTTTAGACAAAACTTTCGACATGAAAGTTGATCGTGACTACAAGTAGAAGAACTTTTAGTTTATGATTTAGTCTTATTCGGTCTCAAATCGTGTGCATAATAAGAAGAACGGGAAACGCCCTAACTGTGCGCGACTTAGGGAGAACGACTAATACACAAAGTATACTCTATGAAAATTAGTAAAATCAGAAGCAAATGAAGCTAGACTCGAGATCTACAAGATGGTATTATTTTTCTTTAATCTTGGCCCAAGAATGCCTACCTTTGAATGCAAAGAACTCCCTGCAGGTTCCTGGTTCGCTACAGGGCGAGGTGGAAGAAGACCACGTTTTTCCCCAGCCTTCTCCTCTCCTCCAGCGCCCCAAACCTGCTGCACACGACCCCAACTTGATGTCCAACCTTCCCCAAACGTTTTGTGAAGAGTTCTTATAGTTTTAGGGTGCTACTTCATGTCCTAATGGGACTAGGAAAGAGGGCTGCGAATTTCTGCATTCTAGTTTCCAAAATATGAGATTCTCTCACCCAAAGGAGGTAGCAAAGGTTTAGGAAACCACCTCTTAGAGTTGGGTAAGGTTTTGACTTACCTTGCATGACTAATTACCCTAAGTTAAACCCTAATGTGCCCTTCACAATTATTGCATATTTACAGGTACGAATTTCTGAGTATTTTTATGTTCCAATTTTATTATTTGGCTAAAAGTGATACATTGGCCCATTTTCATTAATGGGTCACTAATACATAATGTTATAAGTCTCTCCAACCTATTTATTTAATTTATGGTTGGGTTATTTTTCCGTGTTAACAATTTTCTGACTTAGTTCCCTAATTCGGTTAACTTGGTCACGTGTAACGTACACTTGGCCAATCGGATTTTTCGTTACTCGAATCTCTTCATGAAACTCTTAAGAATAATGTTTGAGGTTGATTTATAATTTTTACAGAATTTTCTAATTTGTTTTCTCACGTACGATAGTGGTACGTAAGTTCTATCATTTCGATAATACGTAAATTATTTATTTACTATTTTCATACTTGAATTTGTTCATGGGTCATAAGTTGTCCATTGATCCAATTCCTTTTATGTACTATCCCCACATATTGTTTGGAGTCTACCCATAATTTTTATTTCAATTGTTAATCCACTTAGCTCATGAAATAATGGATTTTCTAATTTATTCCTTATTTACAATAATAAGTCACATAAATTCTAAATCATGGTCCGAATTATTTTTCTATGCCCAAATTTCTTAATGGGTCATTAGATAATAATTTTTAAGGTATAACTATTATTTTCATAGAATTTTTATATGAGTTTCTACTCATGCAATAATGATGTGTATCTTTTAACTAGTTTGATTTTTATTAATGGGCAAAATTTTCATTTATCTATAATATATATATTTTTTAATTAATAAAATTTCTGGGGTATTACATACAACATTCTCAAGTGGATGATCTTTGGAATATTTGAAGTTACCTCTTGTCAGTGTACTGACATTTTCAGTTGGTCTGACTTGATCTGGTGTCAACTTGATGTTGTGTTGGGTCGACACATCTTCATGTTCAGGAACTTCTTCATTCTCCAGTGATTGATCTGATTCTTTCAAAAGGATATCTGCATCTTCTTCTTGGTTTCTGTAAGAATCATGGTCATTAGTATTTTCACAATTCTCATCAAAGATGACATGTGGAGTTTCCTCCACAGTTCTTGATTCATTATTAAGTACCCTATATGACCTTGAATGTTCAGAATATCCTAGAAAAATGCCTACATCACTTTTCTTTTCAAATTTGTCTAGATCATGTTTGTCATTATTGTGATTGAAGACTTTACTTCCAAAGACTCTAAAATAGGCAATGTGAGGTTCTTACCTTTTAAGAGCTCATAGGAAGTTTTCTTAAGGACTGGTGTTACCATGACTCTGTTGAGAATGTAACATGAAGTGTTGACAGCTTCTGTCCAAAAGCTCTTTGGAAGGTGACTTTCAATCAACAACATTCGGGCCATTTCCACGAACGTCCTATTTTTCCTTTCAACAATATCATTCTGTTCGGGAGTTCTTGGGGAAGCAAATCTGTGATCAATCCCTTTATTTCTACAAAATTCAAAGAACAGATTATTGTCAAATTCTCCTCCATGATCAGTAAGTATGGAGCATATTTTATTTATTTTTTCATTTTCAATTTTATTAAAGAAATTTTAAAAGTTTTCAAAGGTGTCACTCTTGTGAGACAGAAAGAATACCCAGGTAAACCTAGAAAAAGCATCAACAATTACAAACCCAAATCGATATCCACTAAAACTGAGTGTCCTAGTAGGACCAAATAGATCCATATGTAACAATTCAAATGGTTTGGAAGTTATTAAAGGTGCAACAGACTTGAATGATTTTCTAATTTGTTTACCTTAAGCATATGCAGAACAAATAATTGCCCTTTTCTTTTTCTTCATTTTAGGCAATCCATTCACAAGATCATGTCTAATTAATTTATTCAAAACATTTTCACTAGCATGACCTAGCCTACGATGCCATAATTGAAATAGATCATGCTGGTTAGCAACTAAACAGAGATTTTCATTTTGATGTTCATTCAGGTCAACTAGACAGACACTGTTATTCCTTTGACCAAGAAACTTTATTTTTCCAGATTCCATTTCAACAATTTCACATGAATCAGAACTGAAAATTACCTTAAGGCCTTTGTCACACAGTTGATTGATGCTTAGTAAATTATGATCAAGGCCCTCAACTAACAAGACATTTTCAATAGAGCTTGAAGGATTCTTACCAACTTTTCTAGTTCCAATGATTTGACCTTTGTTTTTACCTCCGAAGATCACTTGACCACCATCTTTTTCAGTTAATGAACATAAATTTTCCCTATCTCCAGTCATATGTCTTGAACAGCCACTGTCAAGGTACCATTTGTCTTTCTTGTGGGCCGTAAGACATTCATGCAAAGGAATTTAGAAAGAAGATTTTGGTACCCAAATTGCTTTGGGTCCCATCAGTTTTCTCAATTCAATGACAATTTGTTTTGGAATCGAGACTTGTTTTACTTTACATGCATTCACATTTGATCTACAATTTGCATTAGAATGCCCAAATTTTTTACAAATTGTGCATAACATGAATTTTTGTGACATGAATTTTTGTGATGTGAATTTTTTGTTGTTTTTCAGATAAGAGGTAGATCCAACAATGAAATTTTTACTGTTTTTCAGATAAGAAGTAGATCTAACAATTGGCTTCACATTCTGTTGATTATTGAATTGAACTCTTCCATGTTTGAATTGTGTTCTGGAATTTTTAAATTGATTTGACTTTTGGGTTTTGAGTTCATAGAATGTTTTCCTTGAGTGTTCTTTTTAGAATGATTGTGAGATGTTGTTCCTTTAACAAATGATGTTATTAAAGTCTGTCTAATTTTCTTTTTGTTCTCAGACTGAAAACATAATCCATGCTTAGTAGTGTTCATCCGAACTCCTAATATAGCATCTAGCTTTTGTTTTACTTTAACAGATTTGGACAGAGTATCTTTCTTAGCATTCAATTTCTTTTGAGCATTTTTCAACTCCTCTTGAAGCATCTCTTTCTCTTTCTTAAGTTTTCATTCTCATCAGTCAAAATTTGTTTTTCTTTTTCAGTATTTTGGCATCTTTCCTTGACATTATCAAGTTGTTCATTCAGATTTTCTTGTTCCCTTTTTAAACTGACAATTTCATTATTTAGAAGATTTACTTGTTCATAATCTTGAGAATCATGCAATATGCAGTGAATTTTTCTTTTTAGTGATTTATTTTTTTATTTCAAGTCACCCAGTTTTTCAAACAGAGTAGCATATGCTTCTTCCTAATCATCAATAGAGAAATCTTCAAATGAAGAGCTTACCTCAGTGTTCTCTTCATTTCTAGCCATAAGGCATGTAACCTCCTCATCTTCAGATTCATTTCCTTCTTGTTCTTCCTCATCTTCATCACTCCATGTGGCTAACATGGCTCTGGTTTTCTTGAATATTTGATATTTTTGCTTTCTCTTCAAATCAGGACACTCTTCTCTCATGTGTCCTGGTTTCCTGCATTCATAGAAAATTATGTCAGTCTTCTTGTTTGGTTCAATTTTCTTATTGAAATTAGTTTTCTTGAACAAAAATTTCTTATTGGAAGGTTTGAATTTACCTTTTCCTTTCTTTCTCAAATTTTTTTTGAATTGCCTTGTCAATAAGGCCAATTCACCATCATCATCTTCATTAGAGGATTCATCAGTTTCATCACAACTTTCAATCACATTTTTAGAACTAGATGAAGCTTTCAAGGCAATAGGCTTCTTTGAAATAATGACAGATGCATTTCTTTTCAAGTTTATTTCATATGTCATCAAGGATCCTATCAGCTCATCTAATTGCATGGTAGATAAATTTTTTGAATCTTCAATAACAATGGCCTTTGTGTGCCAAGCAGATGGAAGAGACCTTAGTATCTTCTGCATAAGTTCACTGTTAGAGTAGTCTTTTCCAAGACCTCTAAGACCATTAACAATGAACATAAATCTAGCAAACATTTCAGAAATAGTCTCATCACTTTTCATCCTAAACATTTCATATTCTGATACTAGCATACTTGCCTTTGTCTCCCTTACCTCAGATGTTCCCTCATAGATCAGTTGGAGTTTATCCCACATCTCCTTCGCAGACTTACATGATGAGACTCTAGAGTATTCCTTGGGATGTATGGCGCATTGCATCATATTCATCGCACTCCAGTTGAGTGTGGATTTCTTGATTTGCTCCTTGGTCCGCAAATCTTCATCTTCTGGCAATTCAACAAGACCCTTATCAACAATCTTCCGGAGTTCATAGTCATGTGCTCTTAAGAACACATGCATTCTGTTTTTCAAATAAGAGTAGTTAGATCCATCAAAAAATAGAGGTCTAGTAACTGAGTGACCCTCAGCTATAAACCCCTTAGTGATTTCCATAGCTAAAACTCTTGATCACTAGATCAAACACTTAGCAAGTGCAACAAGAACCTGCTCTGATACCCAATTGAAAGACAACAGAAAACAGCTATGATGAAATCTAGAAGGGGGGTGGTTGAATAGATTTCAAACCAAATTAAAATTAATCTATTAACACACCAGAAACCTATCAGAATTTTAGATCTATGACTTATGCACAATTTAGAGCAACTTAAACAAATTTAGTGGTGTGTGAGCAACGAGCCTACCAATCATCTAGTGTAGAGAATGATCAAACCACAATGACATAAGGATTTAGGGTGGTTCGGATTACACAATTGTGTATCCTACATCCACCATCCACACACACACACACAAAATGGCTTATGTCGCCAGTTCAAGTAGATCACACAAATCACACTACAACACACATACACTCTGAGATAGTCGAAATCTCAGATCTGAACACACACATGAAATTGAGCAAAAGAGTTGCTCTAATTTCACAACACACACAACATGAAATAAGTTCAGAATCAAGAACCAGATGAACTGAGTGAATTGCATATTGGAAAGGACTGGTTCGATTTCCCCCTATACTGCTTCCAGATGAGGATTCAGACTTCCAACTTCATATCAGAGATGTAGACTCAGGAATCTGGGAATTCCACTTGAAGTTGATGAATCAAGGTACTCGGATTCCCGAATCTTCAGATCTGGATCAGCAATTCTCCACGGATGAAGTCTCTCTCTGGTTTCGCCTTCTGCTTCTAGGAGATGATGAAAACTGAGGTGTGTGTCCCCAAAAGATGTGTGGATAATGGGCATTTATAGTCCCATGTACCCACGAGGTGCCTTGGAGTTTTGGGGGCACAGAATTCCCGCTCAAAAGCCTTGATCCAAATCCTTCCACGTGTCCACGAAATCAGATCTAGAACAAAAGTCAAAGTGTGTCGACACAACTTGAGTTATGTGTCAACACATGTTCCTTGCTTTGTGTTCTGGCAGCATTGACTGGTGACTTGTGTCAACACACATTCTACTCGTGTCGACACACCTGACCACTGACCAAAAACAATGCTTCTGGGAGATACAGGATGTGTCGACACACAATCATCCTGTGTCGACACCACAGACTACTTGTCTTCTGACTGTTTTCTGGATACATAGAATGTGTCGACACACAACTAACTTGTGTCGACACCACTGGCTTCTTCACACTTCACTGCTTACTAGATCCACAGGACGTGTCGACACACAATCATCTTGTGTCGACACCACTGACACCTTTAGTTCTGAAAAGCTTCTGTGAGCAGATGATGTGTCGACACATGATGTACCTGTGTCGACACAACTGGCTTTCTTTCATGACCAATTGCACTTGGATTGAACTATGTGTCGACACACTATCAGAGTTATATCGACACCTGTATGACCCGGCTTCCTGGCTTTCCGTCCGGCATCTGGGATGACTGGCCACTGATGCGTCCAGGCTGGGCGACGCGTCGGTGTCACGTCAGGGGTGCCCGATGCGATAGTCATCCGTGTCGCGGCGAGCTTGTGGGTCGCGTTCTGGTCACGCCCTGGCTCTCCGTCGCGTCTTCATGTCGTGCCCGATCAACGGGTCGCGACTGCTTTATGTCACTTCGGTCGTCTGACGCCTGTTAGGGTGGCAGGCATGTCAGTACGGCCTGTTGTGTTGCCGCGGCGCCCGTGGGGGGCGCGTTCTTATCGCGGTCCGTGGACCCGTTGTGTTAAGGTTGTTAATGCGACGGGGCGGTCCGTCGCGTTCTGGGTGCCGGGGGCTTAAGGCGCTGGCCGACTACCCCTTCCCCCTCTCTCTTCTTCTTCCCTTCTCCCTCTCCCTCTGACGACCTCTTCCTCCCCTCTTCTCCCCTTTATGTGTTTTAGGTGAGGAGGAGGGCCGTGCGTGGTGTCCCGGCATCGTGGAGCATGCGTGGAGCGAGGAGGAGGTGTTCATTCCTACGAGAAGGGCCCTACGGGGTTCGGTTCTTCGTTTGAAGTAGGGATTTCTTGTGCCCTTCTCGATCCGGGTGGATTGGGAGCCCCTCGTGCTTTCTAGATAGATTTATAGCTTTCCCCATGCTCCCCTCCCCCGTGTGTGCATGTGTGTATCTTCGTGGGCGACCTGGGATTGAGGATCTCGCAGGTCTGCCTCTCGGCTCATGTCGCGACGGCTCGGCGCGTCACGACATCAGAGGAGGCGTCGGCCCCGTCGGGTGCGACCTTATCGCGACGCCGTTGGCAGCCGCGATAAGTCTGTCGTACTGTGCTTCCCGATCATGATAGGATTGCTGTCACGGCGCGTTCCCGAGTCGCGACAGGGTTGCTTTCGCGACGCCTTGCCCGATCGGAACAAGGGTTGTTGCGGTGCCCTTTCCTGTCGCGATGCTGCCTTGGGGGTCGCGACAGTACCTGTGTTGTCTCTGGTGTTTTCCGTGGGCCCAGTTGTGTGTCGGCGTGTGCCCCAGGGCAGGCTTTGCCCTTAGGACCTTCTGGTAGGGAACGCGGCAGGTTACCTCCCTACGTTTAGTGACCGAAGGTGACACCTTCGTGGTCGTGTCCTGGCAGTGGTGCCAAGAGGGTCGCGTCTGTCTAATAATCGATTGACTGGCGGTCAATCGATTATTAGCAGAGCGACGAGTTTCCATGTTGCTGGTAGTGTTCTGAGGCTGCGGCTTTTCCGTGCTTGTTTGGTTGGCCGACGGCCCTCTTGAGGGTCCGTGCGTGCCTCTCGCTCGCTGGGCTTGTCGTGTGTTACAAGCTAGCAGTTCGGCGTGGTTCCTGTTGTGCTTGCCCCGCCTTTCGCCCGGTGCTTGGCACTTGAGGGCTTGTCCCATTCAGAGGTTGTCTCCGTTTCCTGGGACCCCCGTCCTCGTGAGCCTGTTGAGGGTGGCTCCGGGCTACGAGTGTGCTCGAGTTGGCAGCCCACGTGTGCGGACTTTGGAGCTGAGGGGAAAACGAGGTTTGGACAGCGGCGCCGAGTCATTTGTAGAGCTCTCTTGTCTGGGTCTGGGACGCCGAGGGGTTTGGAGTGCTTTCCTGGCGCAGACCAGACAGTCCTTTGTCTCACTGCCTCGCTCTACGTTGGTTCCGGAGCCGCGTAGGGAGGTCAGGCGTGGGGCCGCAGCTTGGCCAGGCTGCGGTGTTCCATGTGTTGTGTGTTCTTGGTGGTTCTGTCTCGCTCTTCCGGGGAGGTTAGAGGCGAGAGCCGGCTGGCGAGTGAAGAGGGTGCGGACGGTGCGTCCCCTTCTTAGCTGCCAGTGGCAGTGGCTTGGTTGTTGTTATTGTGACGGCGTTCCCTCACGACGTTTCTAAGTGTTATCCGTTGCCCTAGCTTGCACGGCGGTTATAGCCTGGTCGTGCCTAGTTCTCGTAGGCGTCGTTGGTCTGGCCTTGTCCGGACCTGGGCTTCTGGTGGTTTCCGTTCGATGTTCTCTCGGTTCCATAGTTCTATTTCTGGGTGCTAGTCCGTGGTGGCACCGGCGAGTGTGGTTTCCCGATCTGGTGGTGTGTCCAGGGTCCGGGGTGGTTCTGCTTGTGGGCCCTCGACCTCGTGGAGGTCTGAGGTGGTCGTGCTTGAGGTGAGACGTCGCTCTCACTTGGTTGTTTCGTAGTCTCGGCGGGTGTGCTGAGAGTTGCTTCCACTCTGTGCTTAACTCCGTTGGTTTCTGCGGGAGTCCTGTGTGTGTGGCCTGACCTCGGTTGGTGGTCGTGGTGTTGCACTGTTCTCTTCCTCTGCTTAGTAGTATCATATTGTAGGTGTTTCTCGCTTTACAACTTTCTAGTGTAGCTTTCTTGTTTTCGGAGTTCTTACTGCTCTGGCTAGTGAGGGACTGGTAATCCCTACTGGGCCTTGTTCGCGAGGCTCACCCCCCCCCCCTACTTCCTTCAGCTAGGGGCTCGTCATCGCGGGAGCTCGGTGTCAAACGGGTTGTAGAGGCGGCTGTGGCGCTGTGTTGTTGTCAGCAGCAGTGAGAGCGAGCGTTGTGAGCTCTTGTACCTGAGTGAGCAGAGAGTTGTGTTTTGCAAGTTCTTGGGGTATGCCCCTTAAGGACTGCACCTTTCTTCTGGTACTTATGCTTTTGCTTGGGACACGTTTTACAGACCTTTGTATATTGTACATATTGTCATAGTTATTTAAATTCAGTACATGTCTCACTAGACTATTTCTTCTAACCCTTCCGGATCTTCGGATCTGTGGGTGGCAGCGCGACCCCTCAGGACCCCTGGCGAGGGTCCGAGAGGTCGGGTTGTTACAACACCACTGTCATCATATCAACATTTCTGTGAACTAAACATGAAAAATAGTGTTAGATATGATTGAAGCAGGATATTTACATTTGTATGGATCATAGTTAAACATCATGAAAACAAGAGATCCAAGAATACCTCTATGCCAGCCACAACACCAATTGCAGAGGCAATGGCAGAAGAAAAAGCTATACCAGAGGCAGAACAATAACCAGTAGCAATTCCATCAGAAACAATAACAGAACAGCCAACAGTGCAGCCAACAGATCAACTAGCAGAGCAGATGCTAGCAGAATAGCCAACAGAGCAGATGGCAGCAACAACATCAGAACGGGTAGCAGAGGCAGAGGGAGCTCCCACAGAACAACCACAATCAAATCTAGCTCCCTCTCCCTCAGGATCTCAGGCTATGGTGTTCGCTAGGAGAGCTAAAAGGAAGTTGGTCAACTCTGGATCCATTCTGTTTCCTACCTCCCAGTCAACCCCCTCTTCTGATTCTGATCCCTCATCTACTTCCTTGCCTACCTCTCAACCTGCCGCCTCTTATGCCTCTTTCCTCAAACCTATACCAGCACTCAGGAACCCTTAGACATCCCAGAACTTCATTAGTTACCACCCTCCTTTTTCTCATCTCTTCCTCGTTCATCTACTCCTACTTCTGATCTTAGTACTCAACCTTTAGCTAAGATTGTGCCTAGTGAAGAGCTTCCCTCACAGGTTGGACAAAAGAGAAAAGGAAAAGATGTCAGAAAAGATTTTCCTCCGTTCTAGTATGCCTTTATCCATCATTCTAGGAGGAACTTCAATTTGTTTGAAGATTTTTTGAAGATCAAAATCTTTCTGGAATTCCATGGCATGCCAAACTAAAAACTAGAGGATTGGTTACCTCTCCTAATCAAAACCAAGGAATTCCCTCTAGAGACTTTAAATGCCATCTCACTCCTGTCACAGTCTTAGTGCTGAAGAATTTCTGAGAGTCTACCCTAGTGAAGCAGCAAAGTATAGAGAAGCTAGAGTAGGGGGCACTGGTCCTATCAATGTTCACACTCATTTGAATATGCAATTCTTTGATTTGTTTGGCATTCTCATAAAGCGGTATCAAGAAAGCTTCAGCCAGATGAAGAGATTTAATGAAGAAAGATTCCATCTAAACTTAGTTGATAATAGCCAGGGTTAGTGGGCCATGTTGTTGAAAGGGCAAAGGACAATTACACCCTCAATGTACTGTTAGGTTACCCTCTTAGTTGTACCCCAGCCTGATAGGATTTTACCCAAGTTGTCTTCAATAGGCACATCAGGCTAGCAGTCAGATTTTAGATTAAGTACTCCAAAGTTTTATCCTTTCACAGGTTTGCCCTCATTCACACTGCCAAGACCGAAAAGTATCTTCAAGAATTTCAGCATCGCTTTGCAGAATCTGAAAGATTAACTGAAGAGCAGTGGGCAGAATGCTATCCTAAAGAGGCCAAGGACTGTAGAAAGAAAAAGCTTCATCCCTCTTCATTCATGGCTAAGAATTATGATGATCTTAGGAAATCTTTTACTCTCAAGTGAGATGGCAGATGTAATCTTTATTATAAGGCCAAAGCAGCAACACACTCACATAGACTTCAGTGGAACATTACAGTGAATGATTTTCTGCACAAAGCTGCAACCAGAAAGTTTGTTTCTTTGAGACACACTCTAGATAATGAAGCCTATCATCATAGAGTAGGTTGGTATCATCGCCGCCACCTCAACTCCTACAAGAAAATTGCTTCCAATGGTCATTCTTATAATATAGATTCTTCTATCTTTGAACATGTCTTTCTTGAGAATGAGAAGAAGTTGTGGGAGCTTCTACAAGCATTCTTTGATCAACTCCCACCTTGTGAGAATCCAAGGCCAGTAGAGGCTTACAAAGGTCTCACATGAAGATGTTCTAGTCTAATAGGAGGAATATCCAGCGGAGAGTCTGTCACTCATGGAGGGGTGTTCCTAACTACAACATAGTGAGAACTGTTGGGTTGAGTGTGTTTTGGAATTTTCTAAAGTTGTATTTTAATGATGACCAATGAACGTCACTCATACCTTGATTTTGATGATGACATATTGAACATGTTATACATTTTATACATATCACAACAATGCTTAAACAACTTGTTTTTGATGTTTAATAATCACATTTTAATGATAATATCTTGTATTAATGGTTTACACTTTATAATTTCAGGTTCACACACTTTTGTCACAGTGGTGTCGACACAGTCCACCTATCTGTTGACACTAGATGACTGTCCCAGAAGCATGTTCTGAAAGAAGGAACCTGTGGTGTCGACACAGTGCCCTGTGGTGTCGACACTAGATCACTGTCTCAGAAGCCCAGTTTGAAGACAATGCCTGTGGTGTCGACACAGTGCCCTGTGGTGTCGACACACTTCGATTGAAACTCAAAAATGTAGATTTTTCTGGACACGTGGCTGTTTAGGGATCAAGGGAATTGACCTAGATTTTCACGCCCATACACCCCAAGGCACCTTATGGACATATGGGGCTATATATACCCATGATCTTTGTACTCCAAAGGTATCCTACGCAAGAAAGCTCAGAGCATTCCGGAAGAAGAGCATTTGAGCAGGAAAGGCTCCTGCGTCCAGAAGGAGAGCAGCAGAGCGCCACCAAGGGGAAGAAGAAGGGAAGAAGAAGGAGAAGAAGAAGGAGAAGAAGGGGAGGAGCTCGTGGCTACAGTAGTGCTGATCCAGAAGGAGATCCAGCCGACTCTGTGTTTGTATTGAGTGACAATTTCCCTGGGGGATCTATGTATGTGTTCTACACAGATCGTCCAATTCTATTTGACTTTACCATTTTATCCTGTACTGAGATAGATCGTGCTAGAGGATCTATACTCTAAGTGTGCTAGTTCTAGCAGAACTTGGATCTATTGTGATCTAGAGGTTTGAGTACTTTGTACTCTGGTTTGGAGCCGTAGTGCTCTGGGTTGGAGCCGTTGTGCTCTGGTGCTTGAGCCGTAGTGCTCAAGGGCTTGTGAATTTTCTAAATTCACAAGTGGTTGTGGAGTAGGTTGTCTTGCCTATCTCTTGGGTTTCTTTGAGTCGTTGCACTCAAAGAGGTTGGAGTCGTCGTGCTCAAATTGTACTGCACTTGTGCTAGTGGTTCCTCCGTTGTAAGGAGGTGGACGTAGGAGACACAAGTTGTGTTCTCCGAACCACCTTAAAAATCTTCCGTGCACTATGGTTTGATGTGTGGTTTGTTGTTCCTATTCACTATACTCACACACCACACTTGAATCTGATTGAATTGTGTGTTTCACTCATTTTAATTCCGCTGCTATTCACACACATTCTTAGTTCATCTGTTTATGTCACCTATCTGATCCCAACAATAACATGTCACACAAGGTGACAGTCTCTGAAAGACGGTGCAAAACAATAGTGTTGTGCAAATATTTTCTTCAAAAGCATGCTCAATTGTTTTTTTATTATGACAACATCATTCAGTTATACTAAACTATTTTTCAAGTAATAAATAAATTCATTTGATAATAACATAATGACATTTTACTTAGTATTGTATTTGATGTGTTAAGACAAAGGCATGCGTGTATTATACCGTACAATCATTTATAGATGATGGTGTCAACATATGATTATTTTCTAATGGCACTTATCTATCTACATTAAAATTCTCTAAGTCCACAACTAGTATAAATATCATGTTGATTCCAACTCCTGGAAAGTCGAAGTGAGAAATCGATTGATGAATAAAGGTTGTCAATCGAAGTCTAATTCCAACTCCTAGAAAGTCGAAGTGAGAAATTGATTGATGAACAAAGATCGTCAATCAAAGTCCAATTCTGACTCCTGCAAATTTGAAGTCAAATATCGATTGATGAACAAAGGTCAGTAGTCGAAGTCTCTCTCTGCGATTTCAGAGCAGACGAAGTTAGGCATCGATTGGTGAACGAAGGTCAACAGTCGAAGTCTCACTGTGACTTCTATACAGTCGGAGTCAGATATTGATTAATGAACAAATGTGATCAGTCGAAGTCTCTCAATATTGATTGATGCAGTATCATTTTGATTGGCTATTTTCTAAACATCTATTGATGAAGTTTTAAATATCAATTGTTGTAAGTACTACATAGTGATTGATGAAGTATTACTCTGATTGGCTTTGTAATCATTTATGTAATATTTTTTAAGATCGATTGGTGAATATTATTGTAACACCTCGACGCGGAATATCAGAGCGATTAACAGTTAAATAAATAGTATAGAGTGTAAAGTAGGCATCAAACCATTGCACATTTTGGAATAGTGCCAAATGAACCAACTTTATTGATAGTTTCACTAATCACTATTACATTTGCTAAGATAGAGCCAAAACTATGGGCCCAGAGTACTTTTATTCAAATGGAAATAAACTAACTATCTAATACTAAGACTTGGTTGACAACTCCATGGGTCACTCTTGCACCTGCTCACCCCATCCTCATGTGTGTGGTGTTCATCATCAAACTCACCTAAAACACATATAACAAATAGCACAGGATGAGCGATAACACCCAATAGGACTTAATATCTCAAAAATAGGCATGCTTTAAGTGATTAATATCTTGGATAGAAGGATAACTAGAGAGAACGTTCAAGAGAGTAATAGCACAAGATAACAAGGGTACAATAGTACTTTTCAAAAGAATATAGTACAACAAGCACGTTAAAAGATTTGGCTATATCACGAGATAGCACATCACAATAGCACGATAGTCACGATAGCACTTTGATTGACTTTTGTCAATCGAGATAGTATAGCACTTTGTTTTTTATTGTCGTTGATTAATCTAGATATTATAGTACTTGGATGTAATGTCGAACACCATGATCATTTAACTCTCATGGGTAAATAGCACTTTCGGCACACCTCCGAGGACCAGATCGGGCCCATTATAATGTTGCCTGGCATTGGTTATGTTTTTATCTTTGACAATCAGTAGATGGCCAATATAGAGTACCAAGAATAGATGAGAGTAATTGAAGAATAAACAAGAGTATAGAGAGAACGTGAATAGAGGAGAGAATAAGGAAATAGATGAGAACTATAGGTCCATTCGCATAAAACAACGTTAAACAAGCGATAGTAGTAGTTGCAAAACATGCAAAATTGTGTACTGTCAGTCTGGTAGAAGTCACTAACCACCCACTGGCCGTGCTACGAACACAGTCCAGAGGTCAGGCGTGATCTCAAGGTAAGAGAGCAAACTAAGGCCGGATCATGTTGATCCCTAAGGGTATCACGGGTATTGATGGTACAACCTGCTCGTCAGCAATGGACGTCCACCAAAGCCAAGGAGTCTTACGGAGGCCTTGAACAAGGAGTTCCTGGTCTAGTCAAGAGTATTCCCAATGGAGAGGTCGTCCAAGTCATGAAGGTGTATTTAGAAAACAGTTGTTCGTCTAGCCTTGAGTGCTCGAAGGCAGAGAGACGCAATAATGGTATTAAATCGAGCGAATAAAATGAAGACAAGTCCATTTAAAATAATAAGAGAATTTACATGAATAATTGCATTTAATTACTAGATATATTATTGAGTAATTTTTGTAAGGTTTCATGGCAAAATTCACGTTTGGTGTGTGCATGTGAGAGGAAATCAATGATAGTATGTGAGAGTTGTGCACACATCTTTTAAATAATAAAATCATGTGAGTATTATCAAAAGTGTATTAATATGAAGTTACTGTTCATAACAGATATTTACAAGGTTTAAATCATGATTACAGAACATGGCTAGCAAGGTTTAATTGACATATTGGGGTTCTGGAACACACAGTGAAATCACGACAGGGGTACCTATCGCGTTCAAATCGTGACGTGGATACATGTCTCGCTCAAAAGAATCAATTAAGGTAAATCGATTGATGATTTGAAAGGTGACATGGTGACCCGTCGTGACCATGGTGTAATCACAGGGATTGTACCCCCCTCAACACAGACATAAATATCAAATATGATAGCATGGAAAATATGATGTGATCGCCACCTAGAGCATTGCCAAATAAAGATAATAATGCGGGCTAACTACTCTAGGAAAAGGGGGAAGAGAACATAGGAACACCTGATGTCGCGGTTGTTAGGACGGACATGGGCATCCTGAGGACGCGTCCGCTATGCCAGTCGCGTCTCTTGTCACGTCGCCTTCCTCCGTCGCGTTCTCTTCTTGTGCGGGAGATGGTGAGTAGGACCTCCTTCCCATCCTTCGGCCGGCCAGAGGATGAGAGTTCTTCATAGAACTTCGCTTGAATGCCTGCCAATCAAAGGGAGAAACAACAAAAGCCCTATTAGAACATGATTAGTGTAGTATTTGCTCTAAAAATGAAAGGAAATGAAACAACATGAGGGGAACGAACCTGGGGGTGGTTTTTAAACCCCTAGGAAAGGAAAAAATGTGGAAGGAAAAGGAGTGCAATCTATCTAGGAAATAAAATAGTAATGCATGAAGAAATGAGGAAAAGGAGAGAGAAGAAGGTGAGCCCCATTGGGGCGACTCCTAGCTTGATGAATGTCCCAGATGTCGTCCAAAAGCTTCAGAGAGATGTTGGAGTCGCCGTTCATGCGCTCCTTGCTCCGTTCATCAAGAAATGAATGAATTTTGTAGAACAAGATGTGAAAGGAAATGGTGGGGATGTGAGGGCTGCGAGTCTAAGTATGGACCAGAGAGAATTTTGGCAGCCCTTCGGGGTAAAAAACGGGGGTCCCCATCCTTCAAGAGAGGCCTTGCTTTTATAGAGCCTTTTAGAGATAATATCTCCTTGGAATGAGAATTAATTAAAATGGGAGATAAACTTCACCCAAAATCGGATGGAGAGTCCTTAGGAGCCTCAAGGAGAGTCCCTAGGGCCCAAATCCTACCTAAGGGGTTGAAATATTGCCTAGAGATAAAGATAGACTCATAGGAGGATAAATAGGAGGTGGTTGCGGAGGCCTGCATGCGCAGCTGCTGTCGCGGTGTATCGTAGGGCCGCGACATGGAGACGCGATAGGGCGGAGCATCGCGACAGAATTGTCCACGTACATGGATAATGCATGGGCTGTCGCGACATCCTAGACCGTCGCGACTCAGAGACGCGGCGCCACGATGCGTCGCGACTATAAAATCAAAATTTATGTGAATTATCAGCAAACCGCATGAATGGATAAGAGTTATTGATGCTTAAGGACTCTCTCAAAGTGATATGGGCGGGATTTCAAGGCAATTTAAATCGCTAATGGGCTCAAATCAAGGCTAATGATGGGCTCAAGGTGAGTGACCAATTAGGGGCCCACTGAAGTGACAAGAAATGTGGTTCAACCCATTAGTCGCAATCGGGTGTCTACAGATTGCCTCTTCTTGGCTTCCACTTTGTAAGGAAGCGAAGCGGGAGTGTAATGGAGGTGTCACGAAGTGATGGCGGAGCGGAAGTGATGCGGAGTGAACTGAAAAGTGGGAGCCAAGGTAAAGAGACACCCGATCTGACAAATGAGCAATTGGAATCTTCGTGAAAGCCCCGAGCTTGCTGCTCGAGCAAAATGCAAAGAAAAGCACAAGTCTGGACTAGAAAGGGAGAAGGGACGATCAACCCCTCGATTGAGAGGTACCCTAGCCGATTGGCCTACAGGTTTCGTTTTGGAGGGACATGTGCATGCCAGGCAGGTAACTCATGACTCTATCTTGGGAGCAGTTCGCAAACAAAACGGATCAAAGAAAATAAAAAAGAAAACTTGGATAGGTAATCCAGACAGGGAAAATCTTGTCAAACTAACGGGAGCAACTCACTCGGAGGCAAACCTTCCGATTCGGAGTGGAATTAGATTTCTTGAAATATGAAGAATGATTGGGCACTCAACAAGGCCTCATCAAAAGTCAGGAATGAGTCAGGAAAGCTCAAAGTCCTACATGATGCATGCTGGGCTAAAATAAAAGAAATCATCAAAACGAATGCAAAGAAAAGGAGAAAATAGAAAATACATCAAGGATAATATTGCTAAGCCAGATAAGGACGGGTCAAGAGACTACCCACAACCGCAGTGCAGGCCTGAATCCATCGTTCCCGAACTTAAACAACTCAACGACCTATCCAACGATTAGCAATGTGCACCTAGATTATCACTATTTTTGGTAAAGGGGAACTCAAATCCCATAGCACATTGAGAACCAGCCGGTCCTTGAAATGATATAATAGGTATAATACCATATAGTAATGCAAGGAGTAAGAGAAGAAATACTTACCTGACTTACCTGCGGCAACCTCTTTTTTGTGATTTTCTGGTTTTGTGATTTTTTTTGTTGACAAGAAACAAACATAATAAGCACAAACTGACAATATATATTCACAATTATAAACAAATATACACACATACAAAGCACAGACATGAAATCAACCCTTCAGGTAGAGAGGCGACGCTCTGAATGACCGCGACATAGTCACGGCACACCGCCCTGCCGCGACCTGGTCGCATCAGATCGCGGCGTCGCGACCCGGACCGAACCCAGAAAAAACAGGAAACCGAAGTTTATCCTTATCATAAGACATCTAGACTAACACTAGGACTCCTAAACCTCTTCTAATCTTATCCTAACACCTAGTTACGGAATTAGAGTGGGAGTGCACCCCTTAAGACTCTATAAATAGGAGGGTTTAGGGGCTATCCCGTAGCTAACCTTCTGCTCCCTTTCTTCTTCAATTTTCTTCAAGTTTCTCCCTCTTTGCCACCATGAAGAGGAGCTATTCTGTTTTCGAGGAAGAGATCCCTCCTTACTCCAGTCCAAAGGAAGCAAGGGAGTCCTATGCCAAGCTCCAGCCGCCGTCTTCCATCCCGAGACACATATGTATGCGCCCAGAGCTCCAAGTAAGTGTCTACCTACTCAATTTCTGAACTTCTGAACTATGCTATGTTTTTCTGCTCTTCTTCTTCTCTGTTCTTAGACTCCCTTCTTCTACCTCTCCTCAGATCTTACCCGGCCACAGGCGGTTCTCCCGGGTGCCATGGCTAGCGCCCATGCTCGAGCTACTGCCGCCCACGTCCATTAGCCATTTGAAAGAGTGGGGGTTGTCCACGGTGCTTGTGCTGGCCAAGAAATATGACAAAATGGTGCATGTGTGGGACAGCATTACCGCGCTAACAGAGCTGTGGCACACCCAGACACATACGTTCATCTTCCCCGGCTTTGAAGCCACGATCCTGTTGGAAGAATTAGAGATAATGCTCGGCCTTCCACGATACCAAAGGGGCGAAGAGTACGCCCTCTCCTACACCACAGCGCCCATCAACTCCTGGAGCATCCTGGCAGACATCACTACAAAGAAGAGTGACTTATACTCCATGACGAGCGGGATGCAGGTCCATCTTCTTCCAATTGCGCAGTGGATCACCTCATAATGCAAGCGCAAGACCAAGAACTACACGGCTATCGCCGAAGCAGCCGCTATTTGCGTTTGTGGCGTCATACTCTTCCCGGCCGAGGACGGAGCTATCTCCTTTGCCAACTTGAGCATCATTGACTCTATTTCTGAAGGTATGAGCATTGGCCAGGCGGTCTTGGGATATTTATATGCTGGATTGTCTTCTGCAGCAACTGGGGGACCTTTCTTCGGCTCTGTCATCGCCCTTGAACTATGGATGGGCATGCATATCCAGATCCGAGCGATGGAGAACTTGGCCACGGAGTGTAAGACAATGCTCAATCATCCATTGGCATTCGTGGGCGGGCCTCTCCACATGAGCACCAAGGCGTGGTGCAAAACTGCGCAAGTAAAAGGGCTGAAGGCATGGCGTGCATTCTTCAAGCAACTGACCGTATCGGCATTTGACATGCGCCCACACTTCCTGCATAACCGGGTGATTCATCTTCCACAGCGCACCGGACTGGCCTTGCGACTGCTGGGCAATGAAGCGCTGGTTCTCTACAACCCGGACCGTTGCTATCTACAATGCGGCGGGGCTCGCACGGTTCTCCCCATCCTATCACATTACCCGCCCATTCAGAAACGGAAGATGGACGACGAGCAGGACGAGCGCGACGTGCGTAGCGCCATCGTCCATTGGGAAGGATGTGCGATGAGCGTTCTCCAAGTCGAGGTAGAAGAAGACGAGGACGTGATCAAAGAGTACCTCGAAGCATTGAAGAAGATCCAACCGGCAGCGGGGATTATTTGAGCATGAGTTGATTTGATTGTAGGAAAGATATCAGATGGTAGTTAGGAACGAATTTGAGCATTTTATTTGATTGTAGGAAGAATTAGAGAATGTAATGACTTGGATTTGAATGAATAAAACTGAATTTCCTGTAAGCGCAATGAGCTCTGTTGATGATGCGACAAGCAGGGGCGTCGCCTTAGTGTCGCGTCTAAACGGGGCGTCGCGACATGGTCGCGACGGCCCAGACAGGCGCGACATGAACGCGACAGCCCGCTGCGTCGCATCAAGAACCGACTTGTTCAAAACGCAAACGGCCCTTCTTTCCCTCTTTCCTACCTTTCAAACTCTCCAAAAACCTGAGTCTTTCACACCCCTTCTTGCGTCTTCTTGCTCTCTTGCCGCTCTTTGCACACATCCCTTGCTCAAACTTCTCCCTAATCACCTGAACAACCCGGAATTGAGATGGAGGGAGGAAAGAACGCCGGCGAGGGCTCGACTCGGGGAAGCGGCACGCGGAGCGGCGGAGCTTCCGGCGCCGGGCGGAGGCGCCCTCGGTCGAGGAAGAGGTGGCCGACGTCGAGATGGAGGCGGAGGAAAGTGGAGGCCCTGAAGATGAACATGGAAGAGGAGAGGAAAAAGAGAGCCAAAGCGATGAAATCGGTAGTAAACTCAACCCAAATCCATGAATGAATGTGTAGGAATAGTAAACGAGCCCCTAGAGGGCAGATGTAGGGTGTGATGCCCATGGGAAAGAAGATCGGACAAAGAAGGCTCCAGCCGGTCTGGTCCTGAGAACGCGTCAGCCCGACCTGTCGCGACAGATTCTCGCGGCGGTCCAGAGTGACGCGACCATGTTGCGGCGATGCCGGTGGACGCGACCTTATCGCGGCCTAGGAAGGGGACGCGGTAAGGTCGCAGTGCACCGCACCGTCGCGATAAGGTCGCGGCCTCCATGGCTGTCGCGACTCCAACTGAACACTAAAAAACTTGACTGGTTTAACAAATTCCATTGCGCCTGCAGGGTGAGATGAGGGCCCGAGTGTCGTGGACAGTGGTATTGGTTGTTTTCCTGGCGTTCCCTCCTTTCCAGAGAGAGAGAGAGTAGAGGAGATGGGTTTCGGGGAAGTGTTTAGAGTGAAGAGGATGAGGGTGGATCCGGCTCTCACTCAGGCTTTGCGGAGCAGGTGGGATGCGGAGGCGACCGCCTTCGTATTTCCATGGGGACATATGATCCCCAGCCTCGAGGATGTGAGCCGGATCATAGGGTCAGAGTTTATGGGAGGCCGGTGAGCGGATTCACCTACCCATGTTATCACGACCTAGCCCAGCGACTTCTAGAGCTACCCGTAGAGCGTAGGTCTTCCCTAGTTCCTAGGGTACCCCTCCAGGAGAGTCTAGGGTTGTTCGATGTGGGGAGGGGAGCAGGGGAGAGTGAGGACGAGCACCTGGATAGCTTGGTTCGGGTTAGCCGGAGGGAGCTAGCGAGCGAGCCCGGGGCGCAGGCGGACTTGGACTTGCGTCGTTTCCTCGTCCTTTTCCTTGGTAGACTTTTGTTTGCCACGAGGGGCGACGTAGTCCACTGCCGTTTCCTGCCCCTACTGGAGCTCCTGAGTGATGTAGGGGGGTACGCCTGGGGAGCAGCCTTTCTAGCACACCAGTTCGACAGCCTGGGCGCCTCCGAGCGGCAGACGTCGACCAGCGGATTCTTCCCCTTTCTCCAGGTACTTTTCTTCCCTCTAATCCTTGAAACAAATTGCATTTTCTTTAAAACTGCCACCTAATCCGCTTCTCATCTTGCAGGTCTGGTCTTACCTACATCTTCCAGCCCTAGGGAGAGGGATCCTTGAGCGGCCGGGCCTGTGCCCATTGCACGCCGCTGGGATTCGCACCGAGAAACGCGCAACCTTGGCGACCAGCTGGAGCACCTACATGAGGCGATAGACAGCTACCCTCACCTGGATGTAAGTACCCTAACCTTTCCCTTTTGGTTAATTTCTTCATTTCACTGCTTAATGACCGACTGACTTGTTTTGCAAGTGGTTTGGCAGCCATATCTGGGGGAGAGTGATGAGGGACAGCCCTGGTTGGTGCAGGCCCGCCCCTACTTCGGTAGGTCGGTGTGGGTGCATGCACTCAACCTGGTGCTACCTCTTCATCTATTCCTCAGCCAGCGCTCTCTCGGTCTTCGGCAGAGTGCCGTGGAGTTCCCCGTCCGAGACCGGTTTCACAGACCGGGTCAGAGTTTCCGGGGGCTTCATGACACTACTGATTGGCACGAGCGGGCGAAGGAGCAGATCAACAACTGAGAGCACCGAGGAAAGGCCGTGAGGTCGGATGCTACCACCGATGACACGTACCTCCAGGCATATGCCTTGAAGTATGGAGGGAAAGTGTACAAGAGCGCCCGACACCAGGTAACAACCTTAAAATCACAACCCTGTGAATTTGATTTTATAGAATTGAGTTAATGATTTGAGGTTGCATCGCTCCGAGCCTTACTCTACTCGGCGATGCAGGATCGAGAGGCGGCACAGAGGCAGACGCGGAGTTGGTGAGTGCTTATTCCAACTTCAACACTTAACGATTTTAGGCTGAATTTTGAAATTGACATGTGCATTTGCGCACAGCGGAGGGAGCTGGAGAGAGTGAGGAGCACTGGAGCAGGCGGTGCTTCCTCTTCACGAGGGGCAGGGGGGTCTCCATCGCTTCTGGAGGCTCAGCTGGCAGGAGCAGTGCTGAGGGCCGAGGAGGCACAGAGGCACCTGGAGGAGCGGATAAGCAAATAGCACATCTAAATTGAAAGCTGTTTAACAGTTGATACTGACCAGATTGTTCTTTTGCATGAGAGGGATTTGCGGCTCACCACCGAGCACGTGATGGACTTGCAGGGATAGAGGGACCAGTTCCAAGGCCAGAGAGACGAGCTCCAGAGTCAGATGGATGAGCTCCAGAGGGAGGTCCAGACCGTGAGAGGGGAGCGAGACCAGCAGCGCATCCGGCGGAGGCAGCTGAGGCGCAGGTCGCGGAAGCGACGAGGGAGCTGGCGGCGCTGCGGGTGCAGAGGTCGCCAGGAGATCAGGAGGAGGTCACCCGACTACACGCAGAGTTACTGGCGCAGCAGGCGGTGGCGCAGAGTCTACAGGAGATTATGACGGCGATAGGTCGTTCTCATAGGTGGAGCAGGAGCGGGGCGAGTGCCAGTAGGGTGACGGGCGCCTCGGTAGGGCAGTATCTAGTGGGTTCCTCCAGTCGTCGGAGGAATGAGGAGGAGGAGAGGCGCCGCCGGGGCGAGACGAGTGCCCAGAGCGGTAGGGGTGGCGGCGAGATGCCGCCACCACCGGACCGGCAGGAGGGATCCGGGGAGAGTGGTGGTGCTCAGTAAGGAGACTTGTGGGCCACCTCCCCATCTTTTGTACATATTGTTCATATCTTAGTGAAAAATTCTACTTTTATGTCAATGAATGAATGTATGAATGAAATTTCAATTGACACGAGTGTGAGATGAGTTTCAAACACATGGGAGAGAGAGAGAGAGAGAGTACCGGGTACAACGTTGCGTGTCCCTTAGAAGCACCTATTCCTGTACACTTAGAAAAAAACAGGTTAGATCTGTTCTTTGACTCAACCCATTGCGCTTAAATAAACATGAATCTAACTTTGTAATTGTCAAGGGGCTGAGCCTTATTAAATAGGCAGAAAGGAAAATGAACAATGCATGCTAAAGGAAAGCGGTATGTACACACATTCTTTTTTGACTTTTTAAAGATTTTTTTATTTTTTTATTTTTGAGATTTTCTGATTTTTTTGGATTTTGAGATTTCTGACTTTTTTTTGGATTTTTGAGATTTTCTGTTTTTTTTTTTTTTTTTGAGTTTTTATTTTTTTGGATTTTTGAAATTTTCTGATTTTTTGATTTTTTGGATTTTCTGATTTTTTTGGATTTTTAGATTTTCTGATTTTTTTTTATTTTTAGATTTTCTAATAACAACACTTCTTGCATTTTTTGAGTAATTAGCCATGGACCTCATTCACATCTCTTGTTTGGTGAATAATATCCATGTGCAGCGTGCATTGATCCTTGGCTGACTAAGGCTTCTTGCCCCTTGAACTTGATGTTCCAACACAGACCAGGTGTGGGAGTCCTTTGGTCTTTCAGGGAGAATAGGAAGATTAGCAATGAGACAAGACTTGGTCCTGGGGTCGGGGTTTACTGGCTTGTAAGATTTGCAATGGGTATGTTACATGTGCAATCTATCTATTGTCCAGGGACTTTAAAGTCATTGCTCTTTTTGAATTGGGGGCATGCGTACGACCGGGCTCAAAGGCGTCCCGCGGGGAACTGTTCTGCCACTCTTTGACATGCCCCTATTTTCTTATCATTTTTCTTTCACTTTTTCATCATTTCCTTTTGCTTTTCTTTTGAACCGACCGTCCCTCTTTGAGACTTCATACACATGATCTGTACCACCTGCTGGTCTACATGCTAGCTTTCCCTTTGCCCCTGTACCTTGTCCGAGTGAGAAGAGAATTGACCTCAGGTTCTCTACACGAGGGCTGAGCGAAAATACCATAAACAAAGGGGAATTGGCCTTAGGTTTCCGTGTTGTGTGTGTGTGGCCGGACATAGAGATCATTTACCACAATGAGGGGGGTGAGGCATATGGCCAACAACATTCTTTCTTTGCAAATTGGTGTTGTTATTACATTAGGGAAGAATCTTTTAAGGTACAATCCATTCCATGGGTGAGAGAGCTCCTCACCTTCAGCATTAACTAGCCTATACGCATTTCCGGGGTACACTTCCTTAACGACGTACGGCCCTTCCCAGTTTGCTGACAATTTGGACCTCGGTCCTCCAGGTTTTATAAAAATGTGCTTCAAAACCATGTCTCCTTCTTGGAATTTACGCTCAATCACTTTCTTTTGATAAGATCTTGAGAGTCTATTTTGATATGCAAGCACATGATCGGCCACGGCCAGACGCCGTTCGTCTAAGAGTTCTAGTTGCACAAGTAACGCCTCTCGACGTTCATCGGGATTGAGTTCTTTGTCCAGCTGGACCCTTAGCGAAGGAATGAGGATCTCGTGTGGACATACCGCCTCCATCCCGTATGTGAGCGAGAAAGGAGTTTGCCCTGTGGGCGTGCGGATAGAAGTGTGGTAGGCCCACAGAGCCTCAACTAGTTTTTCAGGCCATCAGTAAATTTATTAGACTCACAAGTTTTCTTTAGAATTTTGAAAGTGTTTTGTTTGTGGCTTCGGCTGACCGTTGCCCTGCGGATAATATGGACGAATGATGCAAGGAAATGTTGAATTTCTTACATAGGTCCTGAAGCTCTTAACATATGAACTGTGGTCCATTGTCGGTGACGAGGCTGCTTGGCACTCCGAACACGCGATGATGTTTCTCATGATGAATTTGCACACGGTTGAACCTTTGATTTCTGCGAATGCTTCAGCTTCAGCCCACTTGGTGAAGTACTCGGTAGCTGTGAGAATGAAGGACTTTTGTTTTATCTGAGCATTAGGATCACCAAGAGACCCGATGATATCAAAGGCCCACATGGAGAAAGGACAAGGGGAAGATAGTGGATGTAAAGAGGAGGACGGAGCATGGATTTTGTCGGCATAGATCTAGCATTTGACACACCTACGAACGTAGGTGGCATAGTCTTCTTCTAGGGTCGGCCAGTAGTAGCCCTACCTAAGGATTTTCTTAGCCAACATTTGGCTATTCACATGCCCTCCACACTCGCTGGTGTGGGATCCTTCCACTACCTTCCAAGCTTCTTTGTCCGACAAACATCGGAGGAGCATTCCATTTAGAGTGCGTCTGTAGAGCATTTCACCAATAAGGGTATATCTTAACGCCGCTCTACGGATGGCTCGCCTATCCTCAGCTTCTGCTTCTTCTGGGAAGGTACCGTCTCTGCAATATTGCTCTATCTCGCGGTACCATGGCCTTTCTTCTTCCATCATTTCTCCCAGCTCTACCAGCAATAACTCCTTCGCTTCTTTTCTTTCTGCCTTCAGAATTAAAGAGCTCCTAAGGTTGATGAACCAAGGGTCCTGAGTAGAAGGAGCTTCTAACCTTTGAATAGTGATTGTCTCAGCATTACGGCTGAGAGGGAAGGAGAGAGAAGAGGCCAACGATGCTAAAGCTTCAGCCAAGATATTCTGAGAGCGAGGAGTGTGGATGTAGATAAGCTGACGGAATTGCTTGGCTAGGAGTGTGACCAGATCTTGATAAGGCTTGAGCTTAGGGTCACGGGTGCGGTAAGTAGAAAGGACTTGCCGAAGGACAAGCTGAGAGTCTCCTATGATCTTGAGATGGCGTGCGCCTAGGAGATAGGTGAGTTTAAGACCAGCAAGGAGAGCCTCATACTCGGAGATGTTGTTGGTGGCATAGAATTGGAGCTGATAGGCTAGCAGAATGGTGATCCCTTCTGGGGTGAGCAAGACAGCACCTATGCCCCATCCCCTAGAATTGAGAGCTCCATCGAAATGGAGCGACCAGAAGGGATCTTGAGAGACAAGTGATAGATTTTCATCAGGGAATTCCTCTTGAACCGTATCACTGTGAGGGAGAGGAAGGTGAGCAAGGTGCTCAGCAATGGCATACCCCTTGATTACTTTCTGAACTATAAAGGCGATGTCGAATTGAGAGAGGAAACTTTGCCAGCGTGCCAATCTGTCGACAAGGACAGGCTTCTCCAGGAGATACCTAATAGGATCCATTCTAGAAATCAAACTCACCTTATGAGCTAGGAAGTAGTGCTTCAATTTCTGCACTACCCAAACTAGCGCTGCACAAGTTTTCTCCATGGTGGTGAGTTTGAGCTCGGAAGGGTTGAAGAGCCTAGACAGGTAGTAGACTGTCCTCTCTTTGCCAGATTCATCATGTTGAGCAAGGACAGCTCTTAGGGAGTCCTCGATAGTCGACAAATATAGGATGAGGGGTTTCCCAAGAATAGGAGCCTGAAGCACGGGCGGATTCATGAGATAACTTTTGAGGTCATCAAAGGCCTCTTGGCACTTGGAGTTCCATTCAAAATTGACTCTTCCTTTCAACAGTTCATAGAAGGGACGACATCTTTGGGAGTGCTGAGATATAAATCTCCTTATGAACTGGAGCCGACCAATCAAACCTCGCAGTTCAGATATATTCATAGGAGGAGGCATCTCATTGATCGCCTTGGCCTTGTGTGGGTCTATTTGAATCCCCCGTTTGCTAACTATAAACCCTAGCAATTTAGCTGAGGATACCCCAAACACGCACTTCTTCGGATTCATCTTCAACTGATACTCTTGTGCGCGACGAAATATTTTGGCAAGGACGGAGGAATGTTCTCTTCGAGTCCGAGACTTCACCACAATATCATCCACGTAAACCTCAACATCAATATGTATCATATCATGGAAGATAGCTAACATTGCCCTTTGATAAGTGGCGCTGGCATTCTTTAATCCAAACGGCATGACAACATAGCAATATGTTCCCCATGGAGTGGTGAAGGAGGTCTTCTCTTGATCCTCCGGGGCTAGGCGAATCTGATTATAGCCAGAGTACCCATCCATGAATGATAGAGTTTCGAACCCTGCAGTGTTATCGATCAAAACGTCCAAATGAGGTAACGGGAAATCATCCTTTGGACATGCCCTATTTAAGTCTCAGAAGTCTATGCAGATGTGCACCCTTCCGTCTTTCTTCATCACCGGGACTATATTTGCCACCCACAATGGATAGAGGACTACACGGATGAACTTGGCCTTGTGTAGTTTATCGATTTCCTCTTTCATTTTTAACGCGATGTGGGGGAGGAACCTCCTTAACTTTTGCTTAACAGCAACTGCCCTGGCTTTAAAATTAACCTATGTTCTACCAATTCGGGGTCAATGCCGGGCATGTCGTCATAGGACCAGCAAAGGAATCCTTAAATTCCCTCATCATTTCTATGAGCGCTTCTTCTTCTTCAGAAGGGAGACTAGAAGCTATGGTTAAAAGCCTGGGATCCTCTTCTGTTCCCATGTTTACCTCTTTGGTGGGTTCGTCGACTGCCGAGGTGGGTTCATCAAATCTCATCATTCCGCTTGCACACATCTCGACAGCATCCTCTATCTCACAATCATTTTCATCCGATGGGTCATCTTCGGCTAAAATCTCATACACTCCGAACCCGTCGTCCAGCCCTTCCTCTTTGCATAGATCCTCTAAGTTCAGAATTACAGCTTCTTGGACGAACTCTTCGACGGCTAGAAGAGCGCCACACCTTTGCACCAGGTCTTAGAGATACCTACGGGGTATGCCACTACCCTTCTTCTTCCTAGGCGGGGATGGGGACTTGCTAGGTTCTACCCGTGAACCTATACCATACTTGATATTTACACAAGGCTCTGGAGGAGTGTCCAGAGGTTTATTGGAAAGGAAAGGAAAAGGTGCGGCATGGCCGCAAAGATCCTCCGATGGGACTAGAGGAAGAGGTGGGCCACCCGAGCTCAGGGTGCCGGCGGAAGAGTTGGGGTGTAGGGGAATAGAAGATCCCTCACCCAGATCACCCAGGGCAACCATGTCGGTCGACGGGCGAAAGCACAGCTTGAGTAGAAGGAGGAAAAGGGCGGGAATCGCCGCCCAGGAGAAGCGGGAGTGACGGGGATCGCCGTCAGCAGGAGAGAAGGAGTGCAGGGATGACGGGGATCGCCGTCGAGAGAGGAGTGCAGGGGTGACGGGGATCGCCGTCGAGAGAGAAGGAGTGCATGGGTGACGGGGATCGCCGTCGAAGCAGAGGGGGAGCGTGTGGATGACGGGGATCGCCGTCGAGGGAGAGCTAGATAGCTGAAGGCAAAAAGTGGGAAGGGTGAGTTAGAAAAGAAAAGGAGGACAGGGATCGTCGTCCGACGAAAAAAAGACAAGAGAAGAAGACGGGGATCGCCGTCCGAAGAAAAAAAGGGGGAAGGAGGAGACGGGGATCGCCGTCCGAAGGAAAGGGGAAAAAGATGAATAGGGAATGCACACACATTTTTTTTTTTTTTATTTTCCCTTTTTTTTTATTTTTTTTATGCTAAGAAAATAACTACATTACATCGGGTAGCTTCGGGAGAAGGACAGAACCGAGCCGTTGAGGAAGATGGTGAAGAGAGGTGAAGGGTGGATTAACGCCTCAATAGCGTCAGGGGAGAATTGGAGAATGAGGGGTGGAGATAAGGGAATAAAATCAAAATTATAGACAAAGATGGATGAAATGAAATGACTGGGAGGCCGGGAAAACCCTGGCCAGAGCTCCTTGGTAGTATGGCTGAACTTACTATCTCAATCTCCTCACCAAATCCAAGCAACTATCGCTTGGTGGTGGCTGATGATGCTGATGGCGGTGCTGCCTGAGACTGCAATGTGTCATCTTCACTGAACAAGCGGTTGACCGCTGAGATGAGATCCTCTAATTCTGGTTCATTTGTCTCGGCTTCAAGTTCACTGAACAATAAACTAACTGCTGAAATCAAATCTTCAAGATCTGCTGCTTCTGCATCTGCCCCGGCCCTCTTCTTCTTGTTGGGTCGTTGAGCTTCTAAAGCTTGATATGCCGACCTTGGTGCTGCTTCCGCTGTAATGTTGTACCCAGGCTGTATAGGCCCTCTAACAAAGTGATCATATAGGGTCCAGGTGAATGGGCCATGGTCTGACTGTGAAGAAGATAAGAATGTAGCCCATTCTGAATATCCCAAACCATATTTTGTGAATTTCTTTGTGCTGGCCACTGTCTTGGTCCTCCCTTGGAGATGAACACCCAAACCCTTTCCTGACTGATAGCCGAGCCTGAACATGATGTCCCACCCTTTTGCGTTTGTGGACGCATCCTTTCTGATGGTTGCCAATGATGGGGACCCAATTGGGCGGTTGGAAGAGATAGTGTAAGCCCAGGGGTAGTTTACATCTAGTACAGAGATGATGGGCTTATTTGACTGCCAGACTGATGGCAATACTCTCTCGACAGCTTCCACTGTGTGAGTCGTTGCTACGCTCTTAACTTTGACTATTCGCCCTTGGAAGGGGAACTTCAAGCATTGATGTGCCGTGGAAGGTACTGCCCCTAGTGATTCGATCCACGGGTGCCCCAGGATGGCCTTGTATGTGTGATCGATGTTCAACACATAAAATTCAATTGACATGACGATTGGCCCCAGCTCTGCTTGCAATGTGACAATCCCATGACAGGCACGTCGTGAATTTCGTAGGCAGCTATAGTGGTGGGGGTAGGCTGCAATTGGCGCTCTGAGATGTTGCAGGCTCTTAGAGTGCTCAATGGGCATACATTAATGGAATCCCCCGTATCTACTAGCGTTGCGTCAATGGCCACATTGTTTATAGTCAGTGTCACACACAAAGGCATCTTCCTGGCCTCAGGGGCAGCTAATTCACCGTCAGAAAAGGTAATGGTGGGCCCCCTGTTCACAATAGAAAGTACAGATGGTAGATTGTCGGGATTCACATCCTCACTGACCATGACCCTTTGCAGGAAGGCCCTTAGGGCATCTTGGTGAGTCTGTGACCTTTTGATTAGCTCTAATATGGAGATTTTGGCGGGAGTTTGATCCAAATGTCTCAGAATGTCATATTGGGTTCCCAGGACCGGATCTATCTCTTCCATGTCTTGTTGCTGCTGGGTGCTGGACGGCTGTGCTGGTTGACCTGGCATGGGCACGGACGCATTAGGATACATTCGATGGAACATCCGCCCGCTCCGCAGGGCGAGGTTATGGTGGAGTGGAGGGAGTGAGGTGTCAAGGATGGAGGGGTTGGCTAACAATGGCTCTGGCGTAGGGGAGAGAGAGATGTTGTTGGAGGGAGGTATAATGGGTGATATGACTGGGGGGTTATAGGATGGTGAGGTGATGGTGGCAATAGAGGGTGCAAAGGAGGGAGGCCCAGTGGATGGAGGCGTGGTGGCAGGGGGTGTGATATGGGAGATAACCATAAGCTGGCCCACCTCATGCTCATCGTCGAAGGCCCATTGAGCTTCTGGGGGTGGATGGTGGATGACTGGGTTAACATGCGCGGGTGGAGGAGGTGGTGGAGCAGGTTGAGGGTTTGGAGCGGGCTGGTGTTGCGGCATAGGGTTGCAGATTATGCCAAGGTCATTTGCCGGCTACTGCGGCTGCATGTGTTGTTGCTGCTGATAGTGTTGTTGGAAGGGCTGGAACTGTTGTTGTTGTTGTTGTTGTTGCGGCTGCTGTCACCTCTGCTATTGCTGTTGTTGCCTCTGACCCTGTTGGTCTCTTAATGTCTGAATTAACCTCTTCATTTCTGCCCAATCAATTTGGTTCTGCTCATGAAGGTCATATATTATGTCCCGAAACTGAAAGCAGTCCGACACATTGTGGCTCGGATGGCGGTGATAGACACAATACTTTGTTTGATCCGCTGCCATATTCCAATTTGCCTTCTCACGAGGGAGTCTAAGGGCATTTAAGGACATGAGGGCTGCAAAGACATCGGCTAGAGACTCGGGCAGAGGAGGATACTGGGCTCTTTTGGGTCCATTGGGCTTTCTGGGGGCATAGTCACTTTGAGGGGGAGGAACTTGGGAATACTGGCGCTGATCTTGTGGAGGGTTCTGACCTTGAGGAGAGTTCTGACCTTGGGGAGGTTGCTGCCTATTGTTGCTCCATGGCTGCTGAGGTTGCTGGGTGTATGGAGACCTACCTAATGGGCTTGGGGGTTACTTACCACACCTACTTGCTCGTTGGTTTGGATCCCCTCGGTGACTGGGCCTTGGGCTTCTTGGTGTAACGGGATTAGGGGTCTCAAACATAGAGTATATAGGCGAGCCCTTGAGTTTTGTCTGAATGAAACGGGCTCGGCTATATAGCTGGTGCATGGTAGTGATGTCATTCATGGCTAAGATGGCTCAGTAGGTTGGTGTAGCATTGGAGATCAATAGCTTGACTTTCTCCTCTTCTGGCATAGGGCAACGAACCTTGGCAGCCAATCAATGCCACCGGTCAGCGTATGTTGAGAACTCTTCCTCAGGTTTCATTTTTTGACGACTAGATCAACAAAGGAATATTCGGGTCCGACCCGATCTTGGAATTGCTGCAAGAACCTCTCTTGGACAATCTGGAAATCTTCGGCTTCTTCAGGTGGTAGGGAATAAAACCATTCTAGAGCTGGACCATCCAAGGATTTTCTGAACAAGTATGCCATGAGATGGTGGTCATACTTGTGCGGTGCTGACTCATAAACAAAATCCTTTAAATGAACATATGGGTCTCCTACCCCAGAGTATCGCCGATAAACAGGGAGCTCTGACTTGGGTGGTACCCGGAGGTACTGGAATGATGGGAGGGCGATGTCGGCCACCTTCCGAGGGTCAATCTGTCTTCTGAGATCGTGAAGCTCCTTTTTCATGACAGCCCACTCCGCAAGGAAGTCGGAGGGGGCTTGGGCATGGTGTGTAGAGACAATGGAGCGGGGTTGCTCGAAGGTGTGAGACCTCTCATGGGCAAGGGAGGCAGGCTCGACCGTATAGTATACTGAGGTTGGAGGGGATCGAGGCCGGACCTCTCATGCCGGAAGATAGCTCGGTTCTGAGAAATGAATGGCCTGAGGACAGAGGGGTGTGGGGTCTGCCCCTGAAGAAGAGAGGTGGGGTGCTGAGGCAATATGGGCGGAGGAGACCGCCGGCTGAGCTGAGTTACGAGCAGAGGGAGACAAGGGTTGTTTGCCCTTGGCGGCAGCAATGAACTCTCGGACTTGATCCGGAGTTAGATGAGGAAGCAACTGACTAAATTGGGAATGGGGGTCATCTTCCCTTGGAGGAGAAGGAGGACGGGAATGACCCCCAATGACAAGAGGAGCCTGAACATGCCCTGGGGGTATGGCCGTTGAGGGTTGTACCACATCCTCGAGGAGTCCAAGAGGCAAGGCATCGTCAGCAAGGACACGGAACTGTTCCATGTCGAACAAAGGGTTATGATAGAATACAAGGAAAGGAAGGGAATGACTCGATCTCCCTAGGCAATGACGCATGCACCCCCTAAATAACAAAGGGGTGATACTGACAACACCTAGACTCTAGCACAAATCAAGAAAGACTGAGAGGAGGAGGGACGAACCGAAGCACTCAAATTATCATGATTAATGCGCAAATTTGTTAAAATTCACACTTGACCTTTAGAATGAATTGATAAAGGGGATTATCGCTCTGTCAAATGGACCCTAACAAGTGTGAACTCAAATCCTTGGGTGTAACTAAGGATGGAACACTCACAAGCGAGGGTGGCTCAGACTAAGGGTGCAACGGATACAACCAGCCCGGTGAGCCGCAACGTGCGTACGGTCACGAGGTCTTACGGAGGTCCTCGGAAGGTGGGCCGAGTCAGCCTACGAGTGCTCGTAGGTGAGAGGACTCACTCATCCAAGGGGGAACCTGACCAATGGGATAAAT